>OX380344.1:20067400-20667400 GCA_947425015.1 Pterostichus niger | reverse complement strand
ATCTGCGAGGTTTTAGTGCGGGGATGGAGGATTGTTCGCGTGTTTTCGACGTACTCTTTGGGATGAAATCCAGAATGAGATACTGAATTTATTGAATTCTATGGTACTTGCGAACCTTCAGCTATTTCACTAATTTTGTATTTGGTACAGTAGCTGTTTTGATTAAACTTTTTAAATTGTTAACCCACATTAAATATTTGCTTTAAAAACATTGGCTCATAGTAGAGCTCGGTTCACATTGTTCATAATGATACAAATTTAAATATATTGATATTACTTTACACAAAATAATAACATTAAAATTAATTTATTATTTTTTCATAATTTCATTTCATATTCATCACGGTTGACAGCTAATGTCAAATGATTTGTGTTTTGTTTGTAACTAAGGAGAATTATTTACAAATCTGTAATTGTAGATCAGGCACACTTCAGGAATAGATACGGAATATGATGTATTTATTTATTGCCACATTTATAATTTATCTTACACTTTAAACATAAACTGTACACAATGAATTAATGAAGCCATAAAATAAATGAAAGTGTGTAAAGATTTACGCAGCTATAAAGTTGATCGTCAATTATCAACATTGTTATTTTTGCTTGTTTAATTTTGCCTTCCGGATATTTTACTATTGGTTTATTGGGTTTTTAAAAGAAAACGAAAAGAAACGGAATATAACGTAATAGGTATTTTCTTTGAACAGTCTTGAACAGGACCGGATTTAGGCATTGCGGGGCCCAAGAAACTATAATCATTATGAGGCCCTTCTTTAAGGCCTTGTCTTGAATATAGACGTATCAATATTTTTAAATTTATGTAGGTATATTTAAATACTTAAATGGCCAATTTTATAAAGGACAAAATAAATTTACATCCATAGTTAATATTTTATATTAACAAATTCGAATCAATTTTATATATTATTATTCGAATGAATAAATTTTATTTACTTTAGAAGTAAATTAATTATCGTTTATAAAACCGGCTAAAAGAATAATAACATATTAAAATTTTACTCATAAGATTTATCAAAGAAATTCCAAGAAATGTGTGTATTAGTTATTAATAATACTTAGTTAATTTTTGACCTTCCGGTTGTCGTAGAAAAGTACAAAAATAAAATGATATTAACAATTTACTTCTTCGTTCAAATCCACCCTTTACGAGCTCTGTCTCATCTTATAAAAAAATATGATTGGACGAGTTTATTTTTTCCTTTCTACGTCGCATTTTCAACGTCTGAGGTTTCCTTGCGTGTATGTTTTGATTGTTACCGAATGATTTTCCGAGAAAATGGTTTTATGTCTGCACTGAAAATATTGATAACTGTTGAATGAGATATAAAATTCAATTTCCCGTTATTTCCTTACCCGTGCTCTCGACTTACAAAAAAATGAGGTACAAAGTTGTAGCAATAAGTGAACGAATTATTGCTATGCTTTTTTGAAGGTTTAACATGTGCTGATATTTCTCATTAGATGCCAATGTCAATATTGTGCGTATTTATGAGATTACCAGGCAAGTTTCTGGCAGATCTTTTACTTTGAAAGTTTCCAATAAATGCTTATAACTTTTTCAAGTACACGATTTATTTATTATTACTTTGATTTCAATCATTTCTATCTGACTCTAAATTTTATCAGTCTTTCATTCGAAATCATCTCAACTCACTTTCACTCTTCACGACGGAGAATATTTGACCGTTTTTATGATACAAAAATCGGGACATAAGTTAAACATTTTATACCTAGGGAAATAAGACGCACATTATTCCTCTAGAGGGTTATTATTTTGACAATTCAGTTGTTTAGTATAAGTAAAATACAATAGAAACAAATAAAAACCTAAGAACTTATTTATTTAGTTCCACAGTAAAAGATATTGAAGCATAATTATTGAAATTGTTATTAGTCGAATACTTGCTTTTGTCAATGTTGTCTTTGACTAAAAGATATGACCTTAGCATTCAGTCCATAATGTAGAGGATTTCTAAATTAATTTTTTTTCGTGAAAAAAATACATTTTCCGTATAAATAACACATTCTCTGAAGCTGTTATAGGTTGCATCGTACAAAGTACTAAATTTTGCTGATAATAAGATATCTGAAGAAGCTGCATTAACAATTTCTTGGATATCTTCCGATGATATAATGCAATTGCACATAAACAAATTTATTTACTTATAGTGTCAAAGAGTATGAAAGTATTTCCCATAAGTATAGGAAAAAAATGAATTGACTTAAAGATTTGCAATACGTATAATTAACTGTTTCATAAGGAACAAAATTAGGAACTTAAATTATATAAAGCAGACCGAGGTCTTCCAGAAGACGCAACTTTCTGCAGACACCTGGCATTAGGTTTTGGACGCTATTTCCATTGATTTCTCGGACTTTTCTTTATATGTATTATGCGTTGAAGTTCGTCCTTATTTTGGTAAATTTTTCAAGATAAAAGATCCTAAAAATCTTCTATAAGACGTGCTTGGGGAAGATTAGGGGAATTATCGTATCACGGAATAAATGGTATGTTTTGGTCTGACAGCCAAAGAGCATCTTGAGATTCTGATTTCTCATCTTTTTCTATATTTTTGTCCATTTCATGATAGTTCCCGCGATATGGTGTTCTTAGATGTTCGATATTGTCGTGCCAGTTTTCTTACTGATGTACCAAGTATGTTTGTCGTTATTTTTACCTATTTTTCGACTCTTGCTCCGGTAAAAATTCTAGGTCCTCCACTTTTTGCAAGGTTTATACAAGGAATACCTTGCTCACATTCAACAATTGTTCGATAAATAGATCTACGGGATATATTTAGATTTTTAATAAATGTGTATTATTTCGGTTTTAGGGACTCGTCCAACTATATTATGGATACTTTTCAGAGTTTCTAATTTTGTAAGACATATCGATATAAATGAAAATCATTTTAAAAACCTATTATTAGATGCATTTTAAAATTAATATGGCCGAAATTTAAAATAAACCACATAGGGTATATCAAAGTAAATAGATAGTAGGCAGCTCAGTGGTATCGAGTCGGCTTGTGGATCTTGAAAACCCTGGTTCGATCTCCACAGTCGACAAACAATTTTCACCAAATTAAATCTACCCCTGTGGCTCCCCCTCTACTAATATCTTTGGGGGCCGTGATTTGACGCCTGGTAACCGCACGTCACGCGAAGAAATATATCATTTACCGACATCTGCTAGTCACTCCCAGTAATGGGTAAAAGGCATGATGATATATTTATTTTATTTTATTTATAAAGTAGATACTAACACATCATTTTAAATATTAAATAGATTCTCGCTTCATAGATACTCTTCTATTAACTAGCGTACAAAATAACTGACTAGTTTATAAAAATAGAGACGAAAAAAAATTGGTAATTTCTAGTAAAAAGAAGACAATTTTCAATTTCGTAAAATTAATCGTAATCCACGTTGCACCGAGCACAGATTAGTAGCAGCTTCATTCCGCATCCGATATCACATTCTCGAAGAATATTAAATGGCGGCGTCCAAAGTTATGAAACTAGTTCAGCATCCTTTGAATTTTTAATCAGTGCAGTTTAAGTTGGCGTGAGACCGCATTGCAGCCTAAACTGCAGCGAGCCTTTCCATCGCAGTGTTCCAGCAGCAAAATAATGTGCTTACGACACCCGCAGTTCGGGGAAGTTAGATTAATGTAGCCTGATGAATGCAAAGGTTGAAGTCTGCGAAAGCATTAGAGTAATTCATTATTCAAGCTCCGTAATGAAGTAATGCATTTTAATGGAACAATGTTCCGTTTTCCATCCGCTACTGTACAAATAGCGAACCCTTTGTGTCAAGAAATCTGCGCAAAAATCACAGCACACCTACATTTTCATAACTAAGTTAGCACTTGTTAAGCCTCGTTTACAATAAGAAATTAGTGGTGGTTATAGTTAGTATTCGTATGAGAATATTATTCACAATGCAAAAATTAATGATATAGGTTAGTAGAATATTGTTTTTGATCAAATAAAACTAGATGTCAGTTCAATCTTTATATATTTTTGACAATTGTAATGTTGATTATTTATTGATTATCTGCTAGTTTCTTTATAAAAATAAATGGGTGAAGAAATGTTTATTAATATGATTCAAAATAGTAAATGTCTGGAGACCCTCTGACATTAAAAATATTATTAAAAAGAACTTCTACTATGTATTGGATGAATCTACCATTTTCTGCCACTTTTTAGTCGTCTTTTTTACAATTATACGATACTTAAGGCCGCTCCGGAGTACAAACGAAAACGCTCAAAAATGCTATCAACTTATCTGCTCTTCTAACTGACCAAATTTATTCAAATTATATAAATAATGATGATATAAAAATATTAACATTTGTCAGTCAGTTTTTTGATACAGTTTATAATAAACAAGATACAGTCATTTTTGTGTTTGGACAAACTTTTCACAGATTACAGAGCATTTCAATATACAATTTGTATATGAAATGAAAAGTTATGAAAAAATAAAACTTTTTGTCAGTTAAATTTGTTTAAAAATGTCCCGTTCAAGAGAAAACTATATATTTGTTTTGAAATCTTTAGAGAAACGAACTATCTGTGGATTCCACTATGCATATTGGAGAAAACGTCTCATGTAACTATTAAATGTCAACCATGGTGTGTGTAAGTGTTAGTTCAGAAGTACGCACGCAAAAGTTGAGTTAAAAAAAGTCAAAAATCGATATAACTCAAAAACTAAAAGAGATATTGAAATGCGGTTTGAACGAGTGTATTTCTCGTGCCCTGATTTATATAGACATATAATTTTAAAAATTTCGATTTTTGAACCGGTTCAACCAAAAATTCACATGCCTTCACCTATTCTGGCAGTGACACTCTATCGTTGTAGATCTCAGTAAATAATATATTTATGCTTGTGAACTGCAGTTACCAGCCGTAAAATACATGATGTTATTCCTTAATATTTATATAAGCATTTCTGTACTATAAATGATTTGAGTTATTTATATTGATGTTGAGTACAGTTCATTTATTTTAATTGTTGTTGTTTCTAATCTAATAAATATTTTAAGAATAGATAATAAATACAAAATAACGTGCAAATTCGTCTAAAACTTCAATATCTGTGAAACTCGTATCATCTGGGTTAGATATTTTGAAAGTCGAAGATAATACAACGAATATTTGAATACACAATAACAGCATTTAAAAAAAATACAATCCCTAATAAATAGACCCTCAGCCAGCAGACCACGGTTCCAAAAACAGTAACACGGCAAGTTGCTGGGTTCAGCGGGTGCATAAGATTTAGGGGCAAATACGAAAATTGTATTCACTCCGGAGTGGCATAACAAGGAACTTAATAATGACTTCTCTATACGATTGATTTATTTTGCTTCTTACACAAAACGTCAAAATTCATTCTCATTTCAAATTGGTAATTAGACAAGAGGGCCGTTAACTACCAACTATAAGTTTAACACTTGAAAACTCTTGCATTAGCTAAAATGAACGTTGGACAGGAGGCTTAAGTTAGCACTTGTTAAAAAGAACAATAATGCACCGCTATAATGCGCTCGAAATTGACGGTAAAGCCGGTAACTAATTAAAGGTTATGCAGGGGCATAGTTAATTGTACCCTGCCAATTTTAATTTAATATAATATAATTATCTGGATGACTCATCGTCCTCTCGCATTCAGGATGTGGAAATATTAAATTAATTAGCGCAGACATGACAATAAAATATTGCTTATTTATACTCAGATTGACATGTATACTAACTGCCTAACTGTCATACTTAGAAATTACCTCATTTATTTGTTTAGTTTCTGTCATATTTGCATTTTCAGTATCTAG
Source organism: Pterostichus niger (assembly GCA_947425015.1). Classification (NCBI taxonomy): domain Eukaryota; kingdom Metazoa; phylum Arthropoda; class Insecta; order Coleoptera; family Carabidae; genus Pterostichus; species Pterostichus niger. The sequence continues at coordinate 20,661,530 of OX380344.1, read as the reverse complement.
CATGTAGTGGTGTTACACTCAGTGGCGTAGCCAGAAACTTCTAATGGAGATTTCAAATTTTGTAAAAATAATCGCTCAATTTTTTTTTAGAGGTTATGATATACGTTTATACAGGGATGTCTGTAATTACATACTTTATTGGTTGAATAAATATTCAATAATTATATCACAAGTGCAAGGCAAATACCTGAATATTTTCTCGAGTGCACGAACGTGCACGAGCGAAAATATTCTGATTGTATTTGACTTGCACGAGTGGTATATTGGTAGAATATTTCCCGAGAAAAAGTTCACATTCGATATTTTAAATTATTTTTATTATAATTTAATATTTATTTAAACTGTCATATAAACGTCAGTTGTCAGATCATAACACTTGATAAACGTCCAATGCAATTTTAGATAAAAAATATATATTTATCAAGTGGTGTAAGCAATAAAACAATTTTCTTAGAAACGTTATTAAACAAATTTTTCATTAGTGTTGTCAAATTGACATATTCGAGTATTGCACTTGTGCAAATACCCGGGTATTTGCACAAGTGCAAATATTCACTGATATTCGATTGTGATTGGTCGAATTTAAAAAAATACTGTAACCTGATTGGTTGAAATTTTTCGAGTGAAATATTCAGTTATATAAACAAAGTAGTGACATTTTTCATGGTGTACAATTATTAAAAACAAATGAATTATTTATTTATTTATGTTACGCTGCACAACAGAAACTTGATCTCTATTACAGTACAGGATCCGGGCACACCGAGCCGCAGTGTAGTAGTTTATATAATTTTTAGCTTAAGTGGGTTTCGAAGTCGGGATCTCCGGATTCGAATTCCATAACACTACCCACTCCATCGTACTGCCTATAACAATAACAATAAAACATGATATTGAAAATAATATCATCGATAGCTATGGAATACTTTTAGTTTTATTATGACTTTCCATTTCAAAAAAAAGTTATCTTTGATTATAATTCGGGAAAATAGCACTAGTTCGTCCATTTAACCGTCTCTTTATCTCTCTCTTTCGAGGTCTATCTCTATCTCTTGAAATAAACAAGTTAGCAATTGTGGGTTGTTAACTTCGCCCATCAAAATAAAAATTAGTATACATTTTTTTTAATTTGTTATTGTTATTGGATAAAGGCTTGAAAGTTTGATGTATTTATTTATTTCATGATTGTTTATATTCAATAAAGGGGGATTGAGCCCCATACTCTGCCTTCTTGTATACGCTCCTGTTTACACTTATCAGTAAATCCAAAATAAATGATCAATTTATTAACGTATAAATCGTTTAATAAGCGTTGAGAATTATACTTATTGATTTTTCATAAATTTATTTTTGCTGAACGCAGAGCTTCCATCAACAAAAATATTTTTACAATTTAGATTCTTCGTTTAGAAGATATGTACTGAAGTCATGCCATTGCTTAATAACGGAAAGCTTGAGAACATATTTAAAAGAAAATTAAACATAAATTAGAATAAATGTATGGGGTAGATGGCGCAGTGGTATCTGGAGAACCCTGGTTCGATCCCCACAGCCGACAAACAATTTTCACCAATTTAAATCTACCCTTGTGGCTCCTCCTCCACTAATATCTTTGGGGGCCGCGATTACCGAGATCTGCTTAGGCAATGTGCCACACCCAGTAATGGGTAAAAGACGTGATGATATATTTATTTTATTTATTTAGAATAAATGTCAAATACTTTACAATTGGCACTGAAAAGATATAACATAAAAACCGACGAAAAATAGAACGTTTTATTTCATCAATTTAGTGATCAATCATTTTTCGTTCCAATAATGTAATGGTGAGAAATAAATCGTTCGATTAATTGTTAAATATAATACAGCAAATATAAATTACATTAAACATAATTATATTTCAGTTAAGAGGTTATTTAAAAAATGCAGTAGTTTTTATAAAATAGATTTAGTGTAGTTTTTCTAACAATTAAACCAAGTGTGGTGACATGGTAAGTGGTCGACTCTTCTAGGGTCCGGATTAAATGTTATTTGTGGGTTTGATCTGTGTAAAACATCTGAGCTGCGAGGCTAATCGGCTTTAGATGTTAAAGGAATTTACAATTCACTATTTACAAGAAAGAACCATTATTGTACCCTAGTAAGAATTTTTATTACCACTTCGCTGATATCTCACGAGCTATTATTTCCTTTATTTTTTATTTCACTAAGAGCTGCAGTCCCAACAACCAATTATCTATTTGTAGGTAGGTGGTTCAGTAGTATCGAGTCGGCTTGTGGATTTGAGAATCCGGGTTTGATTACTACAGCCAACAAACAGTTTTCGCAACATTAAACTTACTCCTGTGGATCACTTTCCACCAACATTTTTGGGTGTCATGGTTTAACGGCTGGTCACCGCATTTCACTTGAAGAAATATATCATTTACTGAGATTTGTTACGGCAGAGTGCCATCCCCAGTTATAGGTAAAAGGCGTGATGATATATTATTATTTCATTTATTTTTTGTACAATTTAATATTAAAATAAATAAATCATCACGCCTTTTGCCCGTTACTAGGTGTGGTACTTGCCGTAACAGATCTCAGTAAGTGATATATTTCTTCGCGTGAAGTGCGGTTACGCCGTTAAGTTTCGGTCCACGAAGACTTTAGTGGGTAGATTTAATTTGATGAAAATTATTTGTCAGCTGTGGAAATCGAACCTGGGTTCTCAAATATATTGGCTGACTCGATACCACAGAGCCACCTACCCTATAAATAGTTATTTATGATACAAATGTGTAAAGTAAAGCTTTTATGCATGAGTTGCGAAGTTTAAGACACTGACCAAAGATGAGTGCCTTATTTGCAGACAGTGCATAAAATCCCTTCACACACTCGTATCATACAATATTTTATCTACGAACTAATTAGAAAAAATCTGATGTGGACACCACATGACTTCCTTGTACGCGTATTAAACTATAGATTTTTTTTAATTGCACATATTTGACATAAAATCTTTTATTTTTTATTTTTTGTTCTAATCCATAGCAAACTTAATTTAAAAAAAAACAAAAAATATATAATATTTAAATTTAGATATCTCGCTAATGCAAAAGGCTAATTTAAAAATTCTTAATGTGCTAGACGCAGAATTTAATTCTCTAAAACTTTTATTTGCAGCATTCATTTCTAAAATTAAAATAATACCATTTTTTTCAAGGAAAACTGTTAGCAGCTTCATGTAATGTGCCACTTCCGGTTAGTCTATTTTAACCAAAATCTATTATGTTATTTCCATTGATATAGTAGTCTTATATACCAAATTTGGAAAGTTTTAAATTATATTTGAATATAGTTTTTCATGAAAATCTATTATAGGCTTCAAGTAAAGTACCACTTCCGATAGTTGCATAATGACCAAAGGGGGAGGTGCACAACTAGATGTTATAACAGTCCTAAATATAAAGTTTTAATTTTCTACGGCTTACCGTTTTTGAGTTATGCGAGATACATACGTACGTGCATACGTACGTACAGACTACAGACGGCATGACGAAATTAGTCAAAATGGATTCAGGGACGGCCAAAATACCTATTTCCGTTGAAATCTGCGAACCGAAAATTTTTGCGATTACAATACTTCCTTTACTTCGTACAAGGAAGTAATAAACAGTTTTCCCAACATTAAACTTACTCCTGTGGATCACTTTCCACCAACATTTTTGGGTGTCATGGTTTAACGGCTGGTCACCTCATTTCACTTGAAGAAATATATCATTTACTGAGATTTGTTACAGCAGAGTGCCATCCCCAGTTATAGGTAAAAGGCGTGATGATATATTTTTATTTAATTTATTTTTTGTACAATTTAATATTAAAATAAATAAATCATCACGCCTTTTGCCCGTTACTAGGTGTGTTACTTGCCGTAACAGATCTCAGTAAGTGATATATTTCTTCGCGTGAAGTGCGGTTACTAGCCGTTAAATTGCGGTCTCCGAAGACTTTAGTGGGTAGATTTAATTTGATGAAAATTATTTGTCAGCTGTGGAAATCGAACCTGGGTTCTCAAATATATTGGCTGACTCGATACCACAGAGCCCCTACCCTATAAATAGTTATTTATGATACAAATGTGTAAAGTAAGGGCTTTTATACATGAGTTACGAAGTTTAAGACACGGGCCAAAGATGAGTGCCTTATTTGCAGACAGTGCATAAAATCCCTTCACACACTCGTATCATACAATATTTTATCTACGAACTAATTAGAAAAAAGAAAATCAACAAATACAATTTATTTATTTATTTATGTTACACTGTAGAAAAGGAATTTAATCCCAATTACAGTACAAAGTCCAGACTCACCGACCCGCAGTGTGGTAATTCGTATATTTGTACCTTGAATGGGATTTGATGTCCGTATTCAAATTCCGTAACGCTATCGACATCAGCGTACTGCCGGGTTACTTTAGAGATAGAAAATGAATCCTAAATACAATGCAGAGCGCCCCTGTGTGTATACAGTGATATTTTTCTCAAATAAATTGAAGTCATTGAGGCTTGAACTCACGACCAATATATTATGAGTAGCATTTACAATACCAATCTTACCAACTTGAATAACCGAATGCAATACCAATATTGATAGAGTATAGAGTACAAGTAGCTCTACATATGCTTGTATGATCGCAACAATCCGTGAATAAATCACACGGGCTATGCATCAGCGGACGTTCAAACAGCGCTTGGAGGCGGCAGCGGCGGTTGTGGCGGCATAACTGACCACTGGCTACCACAACGAGCGCCTGCACATATAGACTAACCCACTGAGAGCCGATGATTCGCGGTTGCAGCTGCTTCTGGCTGATAACTGAAGCTCGATGCATTGCATGGCACACGTAGTTGAATCGAAACAATCGTGATGCTTGAGTTAAGATATAGAATGTTGCTAGTTTCTATTAAATATAACGTATGACATAAATAGCTCCGTGGGAAGTCAGTGGATTCAGGCCAGGGATTTGCCACTCGAGGGTGCATGGGGAGCAACGCACCAGGGTAGAAAATACTAAATAACAATAAAAGCTAAATAAAACTAAAGGCGATACATCTTTTGATACATTTCAGAAAATAAACAACTCGACCATTATCTTGGGGTAGTTGGCTCAGTGGTACGACTCGTTACTGTGGATTTGAGGATCCGGGTTCGATTCCCACACTCGACAAATAATTTTCACTACATTAAAATTATTCCTGTGATTCTCAAATCCACAAGCCGACTCGATACCACTGAGCCACCTACTCCATACCGTATATCAGGCATGTCAAACTCGTTTACCACCAAGGGCCATATCAAGTATTACACATAAGCCGCGGGCCGCATTACCAAAAAAAAAACTACAATTGAAAACAAACAGATATTTTATTAACATGGTAATTACATACAAAATAATGTATAAGTATTAAAAAAACTGTCTTTTCAAATTAACATTAGTTAAATAAAACTACATAAATATATCATATCATTTTTTTGAAGAAACTTGGCAACCAAATCTTCATAATTTGATTGAATTTGTTGAGCAGTAGCTATTTTTAAAATGGATTGCACGTGCTAATTTGTTAATCTCGATCTTTCCGCCGATTTGTTATTTTTTAAAGTTGAAAATAGTTGTTCGCACAATATGTGCTACCAAACATAGCTAAAATACGCCTAATTACACATAACACATTGGGATATCGGTCCACTGATAAATAATTATAGAAATTTGGTATTCCAACTTCCATATATTTTTGTTTCAATATGGAATCACACTGAATTTCGATTAATTCCAGTTGTAAACTGCAGTAGGTTACGTTTGATCAGCGGTTTTCTTGCACATTCAACAAAGTTCGACGACGATAGTTCATGGCCCACCCAAAGGGGCGCTATTGTCGCTTTTATCCGCGATATTCAAAAATAGTATTGTAATTTTTATAATATCAATATATTCCCAAGACATCATATTTTTTTATAAATGTTAAATTGATAAATTTATATATTAATATTATCACTTTATGACACTTGTAACAAAATATGATGTCTTGGGAATTTTTCTTGTAGATTAAATGAAAAACAATGATTTTTACCTTGTATGGAAATAATTACTTCCTTGTACGAAGTAAAGGAAGTATTGTAATCGCGAAAATTTTCGGTTCTCAGATTTCAACGGAAATAGGTATTTTGGCCCTCCCTGAATCTATTTTGACTAATTTCGTCATGCCGTCTGTACGTACGTATGTATCTCGCATAACTCAAAAACGGTAAGCCGTAGAAAATTGAAAGTTTATATTTAGGACTGTTATAATATCTAGTTGTGCACCTCCCTTTTTGGTCATTATACAACTACCGGAAGTGATACTTTACTTGAAGCCTATAATAGATTTTCATGAAAAACTATATTCAAATATAATTTAAAACTTTCCAAATTTGGAATATAAGACTACTATATCAATGGAAATAACATAATAGCTTTTGGTTAAAATAGACTAACCGGAAGTGGCACATTACATGAAGCTGTTAACAGTTTTCCTTGAAAAAAATGGTATTATTTTAATTTTAGAAATGAATGCTGCAAATAAAAGTTTTAGAGAATTAAATTCTGCGTCTAGCACATTAAGAATTTTTAAATTAGCCTTTTGCATAAGCGAGATATCTAAATTTAAATATTATATATTTTTAGTTTTTTTTTAATTAAGTTTGCTATGGATTAGAACAAAAAATAAAAAATGAAAGATTTAATGTCAAATATGTGCAATTAAAAAAATATCTATAGTTTAATACGCGTACAAGGAAGTCATGTGGTGTCCACATCAGATTTTTTTATATATGTATACATTTTTAAATCTGAGAAATTGGGAAAAAAGTAGAGCGGCTGGAGTGTCATATACAATTTTCGATTGAATTCGATTTCTGCAGTCAACAACTGATTTTGTGCTACGCTCACAAATGGATAAAATGGTGTGATGATATATTTATTTATTGTTATTTGGTTTGCTTAACCAATGTAGTAAATAAATGATGTGAATTGTGGATCTAATTAATGTTTAATCATTTAATTTATCTTAATAAAATATTTATTTTACGCTAATAAGGTGAATATTTAATTATGTATATTTACGTATCAAGTTTATGTAATGGATAAAAAAATAAATGCAATGTTTAATTTACTGCTCATAGTAGAATTCCAACGTCGCATAGTTGACTTAGACAGCGCCTTGGTAAAATAGTCTCCCAGTCACGTACAGATACGAGTATTTTTCAATTGTTTGTTTTCTTAAATCACGATCTAGAGTGCAGGTCTCACCTCACGACTCTCAGTTGTTTAGTCTGTCGGGAGGAAATAACAACAGACTGTCGCTGGAACACGTGCAAAACAAAGACGCAGCGACTGCGACAGTGGACACCAAAACAAAAAACAATGTTATGTGCGTTATGAGATCGCAGTGGGTTCTGACCGCCCGGGATTCAGTTGTTTTTGTTCGGGAAATAAAGAAGAAGGAAAAAGGAAATATGAAGAGATAAGGAAATCTGCAGTTCTCCAGGATAAATGGAAGTGCTGAGAAGTGACACGTTTTTATCGAAAATTGACACTTTTCGAAAGTGATTTGAACCATTTTAGAAACAAACAAAAAACTGCATTTTTATTGTTTACCGCACAACTCAAAGGTCGTGACATAAAAAAATCAGAAAATTTTAAAAATATATAGTTGCCACACTATAACTGCGTGAAATATTCAACAGTAATATCCGAAATGCTGATGATTTTTCGATAATTTTAACAAAAATTGCACAAGTGCGATTTTCTGAAAGAAACATCAATAAATAATTCCTTCCTGCCTTAAATACTGCTTATAATATAAAGCTAACTTAAAGCTATTGGTAGTAATTTGAAAAACAAACTAAATACAATTTTTGTTCGTCCTTTTTCGGTTCTGATAACCGAAATTAATCAATCATAAAAACTGTTTATCTTTTCTTTTTTAAATTGAAAATTACATATGTAAAAAGCTTATTATCTCTGAAACGGTTCATTTTTTGACACATACTGTATAAAACATTTTCTACGATTGATATGAGAAGTAATTTTCAGTCTTCAATAAAAGGTGTAAATTGTTTTGACTTCTAATTTGTAGTAAGATTCTTTAAAACTGATTGAAAAAGTACTTCCTCCAAATTCAAATAAATACAACAAAGTTTTTTTGTAAAACTAACTACGTACTGTAAGAAAGCAAACCTGTTCTGAAATTCAGTAATTTATAGAAAGTGAAGATAACTGCGGGTTAAAGTAGAAAAAAGTTATGAAATTACCATCATTAGTGCAAAATTCCCGTGAGCATTTTTAAATTTAAACATAACTTTAGAGCCGCGAAACGATTACAAACCACATCTTAAAAACCGAAGCAGAGCAGCAGTAAATAAACTTCATTAATATTAATAACGTTTCCATCTTAAACGTAGGGGGTTGGGAAGCGTGTGTTTCGTTCTGCGGCGACAGCGGCGTAGTTGGCGCTGGAATCCGCATCCTGCGAGAATTAATGACATTCCTGTTGTGGGAGACAAAGTTTTATCTCGTGATTTCGGGCAGATGTTGATTTCATAATTAACTCCTCACTGCAATTATATAACACTTTCGGCTGCGACAACGTTTTTCGTCATTTATTACAGCGCAGCAGTTTTAATTTAGCGAATGAAAACATTTATTCTTGCGAGAGAAGTGTAATCACAGCGATGCTAAGTAATTGGGCTTCGAGAGCACCCTATCGGCTTTCAAAGCGAAATTGAGCTTAAAATTTCATTAGAACGCTGTCTGCAGATTCAAGGACAACTCGCCAGGATTCTCCTGTAGATCACTCAGATTTATTTCTACTTCATGTGGATGTCGGATTGAATAATTCCTTACATTTTTCATAACTTTTTACTCTAGACTATGCAATGAAAATAGACTCGAAAAGAAATTAAAATTTACCAGGGGGATAAATCATAATACAATTTATCGATATATTGAAGTATTTTTTACTTCCTTGGAAGGAAGTATTGTAATCGCGAAAATTTTCGGTTCTCAGATTTCAACGGAAATAGATGTTTTGGCCCTCCCTGAATCCATTTTGACTAATTTCGTCATGCCGTCTGTACGTACGTATCTCGCATAACTCAAAAACGGTAAGCCGTAGAAAATTGAAACTTTATATTTAGGACTGTTATAACATCTAGTTGTGCACCTCCCTTTTTGGTCATTATACAACTACCGGAAGTGGTACTTTACTTGAAGCCTATAATAGATTTTCATGAAAAACTATATTCAAATATAATTTAAAACTTTCCAAATTTGGTATATAAGACTACTATATCAATGGAAATAACATAATAGATTTTGGTTAAAATAGACTAACCGGAAGTGGCACATTACATGAAGCTGCTAACAGTTTTCCTTGAAAAAAATGGTATTATTTTAATTTTAGAAAGGAATGCTGCAAATAAAAGTTTTAGAGAATTAAATTCTGCGTCTAGCACATTAAGAATTTTTAAATTAGCTTTTTGCATAAACGAGATATCTAAATTTAAATATTATATATTTTTTGATTTTTTTTTAAATTAAGTTTGCTATGGATTAGAACAAAAAATAAAAGATTTAATGTCAAATATGTGCAATTAAAAAAATATCTATAGTTTAATACGTGTACAAGGAAGTCATGTGGTGTCCACATCAGATTTTTTTAAACAAATCTAGAAAATCATGGTATCAGTCAATGCTGTGTGGTAATTGGTCAATAATCTGTATCGTAATGAAAATCTGTGCTTTAATGACTGTCATTAAAGTACTGATAATATATATTTAATAATTGAATTAAAGACTAGGACTAGAAAAAATATGTTTCATTTATAATAACAGTAATAATTTATTAGTTTCAGGTATAAAGTGCAGACCAAATTAGGCTCATGATTCACCTTAAAATTATTGTAGTCAGAAAGTAAAATTTCTTTCTTTCAAATGAGAGAGGAAAGTAATATTTTTCATCTGTAAGGAAGAAAGTAAATATTTTTATTAAAGTGAAGGACCCCATTTTGTTATTGCGTTGTATTTTTATTGACACAGGTTTTGTAAGGTGAAATGTAATTTTCATTTTTGTTTATTTTATAAATCTGTACCATGAATTATTTTATATTTTTGTTTCGACTATCATATTGAAATATTGCATATTTATTCATTGTTTTGTAATGGAATCAAAACAATAGCAAAACTTTATATATATATATATATATATATATATATATATATATATATATATATATATATATATATATATATATATATATATTACATTGTATTAAAATAGATTCTGTAATAATAATAAATTAATAAATATGTGTACAATTACTTACATGAAAAAATCCTTATACGGTATTGTTATTCTAATTGAACTATTATTGTATATAGATAGTAATATATATTTATTTTATCAATAGTATATCATTTATTAATAATATGAATCAATTAGTAGTATAAAGAAATAATAGAAACATCATTTAAAAGAAATATAATTTTAAGAAAGCTTTTTGTAGCAGTGAATCTTGATATCTGTTCCGAAGGAAAACAAACGCTATCGGCCATAAAAACAAGACACTAGCACCCTTTCAGGCTGGCGCGCCGAAAGAAACAAAAGTTTAGTAGTTTAGCCGAAGAAGATTCATAAAACTGTTGTTCAACTAATGGGCGTTCTTTATTCAGTTTGTTTATTAATATTGCTGAAAAAATCACGCAGGAAGACAGTGTGCTAAAGTTAGTCGCATGCGACTTCGTCGCAGCTTCCGTGATGTCATTAAAACGTTAACGTGTTCGCCGGTGCTACCGCCACGGTTACGATGTTTGAGTTTGGAACTAACGACTCGGCGATTTAAATATTTATGCGAAATTCGGTGCAGTGCAAATAAAACTCCTAGACTGAGATTAAATATTATATCTCTCGTGGAATATTTTATTACTGTTCTCCCTAAAGCAAGATCTTACCTCCAGATGGCGGAGTTTAGTTTTTTTCTTGCTTTCCTGACTATTTGCTGAAATTAATTAAGGTTGGCAGTGCTCTACATCAGGTGAAATTAGTTTCAGATGCTTTAAAGAATCTACGACTAATGGAGTTTTAAATTTTCTAATGTTCCTAACTCTCCTAAATTTAATTTTACTAATTTCTATATTACATTAAAAATATTGTTATCTATATTGAAATGCTAATCGCCTATGGAATAGCATATATGTAATGAATTTTCATCAGTCTAAGTTATAAATTTAGGATCCTAATTGTCTTGACTTATTTTCTAATCTAATACGAGAAATTCTTGCCTCTCTGTCTATGTGTCTCAACGATTTCGGAACCAGCTCTGATTCTAATGAAACTTGATATTCTAATGTTTTAGCTAGGTTTCATTCTCCAGAAACTTCAATTTGAAGGAAAATTGGGGAGATAATTCTTGAAAATTTAGGCATGTGAGTACTTAAGGGCAATGAAATATTTTCCAAGAAATCGATTGAGACCTAAATCAACTCAGTATTGCCAACTGTTTTAGAGAAATGCGCGCAAATTTGAACAAACAAATTATGAGAATAGTTATTTCTTTTATGTATTTATTGGTTTTTTTATTTTTCATTTTAAACTACTCATCGTTCGTTATTGCCCGACCGAAGCACACTCATCCAGATATTAGTAATTAAAATTTACAATCATATTTAGAATTTGGTTGTTTTTAGTTGTATGTTTTTTAATGAATAAGTCACTTTTCTGTGCACTAAGCGAAACGACAAATTTACATATTTATTTTATAAAAATTAACGTTGAAAGCTTTTCCAATATAGCAAACATCCATTCCCTGACGGCATTCGATCCCACAACCTACTGATAAACCACCACGACATGCTTGTTTAATATTCTAGTTTAAAACTTTATTTTTGTGGTTCAAAAGCTGTCACTAGATAATTGCATAATAATAAAAATATGATAAGAATAACGAAAATAAAAAGAAAATTTCGCAGCAATGCTTGATCTTGTTTACAAAAGAAATGAGGTAGAAAAATAAAGCTCTAGGTAGAATTTATTTGCATATGCGATGAATCTAGCTAGCTGTGATTTATACCCAGCCCACTTGGATGTGACAGGACTCCGATATAGTGCAAGTGCGCCAGATTGTTGACGAGCAGTGCCTCGGAAATATACACCCACACATATATTCAAAGTAGGAGTTATAATTAAAACTTTGTTGATAGGGAGCTGTAAAATATATTTGTAGAAAATAAATAATCACAATGGCAGGTAGCACAAGCTCTGTTTTTGGGTGTTCTAAGAGCACGGTTTTAACATGTTAGAGATAGCTAAAACACCCAAAAACACTGCTCTTAAAACAGGTAAAAACAGAGCTTGTGCTACCAGCCAATGTGTTTATGTTTGTTTATTTTTTAACTAACAATTTAATAAATATTGTTGTAAAATGAACATGTTTAGTTAACCGACTCTATTTTTATTCTGAATTGAAATAATTCGATTTATAAGGTAAACACATCACATAAACCTTTAAAATATTTTCAAAAGATCGTACATGTCAAACATTCCTAAATAAGTAAAATCTTCGTAAAAAATATAAAATAAACACTTGGCTATGTTTCACAAAATTCAGCCTCCAAGTCACCTTATGAGGACAATCGTCGTAGATGGCATGACCTGTTCCACAGGACTTCTCATGTCATCTTACCTGTTTATTAGGGATCTTATTCTCTGCTGGCACAGTTCTTCGTCACCAGCTTCTTCACGTGAACTTTGTTCTAGGTGAAGAAGTGAGTTATACCATACTGATGAGCTCTAATAAGAGTGAAACGCGTCTATGGTTACTAACTGTGCTGGTCAGCCTCTGACGATGCCCTCATAAGGTGACTTGGAGGCTGAATTTTGTGAAACATAGCCCAAGTGTTTATTTTATATTTTTTGTTAAACCATGTTTCACCAAGTGTTGGATGGCAATTAATTTTGTCTTTGTTGTTATTAAAATCTTCGTATTCAAGTGTCGCAACAAGCAATCGGAAACCGAATCAAACTCGAACTGAAAACAGTTACGAATTCGAACCATTTTTCAGAATCTGAACTGCTGTACAATTTGTCAACTTGAACTCGAACCGGAAGTGAACTCTCTATTTTCGGATTAAAAAAATCGGGTTCGCTGAACCAACATTTTTTATTAGTTCTATGTTAAAAAGTTGCGGGCAATAAAAATAAAATTATGATTTTAATCCTTTATCAAAACTTACCCTTGTGACTCCTCCTCCACTAACATCTTTCAGGGCCGTAGTTTGACACCTAAAAAATATTATCTGAACTCAAACCGAACCCACTTTTCGCAAACCACACCACTGTACTGCCACGCAATTCAATGACGTAATTGTCAAACTATTTTATTTGTCTTAGATCTAATTAGTTTCTTGCCTTTTTTCAACTGGTCTTATAATATCAACTTTTTTAAATTAAAAAAGTGATTTAAATTGGGATTATTTGGTATGGATATCAACGTTTATTTAAATGCTGTTCTGAATCATAGTAGTGTTTATATGAACGCGTCCTGGTTCTAAAGCGCCGAGGCATGAGACACAGGTTGATAAATACTCTCCAGGAATAATAGCAGTTCGTTAATAACGCACAAACCGTTTCCAATTCAATGTCACCATTTATTAGCAGCTAGAAGTAACTAATTTTAAGTTTCCTGAAGCCGAAGACTTGTTTTTCCTCCCCGAACCGAAGGGGTGGCTGTGTCGCACGCTAGATTTGTCTCGTTGCGTGTGTTCGGACACTTAAATTTATTGGTCACGACAAGTGAAAGTTTGTCCCGCTTTTACTCTGATATAAACGACCCCTTTAAAAATTTTATAACTATATTTTTTCTCTGGAATCTTTTGAATATTCCATCAGGGGATTTAATTACATCTGCTATTTGCCATGTTTCTTATATGAATATTTTAATTTTTAATTCTTACATATGTAACACTAGTTACTAACAAGTTTAAAACGCACTTGATTTAGATAAGAAACAGTAAAATAGCACACTACTTATGATTATGTCATATTACTGCTTTGCATAAATATGCCTAGAATTTTCAAATAATTATATATTTTCAGATCTCAAACATTTGTATTAACTTTTACAGAATTAAATTTACTTAAAAAATACCAATATTACAGAATTATGGCCCCCTTCTATTCGATTATGTTTCTGAGTAAAATGTTTTGTTTTCGAAATAATTGCGAAAAACACAGTATGTATGCATATATATATATATATATATATATATATACATTATTTGACATATTGGACCAGAATTGGAAGCTTACTCTAATTTATTTATTTATTTATTCGAGCATTTAATTTAATAACAAAATAAATTATAGCAACTATAATTTTTTTTTCTACTTAATCTAGACAAATAAGTACCTATTATTAAGTTATCTAATTTGTTTTATTTCTCATGGCACTCTGATAATTGCTTTAAAGCGTGTATTTTCTTTTGCTTCTAACTCGGACATAAGAAACAATTGAACAACAAACTTATACTCTATGAATGTAGTTTCTCATTCTGAACATTTTTCTTGAGTACACTTTTGTTCTAAAATTAATAGGTAAAGAGATATCGCTAATTCAAAATTTTAACATTGAATTTCCTATGTTCGGAAAAAAAGTAGACACCCGTATATATATATGTATATATATATATATATATATATATATATATATATATATATATATATATATATATATATATCTATATATATATATATATCTGCTGTGGACACTACATGACTTCCTCGTGCGCGTATTAAACTATACATATTTTTTTAATTTCACGTATTTGACGTAATTTGCTATTGACATTTTTTTCTCTTATTTTTTATCCTAGTCCGTAGCAAACTTAATTACAGAAATCTAAAAACTATATAATTTTTAAATTTACATACCTCGCTTATACAAAGGGTTAATTTAATCATTCTTGACGTGCTAGACGCAGAATTTATTTGTAACATTTATTTCTAAATTAAAAATAATACCATTTTTTTCTAGAACTTTCGATTAGTCCATTTTAACCAAAATCTATTACGTTATTTCCATTACTATAATAGTCTTATATACCAAATTTGAGGAGTTCTGGATTATATTTTAATATAGTTTTTCATTAAAATCTATTATAGGCTTCAAGTAAAGTACCACTAAATGTTATAACAGTCAAAATCTCAACTTTCTACGGCTTGCCGTTTTTGAGTTATGCGAGATACATACGTACGTACAGACGTCACGACGAAATTAGTCAAAATGGATTCAGGGATGGTCAAAATGGATATTTCCGCTGAAATCTGATTACAATACTTTCTTTACTTCGTACAAGGAAGTTAAAATGAATGACAAATTTTCGTGTGACGTAGCTATCAAGGCATCGCTTAGTTTATAATGCCATTTCTTAAATTACGATGTAATTAAAAGTACTAAGATGTAAGAAAACAAAGGGGATGATGCCGTGGCATTAAGAATCAGCCGTGTCAAATCATTGCGGATCTGGAGCTAGACTAACAAGTAATGTGTGGATAATTTGTCGCGCGAGCAGAATTAGCCATCTGCATTGTAATTAGGTTGATTACGGCCGTAATGCTGCCGATCATCGCTTCTCTTCGCTCGTCGCTCGAATTCGCCGTCGTAACTTTCCTATTAGCTTAACTGATTTTTTTAATTAAAAAAGTAAATCGAACTTGGATGAAGCTACTCGGAATTCAAATTGACTTTGCGATTGAAACCAAAGCAGTTTGCGGAAAATTACCAATTTTTCTACTTCCTTTTTTATTTTGTTGTCTTTATTTTTTGCGGACCAGCAATTACAAAAACAAACCGTATTGATTTTTTTTTAATTATCTGGTAATACGAAGTTTGAATCCAAAGATCTCGAGTTTGAATCTCATTCAAGCAAACATACATACATACATACATAACATCACGCTATATCCCATTAAATGGGGTAGCACGAACCAGTCAACATTCTCATCCTGACACACGATACTCGTTTCGACCACATTAACACTCCATACGAACTCTTCCTTTCCTCACAACCAAAATCCATCATTACGCAACAAACATCCATCCATTCGCTCCTGTACACCTGTTTCGTAAATCTTCACTTACGCCCACTTCTCTAACAACGAATCTATAAGAAATGAAGACAGCATCGCCTGCGCTTGTTTAAAAATACATTTAACACAATTGCAGTTACACACTGTATAGTTAAAACTGAAAATGAAGAAAAAAAAGATGAGGATGGAAAGAAGTTTCTTCCTGCGCTTGTTTTTGAAACTGAATTCCACTTAATTGCAGTTGGACACTCTATAGTAAAAACAGAAAATGAATAAAAAAGATAAGAAAGGAAGGGAGCACTTCCCTTCAACAAGAATATTATGATAGCACTTATAATTGCCATAACATGCGATTTTAATTTTATGCTTTATCCACAGCCATTATATCAAAAATTTGCACTTTTTGATCATAATTTAAAGAAAATAATACACTTATTGAGGTTATATAATAAACGTCAAACTTTAGTAGTTCCGTACTGTCACTAGATGGCAATACTATTCAACTTAGTGCGCTACGTTACTATAGTAGTTGCAAGAACATCAATCTGATTGGCTTAAAAGTGTTGAATAGTGAACCATTTAGAAACGTACAGATAATGAATGAATTACTTAATGGTTGTGGATAAAAAAAGAACTATCACTATGCGATTCAATGAGTGTGGGTCTTGTACTGTAATTGGAATTATATTCCAGTTGTACAGATAAAAATTAATCTACTTTGAATTTAAATTTTAAAACGGGAAATTTATTTATATTTTATTTTAAATCCTTAACTAATTAAATTATACATAAATGTCCGATTTTATAAACAACAAATTAATTTACTTCAAAATAAAGAATATTTATTCATTCAAATAACAGTTGAACTTTAGACAAAAATATTATATATGCCTTAAAATAAATAAAATTGTTTCGCATTTGTTAATTTATATACATTTACTATAAAAGTGAATTTATTCTGTTCTTTTTTAAACCGTGCATAAAAGAAGTATATTTCACATATTTTTACAGTTTAATAAAGTTCTTGTAATTAATAATAAATAGTTATTTCCTATTACTAAATTTAAATACATGTTTCTTTTTTAAATATTTGTCAGTGTATATCGTACTTGAAATTAATTAATAACCGATGTTCAGACTTGCTCAAGCGACAGAAGCACGAATATATCAGTCAGCTGTAGTAGTTGATGCTGCACCATGGACAACGTTAGATGTGATTTTGTGTTTTATGTTAATTGTGATTGTGATAGTGCCAGTGCAATGGGTTTTTCGATAAAATGGGGGAAAAATAAAGGTATTTCTCATATTTCTTTCGTCATTGTTATTAATTATATCTTATTTTATATTGCTATTGTCTACATAGAAGCCAGGTTAAATGTGAAAACATGAAATAAAATATCATACTAAATACTGCTGTTATAGTCTAATTAACATTTAAATAGTCTGTCAATTGTCAACAAAGTCATACTTTTTAATGTCAATTGACAAAAATGTTTGTTTGTTTTTTAATAATAAAATAAACGTGAATGACTGTTTAAAATATTATAATTAATACTGCTGTTATAGTCAAATTAACATTTAAATAGTTAAAAATGCTTTATTAAACGTAGGCGTAAAATATAGATAATTGTTTCTGTGGCTTATTGACGGGCCAACTACTTACGTCATATGCTGCCATTACGCCAATCCGCATTTTAAGTCTTCAGGTAACAGCAATGCAGGTATCCCTCAATAATGATCCATCCAAATACGCCCCGCGCGCTACGTTGCTAACGCGCGTTATCGTTTGGAATCAGTACCAACGAGTTGTGCCATAACCATTGACAATTTATTTATTTATTTATGCTTAATTTTACAACAGAAATTTAATCCCAATTACAGTACTGAGTCCGAACTCACCGAGTCACAGTATTGTACATACATGCATACATAACATCACGCTATATCCCATTAAATGGGGTAGCACGAACCCCTCAACATTCTCATCCTGATACACGATACTCGTTTCAACCACATTAAAACTTCCTCCATACGAACTCTTTCTTTTCTCACAACCAAAATCCATCATCACGCAACGAACATTCATCCATTCGCTATTGTATTGCAATCAGTATTGTAGTTCATATATTTTTAGCTTGAGTGGGATTCGAACTTGGAACATACTAGATATATTCGGGCTGAGAAATCAAACGATTCACGTCATAAGTGGCATTTTTAATGACGTCATAGATAGCAACATCGAATTAATAATAAATAAAATAATTGTATATCATTAATAAATAAATATAAATATCATCACGCCTTTTATCCATTACTGAGTGTGGCACTCTGCCATAGCAGATTTCGGTAAGTGAAATATTTTTTGCGTGAAGTGCGGTTATCAGCCGTCAAATCACGCTCCCCAAAAATGTTAGTGAAGGCGGAGCCACAGGGGTAGTTTTTAATTTGTTGAAAATTGTGTTTCGGCTGTGGGAATCGAACCCGAGTTCTCAAATCCACAGGTTGACTCGATACCACTGGGCAACCTTATTTAAATCATACATTTAGCTGTAGTTTAAAGATAATAGTTGACAATGTTATGTTAATTTTGATCTTACGTATAATCAACAAAAAGGAGAAATCCATTGGTGAATTTTACGTTGTACAATTGGTAGTTAGATGTTACCAACTTCGTTCCGTCCGATTGGATTGCTACTAGTTATGTGTCTTGTCATTCGTAGAAAAATAACATTTACTACAGTTGTGATATTGTTTACCCGATTCATTCGTTGGAAAATAATTTTAAAAGATATAAATATATAATTCATACAAAGTAGAACGGTAAATAAGTCCAAAATTGTAATAAAAATTATTTGTAATTAACATTTATTTTATACTTTAATAGCTACATTCAATTATCATATTCAATTAACAATAAAAATGAGTCGTCTAGTTTCAAAACCGGCCAAGTCACGAAAATGTAATTTTCTATTTTTTTAAGTTTTGTAATCTTTATAAAGGCATTCATTTGAAAAATAATTTGATGAGTTTCAAAACCGGCTAAATAACGTGTAAAATGTATAGGAAAAAATGCGATTTTTTTTCACCAATCACACAACTTGGCCGTAGTGTGATTGGTGAATTTCAAATTCGGCCAAGTCATTTACCAACTTTATAAAAAATAATAATCTCAATAGAAAGTAAACATAAATCTATTTGTTACATTTTGATTAATAACTTTTATCAGATAACTGTAATTAAACTTTCGTCGTTTTTACAAAATGATTTAAGATTGACTTGGCCGGTTTTGAAACTAGACGACTCAAATATATTTGACTCGTATTCTTTATTACTTGAGAAACTTGACTTTAGTATATTTCTGAAAAAAAATATAAACATATCGAAAACATATTTATTTTGCAATCAGATTGTAATAGTGAAGCGAAAGGGAACGGCTCAAATGTAGATGTGTGCTATAGGGATATTCAACTGCGTTGATCACATGTTAAATTTGAGACAAAGGTACAGTTTTAATTGATCTTCATAAACTTACCATTGCTGTCACTTGTATTTATTTTATTTTGTATTTGCTAGTTGTGTGTTTTTTTTAAATTAATTTCTAGGTATACAGGGTGTTTCACAACTTAAAGCAAAAAATTAAAGGGTATATTCTGTACGACGTGCTGATCATGAAACAAAAAGAATTTTTTTTAAATCGCAAAACTATTTTCCATGTTTCCCAGTCCAAAATTTTATGTTGCCACTGCCACTGGGTGGATGATTATGTTAAAGTTATTAATTAAATAAAATTCTGTTATAAATAACTGCTAATAATTGAATTGTGTAATTATTCTTTCGTAGTTGATACCTACTTTATTGTTTGTGTTTAATAGGAAAGCGAATCCAGTGTACTACTACAAAAAATGTTTTAGGTTCACAAACCTTAATTTTTCGAATTTAAAAAAAATCTTTTTGTTTCATGATCAGCACGTCGTACAGAATATACCCTTTATTTTTTTGCTCTAAGTTGTGAAACACCCTGTATAGAATATAATTATGTGTTGTCGTTAGTTGCAGTTTGAGTATTAGTTTCATTTATCTTTTAACTGTTGCCATAGTTCCATTTTTTGCCAGTATGAGCGCATTTTTATCATCAAATACCTTCAATTAAAATAGGGCCCTAAAAATATCAAAACTGTAATGATATAAAATATTGTAAAAGTATTGAGAGATATCAACTTTAATATAGCATTTGTATCCTACTTTTTGTTAGTAACGTCAAACAGTATGTATTGTATAATATATGTTTGTATATAAACTCCATATTTATTTTAATTTCAGTTGTAGCACCACATAGAATTAATACAGTTGATGTGCGGAGATTGACATGATTAAAGTTATCCAGACTGCTGAAACATATTGTGTCATGTTATGTTGAACAGTTTACTCAAAATAAACGTGTCGAGCTGTCAATATAGTTGCCATGCATTTAAATCAACAATTTAGTGTTTAATTTAACTTGATGATAATTATATACGTGCTGCAGATGACATATTTCTCACAAATTAATATTCCATAACGTGTGTATCTTATACGTATAATGTCATATTATTATGTATTCCCGTTACAGACACTTGCCAAATTCTATCACTCTTCATCCAGATTACATGTAGCAAACTTACTATAAATTAATCATGTACATATCTAGACAGAGGCGCTCACTGTATATTATTTTATGGGGTGCACTTAGGTTCTTAAATTTTATGTATTCAAGAAGAAAAATTATTAAGCCTGTATTCATGTTTTTGTCAATTTTTCATATTCATGTTTTGATAAATAAAAAATCTGATGTGGACACCACATGACTTCCTTGTACGCGTATTAAACTATAGATATTTTAATTGCACATTTTTGATATAAAATCATTTATTTTTTATTTTTTGTTCTAATCCATAGCAAACTTAATTAAAAAAAAAATAAAAAATATATAATATTTACAATTTAGATATCTCGCTTATGCAAAAGGCTAATTTAAAAATTCTTAATGTGCTAGACTAGACGCAGAGTTTAATTCTCCAAAACTTTTATTTGCAGCATTTATTTCTAAAATTAAAATAATACCATTTTTTTCAAGGAAAACTGTTAGCAGCTTCATGTAATGTGTCACTTCCGGTTAGTGTATTTTAACCAAAATCTATTATGTTATTTCCAATGATATAGTAGTCATATACCAAATTTGGAAAGTTTTAAATTATATTTAATAAAATAAATAAATATATCATCACGCCTTTTACCCATCACTGGGTGTGGCACTCTGCCTAAGCAGATCTCGGTAAGTGATATATTTTTTCGCGGGAAGTGCGGTTACCAGCCGTCAAATCACGGCCTCCAAAGATATTAGTGGTGGAGGAGCCACAGGGGTAGATTTTTTAAATTGGTGAAAATTGTTTGTCCACTGTGGGGATCGAACCAGGGTTCTCAAGATCCACAGGCCGATTCGATACCACTGAGCCACCGACCCCATATTATATTATATTATATTATATTATATTTAAATATAGTTTTTCATGAAAATCTATTATAGGCTTCAAGTAAAGTACCACTTCCGGTAGTTATATAATGACCAAAAAGGGAGGTGCACAACTAGATGTTATTACAGTCCTAAATATAAAATTTCAATTTTCTACGGCTTACCGTTTTTGAGTTATGCGAGATACATACGTATGTACGTACAGACGGCACGACGAAATTAGTCAAAATGGATTCAGGGAGGGCCAAAATACCTATTTCCGTTGAAAGCTGAGAACCGAAAATTTTCGCGATCACAATACTTCCTTTACTTCGTACAAGGAACTAAAAACAATTTTGTCATCCATTTTACAAAATGTACGCGAAATATAACTTATTCTAAATTCTCATTATTTTTTTTGCAATTTTATGCGCAATGGAAATACGCAGTTGTGAATTTTTAAGTTTAGATATATTTTGCGGTTAAGTTGGTAGTTTTACATTTGTACACAGATTGTTACTAATATAACACATAATAATGAAATATTTTTATGTTTTATAATTATCAGTTTAAATATTTTAACCTAAATTGCAAACTTCAAAGATACTATTCACCTAATTGCGTATGTGTAAGAACATAAATACCATAGGTACAGCCAATTTAAATATATATTTTTTTCATCAATTATTTTTCAATTATTATACACACCAGAAATGGATATAAAAATTGATTAAAGAATGTATTATGTCATACATAAAATAAAAAGATAATATTTAATCACAACACTGGAAAATTCCAACAATGAAAGATCATAGCAATAACATTCATAACAATGAATAATACAACAAAGAAAGATTGTGATTTCAACAATCAAATAGTCAGAAATGTGAATTTTCATTATTGCGTGAACTGAATTCAGCCACCCCTGTATAGTTTCAATTGAAAAAATTGAGCTACAATAAAAGATTTAAAATTTTAGATTGCAGAAAATTCGAATTTATTTATTTTTTTTCGTATAAGATTAAAATTTATAAAAACCTTTTTCAAATTTTGCTGGATACAAATATAAACATTTGCATCCCGCAATTTTTTTTGTGGGGTACTCTTAAATATATGCACCCCACAAATCGGCGCCTATGTATCTAGCGACTGGTAGCATTATCCATTACTCCTATTTTTTTTATCTCTCGTTATCAAATTATTTTTTATTGCTCTGATTACATGAAAAGGTTTCAAAATAAGTTGTATTTACTTCCATAGTAAATATAAATTAATAATTCGCATGAATTTTATATATTTTATTCCATCTACTGTCAAAACTCTTTCTTGATATTAGATATTTTTGTAAATAAAGTAGGTACGAAGAAAAAGCAACGCACCTGAGAATATACTTCTTGTCAGTTAAATATGTCTTATAATGTGTAAAAGGAGCGGATCCAGACTTCGAATTAAGGGGTGGTCATGGGGGGGATTGCCCATCTTTTAAATATAAAAAACGGTTCTTCGATAGAATACAAAAATTATTGAATTAGAAGTTGAATTTCTAAGTGCAAATGTCGGTAGTCACATACTTGACTAGATCTTAAATAGAATACTTCTCCCATCTGCGGGTCGAAATAATATCCCCACAAAATATTAGTTCTTAATTATCTTATAATTTTAAGTTCTTAGATAATACTTTCTGTTTAATTAACTAATTAACTATTAGAACCAATATTTAAAAAAAAGCCCATGCTTAGGAGGGGGGTCATGACCCCCATGACCCCTCCCCTGGATCCGCCTCTGATGTGTAAGTTGTATTGTAATTTTGGTACCAACAAAATGTTAAAGATATGTAAAGCAAATAAATATCTCCATGTGCATATGTCTTGCGACACGACTTCAGCCACATCTACGAAGTCTCAGGCCCAGATCGGCCATTTTAAACGCGCTAAGTTCGCGTAAGTAATCCCCCGGCAGTCACTAACAACGCAACCGGCCAATATTCACAGTCATAATTCGTGAGGTCTGTGTGGTTGTGACCGCCTGAACACCGTTATCTGTTATCTAGTTTGCGATACGAATATATCATATTTATGTGAGTCAGTTTCCGTGAAAGAGAAGAGAATAGTTGGCTGACGTGGCATGATACACAAGATGGCGCCAGGAGTCTTGTTTTAACGGATATCCGGATGGAATCGTCAGCAAACTCATTTCTTCTTTCTGATTGATAGTACTATTTATTTTGTTTATATTTCTAGACAATATTGGGATTTTTAAATAATAGTTGCGGAAATTGGAACTAAGACAATGTTACACTTTGCTATTAACCTAATAATACAGTACTTAAGAAATAAATTAAAATGAAAGATATTAAATTTGTACCTAAAAGTTAAACGATAAATGAATCTACAACTATAACGCAGATCTATATTCTATATAAATTTATAAAAAAAGACCTTACTAGCAAAGACAAAATAATAGAAAAAATATAGATATGGAGACCAACTGAAAATGTATTTTTATCTCAAGTTAACATTGATTATTTCAATATTGTTGCAGCAAAATATTTTAAATTAACTAACCTAAAAGTTAACCCAAATTATATTTCGAAAAATAAATGGTAACAAGTTTATTTTAGGGCTCATTTAAACTATTTAACCAAAATTTAGAATTAGATAAAACTTTTTTAGGATCGGATTGTAAATTAATCTTAAATGGTCAATACAAATTAACAGCCCAATTTTCAAAAGAGTTATAGTTAGTCTTAAATTTTGGATTAGTGAAATTAAGGTAAACCATATTTTCAAAAAAGTTTAAATTAACTTGGTACTATTTAATTCTGGGAAAGTAATTCGGATTATCTTTTTAAAATCTAACTAGAATTATGTTAGCTAAACCTAAATTCAGAATTAATTAAATCATTTTAGACAACCAGGCTGAAAATAACTATGTAAACTATTTCATAATACGAGTATTTTATTTCGATCTTCTTCTGTCTATTTAAACTAAGTTTAAAATTTATGACTTTTTGGTTCATTAGCCCATAAATGTACCTTGTAAGTGACTAACAGACACACTGCTCCAAAGTGCATAAGGATATTTTAAGAATTGAATGTAAAATTAAAACTAAAATTATATTCAAATATTTGTAAGAATACCTAAGGTATTATTTTTCATAGAAATATTTGAATACAATTTAAAGTGTTAATTATATAAATATGTATTTAACAATTTTTTTATTTATGTAATATTAATTTTTAATTTTACATCTAATTTTTAAAATATCTCTGTACAATTTTGAGCAGTGTATGTTAGAATAGTAACAACCATGAAGAATGGATTAGAAAGTTTGTAAAAGCATGAGCAGAAGTGATACGACTACATTATTCTTACCCTACTAATTTATATTTTAATAATAATCCTTGTAGTTTTTAAATTGAAAGTTTGCAATACATGACAAAGTGGGAATATAAGTCTTATTTTCTTTGTATAACTTATGAGTTATGAAGATCTACAGTAGTATCGAGTCGGTCTATAAATTTGAGAACCCGGGTTCGATTTCCACAGCCGACAAACAGTTTTCACCACATTAAAATTACCCCTCTGCTAACATCTTTAGGGGCCGAGATTTGACGGCTGGTAACCACTCATTAATATATCACTTATAGAGATATGTTTCGGCAGAGTGCCACACCATAATGGGTAAAATGCATGATGATATATTTATTTTATATTCTAATCTTTTTACTTTTGTTTACTTCCATTTGTTTAGTTTTTTGCTTCATTAATATTATGAACTTTTTATTTTAACATGTTAATTCCTCTTTTGTAATCAAGTTTATTGCATATTGGTTGTAAGTACTCCAGTACTTTTTTGCTACTAAAAGTTATATAGAAATATAAAAGTATAATCCTCTAATACCGCCATATAAATCCTACAAAAGTTACTAATAACAAAGCCATATTGTAAATAGAATCGTAAAAGTACAATTTACTAATTAATATTTTTTGTTTCAGGTGAGTACCGCAACCAGTAATTCCAAACCAGTAAGCCGTAAGTTCAATCCACCATTATCAGATTAACACTCATCCATTTAATAACGAAAGCTCGTTTCGAATATTAATGTAGTGATGTATAAATCACGAACCGCGAGTTGAACAAGGGTGCGTGTTGAATCCGCACTCAACAACTAGGCCAACCCCTTTCTTCAGCCCTTAAGAATCCTCCTGAATACGTCTAGTGACGGCGAAATTGATATTTTGACATTAAATATTTTGATTCATAATATAA
This sequence comes from Pterostichus niger, assembly GCA_947425015.1. NCBI lineage: Eukaryota > Metazoa > Arthropoda > Insecta > Coleoptera > Carabidae > Pterostichus > Pterostichus niger. The sequence continues at coordinate 20,635,603 of OX380344.1, read as the reverse complement.
ACTTGTGAGTCGCGTGCTTAAGATGGAAATTAATTTTAGTACGAGTTGTGATGAATTTGTGAGTAAATATGTACAATACGCAGGGCTGGATAAACCACGGAGCCATGGCTCTAGAGCCCCCGACGTTTAGGGGCCTCGTCCAGTGGATATCTATTTATCAAATTTACTACTACATCTTTAATTTCAAGTTGTGCGAGTACACCAGAATCTGCAAATTATACACAATCTTTATCAATTGCAAACCAAGCTGCTCCAGGAATTTCGATTTCTGTGTCAAAATTTCACTATAAATATTTATAGTTACACTTGTAACAATTGTGTCTCTTCCCAATCTAAAAATAATACCTGGTAGCACAAGCTCTGTTTTTGCCTGTTTTGAGAGCAGTGTATTTGGGTGTTTTAGCTATCTCTAACATGTTAAAACCGTGTTCTTAAAACACCCAAAATATCAAACCTAACCTAAAATAGATTAATAAATTTAAGCATTTTATGTTGTTATAATCTTGTTTTTTCATTAAACTAAGTTATATTCCACAATAAGTGGACTTTTTTAAAAAACAAAGTTCAGTTTAAAAAGTAGGGAAGAGGGGGCCCAGTGATTAATTTGGCTCCAGGTTCTCGATTGCCTTAATCCGACCCTTGACAATACGAGCTGATATTTTCAAATATTTTTGCGTAGGACTGAAATGGAGAAGTGTATTTTAAACTACTTATTATTCCATTTGTTATTCTGTTTTGTTTGACTGATGTTTTGAGCTGTTGAACCAACGAACTAGAAAATGACAACTGTAAAAGAAAACGTGAATCCAATATTTTTGTATGACGCAAATATTTAACTGTACACAAAATAGTAATTATTACTATTACTTCCCGTGAGAGTGTAAAAACTGTAAAACTTTCACATTAGCCGAATTTAATAAATAAATCAATCGGTATTATATCTTATTTCACATAATTTGAAATATATTTTATTTTTTGTTTTCTGCTTAATTCCAATTTGATGAATAAAACTTCATACGTTATTCCAAATATTTTAGTTTGACTGTAAATTGTTAGAACTTTGATTAATATAATTATAATTACAAAAACAAAATCTGCTCTAGCAACTACACTAGTTTCCCTACAATTAATTTGGATAAACATGTTTATAGGTAGTATAACTTATGAAAAAGATCAGTTAAATGTAATTTTTTAATTAGAATTTTGTGCCCTAGAGCTTTAATTTGATACTTAACTTGGCCTAATTTGAACAAATTTAAAACATAATTGACAATCGTTTTAATATCATTATTGACACTTTTACTAGTATTTTCTGTTCGAGAACTGTACTGTGATATTAAACTCGGTATATTTTTAATAACTTTTGAAAAAACAATTGACAAACGATTAATAGTACATTATATAATAAGTTTTATATTTACGAGTTTATACAAACGAGTATCTAAAAAGTTTATAAAACAAGTCACATACTATACCTTTTGTACGATCGCAAGTTGACAACAACAAAATGTAAAGTTTTATGAATGATCTAAAAGTAAGGTTAAGTTGCCTCAAGCTAACTTCACCCCGTGCTTAATATCTCAAGCCGTGACTAAACACGTTCGAAGCCACGGCTTATCAACATGTAATTAAAATATTACTTAGCGCCATAGTATCAGTAAATTAAATGACACTTTAATAACAGGAGTAGAAAAATATAGTTACAATATTATACCGTTTCTTTAATCTCCGGTGAAGTTAACATATCTTCGTTATATTCTAAATTTAATTAATATATAGTGATTGACAACATTGACATTTTAATAACTGAAATAGAAAAGTGTCAACTAGGAGTCATGAGGAGTATAACCTTATATTTTGTTTTTTATAATATTTGTTTTTTGCATGTTTAAAAACAATAAACCGATTTTTTAAAATATTAAAATAATGCTACTTATAACAAATGAATCGATAATTTCTAAAAATGTTGCAAGTAAAAATTGTTTTAAATCAAATTAGTGATAAATACCTATTTATAAAGTTGTGGTAACACCGATTAATATAGCCTATTAACGAATTTAACCTCAGTTTTTCGCTTAAAAGTTTAAATAAAGAATAAGAGTATTTTTAAGTTATTCTGCATTCAAACAGACTCATAGACCGGCAGACCGACTTTTTTTTAAGAAAGAAAAATCACCATCATAATACTTTCCCTATTATATATAGGTCAGAGAAATATTTGCAAATAAATTAAACATATAGTTAAAAAACTGAAATAATATCTGTTTCAAATTCTTGAAAGGTATCATTAATAAGCTTAATGTTGAAAATAATTCGACTGCATGTTCATTAGCTTTTATATTACCTAATTAAATTGAACGTTTCATGTTGTTAATTAAAATATTAAATTAGTCATTTAAAAATCAAAGCATTGATAAAATTGTTATGAATTCTTACAAATCATAATATTTTCATTCAAAGGAATGTTAATTAAAATAAAATATTTACAATTTAATTAAGTTATTCACGACTTGAAAATTAGCTCTTTTATCAGAAAATAACATCTGACAGTAAAAAAAACTCGACGAGTCTATTCTATAAAATATTGAGGAAGGTACTGAAAAAGTGACATTTTTGTTGTCAGTAAAGGAATAAATTTTATCGGTTATTGGAATATCTATGACCTAAATGTCCGATGTATCATTAATTAATTTTTCAATTGGTTGGGTGCTGTTTATCATAATTCCGCTGATAACGCGATAGCAACAGCGACAGCGTTAGCGTCGAGCGGCGACTGATCTGGGTTAGGCTAAAGTTCTCTCATAAATTTTAATGTCTCGTGTATCTGTGGAAGTGCAATGAATTCCCACATAAATTTGTCTAGGCCTACGGGAATGGTGGGATGTCATCTCGTGGTGGGGTAGGCCACGTGCCATGGACCATAAAGGACCCGACACGTGGGAACTGACAGGGATAAGCTTCAGGACCGTAATAGCAAGGTTTTAGTATTCATTAGATAATTACTTTGGGGTTATGTTTATAATTACTTTGTTTAGAAAATTTGGAATAATTTTTAAAATAAATATATCATCACGCCTTGTATTTATTACTGAGTGTGATACTCTGCCGTAGCAGATCTCAGTAGGTACTATATTTATACGCGTAAAAAGCGGTTACCAGCCGCCAAATTTCGGTCCCAATGATGTTAGTGGAGAGGAAGTTACACGGGTAATTTTAGTATAGTAAAAATTGTTGTCAAAATTAAATTTCCCTCACTCAATTACCGAGATCTTCTACGGCACACATGGTATCTACCTGTCTGAAATTCCTGGAAATCTTAGAAAAAGCCTGGAATTGAAAAACTTAACTTGAAATCCTTAAAAAAAATTAAATTAAAATCAAATAGTTATTTGTGTATTAAGTGATTATATCAAAAGTATGAGCCGTTGGCACTTGGTGAAACATTATGAATAAGAATAAAGAACGTAGACACTTGATGTAGTTTCACAAAATTATTTATTAACAAAGTTGATCGATTTCGGCTTATTAGGCCATCTTCAGAACGTTAACTATGATTAAGTGATTCTTTGTTATCCGAGCACGGTAATTGCAGCGCGGGCTGAAGGTGTGAGCTGCAATGGTATAAGAGGACCAAATATAGTTTACGCTTGTGATACACACATAATTTGTTCTACGATTGCATCTTAAATTATTAAAAATGTATACGTATTGAAAATAAATTCGTTCTGTCAATTTGTTTTATATATTTTTTGGAAGAAAAGACTTGTAAATAATAATGGGTACTTCAAGATATTAACGGTTACACTTGCTAGAAACTTTTGCAAATCTAAAATAAAATTAAAATTAACTAAGCCTCATAAATTTTAAAGGATAGCTATAAATGTATTTCAAAGAATTTATGATTATAAATGGAAAATATATAGTCTATTATCTCCGCCAATAACTATAAAATAATAATAATTGTAAATGTATATATTTTATTTATTTACATTGGCAATTCTAAATTTAAATCCGTCAATCAAATGACTCTTATATCTTTCAAAATATGACCTAGATTTAACCTAAAATTGTCCATACTTGCTGCTTTGTCTGTTTGTTTATTTACCTGTAGTTCTATAGAAAAAAATCCATTTATAAATAAGTTCATTCCATAAATCCATTAATCCATGAATCATGATTGTTCATTGTATATTTAGGGGTAGGATAAATAATGTTCAAATAATAGCAAAAAAACCTCACAATAGGATTAATGAATGGTCATGTTAGTAACCCCTATAACAAGATATAGTCGCATTTTTTTAGGTCAGCTTACAAGGGTAACAAGTTAACTTTCCACCCTTGCTTTAGGGTGACCACAGGATTATTAAGCCCCATTATTCGCTCACTTGCAGACACGCTCTCATAAACCAGACAAAGCAATTGGTTTGTTTACAAACATCACTGTTTAATCTGTTGAACGAACACGACTCGTAAATCTTGGACTCCCTGGTGTAAAGAGAGGTATTATGACGACATGATATGGGAAACACCGTTACTGGCTCTCATGATTTTGACCTCTGACGCATTGAACCTTATCTAAACCTACTATTTGATAGAACTGTTAATTGCTTTCTTCAATAAAAATTAGATCACTTTTTACTCATGCGTAAATATAGACACATTAATGTTATCAGACACAGGAAAAGGTTATTAATCGATTATCTACCTGCTCTAAACGGTTTTTTAATGTTTTAATTCAGATATAACATAATGGACATAAACTCAAACAGTATTATTATTTGTTATATTGTGTACATTTTTAATATTTTCATTTAAAAGTCTATTTATAATGGATTATATTTACAAATTCAGATTTAAAATTTACAATTTGCTGCTGGTTTTAAAGTGAATTAAAAATTATGAAATACGTCCAATCATCTTTATTTGACGCAAATGAGATGATAAATAACATAACATTTATGATATATCAAATTTTCCGGAATCCATGTCAAATAAAATATGTAAAGTTAGATTAACAAAAAATAAACAACTGCTGTATGAAATTTTCAGTCGATTATTATTTAAAATAATGTAAGATGATTTTATGAATTTACAAATTAGATTTATAATAAAATATAGAAATATTTTAAATTCTAAATTAAAAATTACATAAATTTACCATGAACCAGTAAAGGTAGATATGTATATTTTATATCTGTACTTCGGGAAAAAATTAAAGGGTATATACTATAACGTACGGATCGTGGAACAAAAAGATTTTTTTTTTAATTCGCTAAATGAAGGATGGTTTATTTGAAATGAATATTTTTAAGGCCACTAGATTATCGTACTTTATTGCTTGATATACTGCATTTAACTAAATTAAATTATTAATTTATTTGGTGTTGTGTAAATAAATACTGGTAAGAAGATTTAAATAAAATTATTAAAAATAGCTATCAACCAGTGGCTAACAAGATGTTGCCTTTAAATACGATGCAATTTTTTTGCGAATTAAAAAAAATCTTTTTGTTCCTTAATCTGTACATCTTATAATTATATACCCTTTAATTTTTTACCGAAATACAGATACACCCTGTATATAAACTTAAGTTTGTAAATCTCAAATTGTAAATTAAACTCATTATAAACCTCACAAAATTAAAGTTTCTCTTTAAATTTAATCTTAAATAACAATTATTATATGCATATATCTATAAAAACCTACAACTTGATTTTCTCGGTAAATAAGTAAAAAAATAAATAATAAATATCTTATCTCGTCTTTTACCCATTACTGGGTGTGCAATTCTGTCATAGCAGATCTCGATAAGTGATATATTTATGCACGTGAAGTGTGGTTACCAGCCGTCAAATTACGACCCCAAAAAGCCACAGGGATAGTTTTTAACGTGAATTGCTTGTCGGCTGTGTAAGTAAATATTGGTACTTTATTTTTGTATAGAATTAATTGTAATTGAGCATTTAGCATTTTGATAACCTCAACCAGTAATGGGTAAAAGACATGTTGAAATATTTATTTTATTTGGTTGGGGTAGATAGTAGGTGATTGAATTCTTAAAGTTAAAATCATGACAGTATCAATATTTTTCTCTTTGTAATTGAATTTAATTTACATTAATTCAGTATTTATTTAAAAAAATACTAATTAAAATATCATTATTGTCCAGAAAATTCTGCCATTTAGTTTATTATTTGGAAAGTAGCGCAATAAAAATACAATTTCCTCTTCCTCTTCATGTTTAGTATATAAACTTTTCAATAAATTTTTAGCCAGTCAGTTTAATGAAGTGTGTACATAAAACATGCATGCAGTGTCGAAAAGTACACATGTAGTTTGCGCTAAAGTTAACAGTAAACAGTTTTTCGTCGCTTAGCAACGGAACAAACGCATTGTGTTTGCTTTAGTGAAGTTCAACGTTCCGCCGTATGAACTGTAACAAATAGCGCCTGGTTGCTTGCTTGCTTACAAGTGTTTGTGTGTGTTGATGTGTACCAAGCGAGAGAGGCAGACAGACACAGATTCATCAAAGGCATTCGAGCCATTGTGTTACAGATTAATAGGGAATAGAATACGTTGATTGCCGGACAAAGAAGGAAGTAGGACTGTATCCAGCTATACTTCGTTCTCGTACAAATATGCAGCAACATTCTTTCAATATTTTAAAATACACTCAAATCTTTTATAAACGGACACGAGTTAACGGAAGTACAACAGAAATAGTAAATAAATTGATATAGTAAACATAGAACTTCTGAATCAGAGAATACTACTTAAAAAAAAAATAAAATGGAGTAGGTGGCTCAGTGGTATCGAGTCGGCCTGTGGATCGTGAAAACCCTGGTTCGATCTCCACAGCCGACAAACAATTTTCACCAAATTAAATCTACCCCTCTGGCTCCCCCTCCACTAACATCTTTGGGGTCGTGATTTGATGGCTGGTAATCGCACTTCATGCGAAGAAATATATCACTGACCGAGATCTGCATCGGCATTGTGCCACACCCAGTAATGGGTAAAAGGCGTGATTATATATTTATTTATTTTAAATAACACTATAATTAATAAATTTACAGATACAATTTCAAATGAATTTTAACTATATTAAAAAATGGTTCAAGTATACCTTGTTTTGAATTAAATTATGGCTCATTTTACTTATTATGGATTTTGGAATAAACGTAAAATTTAATAATGTTCATTAATAAAGTTCTGTTATCATTGGTTGAAAATTCTTCCCTGGACTGAGAGAAGATAGGAATGGAATACTTTTCATCTCTAGGAAAGAAAATAAATTTTTCTTCCCAAGAGAAAGAATTTAAAAATGATGTGATTTTACATTAATAATATTCAGAAGACATCTTGAAGAAGAAATGACTTACTTTCTCCTCCAGATGTATAAATAACTATTAATTCAGCAGGTTTTACATACACAATTTTAATATTATTTTTATGTTACTATATTTTGGAACCCACAAATATAACATTGTGTATGAATGTCAATTAAGGGCGACTAATCGGCAATAGACTAACTTTAATTTTCAGCTCAAACTTTCCTAAATACTTCAAATATGAATATCAAACGAAGAAACAGAGACATTTCTTCTCGAAGGTGTGATTTTATTTTCCAAACCAAAGGTAAGGAATATAAAAAACCTAAGAAAATAATGTAATTTTCTTCACGCGGTGTACATACAATTTCCTTCATTAACTTATCAGAAAGTAAAATTTTCAAAAATATTCTAGAAATTTAATTAAATTTATTATTCTCTTGACTTCTTTTCTTTCTTCCCTAGGGATGAAAAGTATCAATTACTTCTCTAAAGTGAGAAAATAAAATGTTGCTTTCAACTAAAATATTGAACTAGTTATACGAGTAGAATATGTGTAAGTGAATCATTTTAATCGGTTGTTTAAATTTGTGATAATTGATTGAGAAGTGTTCGTAAAGTCATAAGAGATTTGTCTGCAGCAGATTCTAAAAAGACCCGTTCTCATACACATTAGTGCAGTTGAAGTTTTAAATAAGAATGCGCTCATAGTAGCGAATTACAACAAAGGTCGAAAAATAAATAAAAATGAATTATAATAGAACTAATATTTACAATAAAGAAGGTAATAAAACTATAATGAACTAATATTGTACTAAAAGAACTAATCTCTACTAAGAACAACCTACATTATTAAAAGAACCTGTTACCTATATACTTAAATATGTACCTAAAAATTATATGATAAATGAAACTAAACTAAAACAAAAGTATATTCTATATAAATTAATTTAACAAGCACTACTAGCAAATACAAAAAATAGTACAAATGACAGCAATGCTAAGCTTATGTAGACAAACTGAAATTGTACTTTTGTCTCAAATTTGATATATCGTGGTTATCACCATCTCAAAGATCCTAATATTGTAGTGCAAAATTATTACCCAAAGAAAGTAAACGCAATCGTTCAATTTCAGAATATTGTAGGTGGTACTTTAGTTGCATAGCAACGATCAAACAGAACGAAATATCAAATTTGAAACTGTTGGTAATACAGAAATGCAAAATATCAAAATATATTTGTCAATTAATTTTATTTGAAGATTAATATTTAATTTGTTCAGTAGTTTTTCTCTATTAATAATAAAAATGCTATACATATTAATATATGGTAAACCTGCAGGAGAGATACTTCACCTTCGATTTCGATGAAACTTTGTTAAAAGTTTCCTCTCAGCGAGCAGAATATAGGAAAAATACTATAACCATGCCTAACCTAGTACAGAACGCATTTTTATGGTAAAAAGAAATAAATGAGAAGAAACTTTTCACAAATTTTCAGCGAAATCGAAGGTGAAGTAGCTCTCCTGCAGGTTTACCTAATATATTTGTAAGAATAATGAACGTAGACACTTGATGTAGTTTCACAAAAATTATTTATTAACAATAAGTTGATCGATTTCGGCTTATTAGGCCATCTTCAGAACGTTGACATTATTCTTATTCATAATGTTTCACCAAGTGCCAACGGCTCATACTTTTAATATTAATATATTTGTAATATATGTTTGTAAAATATGTTTATTTGACATATTAATTTAGAGATTATATTACAATATCGGTGGGTGTAACCGTACTGTACAGCAATACAACAGCACAATCACCACTACGCTCGAAGTGCACTCAGCTGTATGTGAATAATACTTCTCTCTCCATCGGAAACACAGTATACCTTTCGAGTTTCGATGCACGAACTGATCAAGGCATCGCTGATATCCCCACGTCTGACTAACCAGTCACAAACTAAACTCCGTCGACTCGAGATCGAACCGACTCAGCCGGTTCTCAATTCCCGCGCGCGCATTCCTCACTCACTCGCTAAGTGTACCGCGAACTCTCTTCGTAACGCACGTAATGCTTAATGTTTACGTAACGCAAGTGAAACCGCACCGCCAACCGTACCAGTGAAGTGTATGTTATATAGATGTGTGTGATTGTGCCGCTTCAGTGAAATTGTGCCATAGATTATTGTGTGGAAAGACGTGATTGGCTATGTAAGTGAATTATAGTTTTAAGTTTATGCCAAATAAGGAGGTCCGTACTGACAGAAAGTGAAGGAGTTATTTTAAATGCCATTCATATCTCTCGTAAGTTCAATGAAATAGTTACAATTATTATTCGGGATTTCTTTTTATTTTAATAACAAAACTTGACCAGATATGACAACACTGTGCTACCTAGTTCTTGTTATTTATTTATTCATTTGTTATTCTGTATACACAATTATATGAAGCGAGATTTGAACGCGCGACTTCTTGCTTGTAAACTTTACCTCAATTTCATCACAATTTGATACAATGCTAAATAAAAAGGTATTGTCAAAAGATCTTGATATTTCGGTCATCGTTACTGCCAAAATTTGCTTCAAATGTACATTTATTTGAAGTATTTTTCTTCTCAATGGGGTAGGTGGCTCTGTGGATTTGAGAACCCAGGTTCGATTTCCACAGCTGTCAAATAAGTTTCATCAATTTAAAACTACCCCTGTGGCTCCCCCTCGACGAACATATTTGTGGGCCGTGATCTGACAGTTGGTAACCGCACTTCTCGCGACGAAATATATCACTTACCGAGATCTGCAACGGAAGAGTGCCACACACAATAATGAGTAAAAGGTGTGATGATATATTTGTTATATTTTTTTTTCTTTTAAAGATTTTAGAAATGCTTTGACCAATATACAAACATTTTTATTACGCTGCTTGAATAATTCTTTCGATATAAATTTCATAAATTATCTTTGTTTTTGTTTGAATAATAATTGTTTTGTTTACCTCAGTCTTTACAATTATGTTTGTTATAAATACATATAAAAGTTACTTTAATAAGAATTTTTGTAATATTTTCTGATGAATAAATGTATTCTAGTTCATGATAAATTCATCAGGTATTCAGGTGTTTTTAAAATTGTGATTCATAAACTAAAAAAAGTGATTACGTTTAGCAGAGTTTTTTTAATGATTCAACAATTTCGTGTATTATTTTATTGTGTAGTTATCATTACTTGTATCAGTTAATTTATATGATTAGTTCAATTCTAAAAATAAAATTAGGTAGAAAGGTTTAATATTATCTTCACCTATAATTAATGTAAACTTTGATACGATAGTATAACAGTATTTTTTGTCGCGCAATTTTTTATTTACCATGTTCAGTGTTCCGTATTCGTTTACCTTTAATTATAGGTAGTAAACAAAATATTTAACTTGGCCTCAGGTGTAAATTAAAAATAAATTTATTTATGAGAGAAATTAGTATGGCATTCTTGTTCAAAAATTTTATTTAACGATAATTTATGAGCATTCTATCCATATCTACTCACTGATGATATATTTTGGGATATTTGTAATATACCTACAATAAATTATAGCACTTTTACCAATACATTAATTAAACAGCACCTAATAGCACTCATAATTTACATTAATCCCGTAATTCGTTAAAGCTAATTGATGACTCAATAAAATATCAAATATGACATCATTAAAAAATTACCTGATTTATTTTCCGCGCCTGTAAAGGTTCGTATCTCATCTGTTTATCTTGTTATTCTTATTTGAACTTGACTAGATTAGATAACATTTATTTAGCGGTAAAACAGTTACAGTTTCTTTCTTATTTTGTTAGAAAATTTATCATTCAGTTAATTATATTAATTTCCGCGATTTTTTATGCACGACAACACAAAGCGAGCGCTTAAATTTTTGTTTCGAGTAACTCACCGTGGTTGGAAAACTTTTCGTTCGCTTTTCGTGTAAAAAAGAAAAAGTGCAATTTCATTACCAGCAGATAAAAGAATTTTCTTTGGTGTCTTTCGCTGTTCTGAGCATAAAAGGTTGTAATTAAAATGATAATCCGCAATCTTATTCCGAGAATCTTTCCAATGTTTTATTTTTTTGCCTTGAAGTTTTGAACTGACGGAATTCTATAGTTTCTTTTACATTTGAAATTATTCATCCATATTTTTATTCTAAATTTAAATCTATAACAACTTTTAATGCAAGTTAGATGGCTTCAATATTTCTTTAATTTACATTCTTTTAAGATTTACAATAGTATAATATACTACATTTTTACTTTGTTTCATTTATTTGATCGCAATTTCAATTGCAAAAAATATCGAACTACAATCCTAGGGATTTATGTGAATATATTTGAAATAAAACAATTATTTTTAATCGAGATATTTGTTTCTTCACACTTTTCTTCTAACCTCACATGTATATAGATAGTAATTTTCCTGCAAATTATGTAGTTATTATATAAAATCTGAAAAGAAAAATGTTGATATTTTAATTATTCAAATTCTTAACTTACAGCTTACCAAATGTAATATCGTTTTACATTGGCCTTCTTATTTAATTTTCTTAATAATAAAATTATGAAATAATTATCTGACGTTGGAAATACATTCAAATTGTTACAAAGAAACATTTTAAAATATTTGAGGTTATCATTTTGAAAGGATATTTAATATAAGGCTGCGTAGTAGTACCAATTTTATAAAATGAAAAGTTACCAAAAGCTGTTGAACAAAAGCCTATATTATTAAACTGTTGTCAGTATAATAATGGTATAATAATTGTGAAGTCAAAGTATAAAATAATATATTGCAATTAGTGAGGAAAGGGCGTAATTGTAAAACGATTACGAAAGTCACTCGTATGAGTTTTGCAATATTTCTTTCCCACATGTGTTATATACTATTTTGTTCAATCTTAAACTTAAAAATTATATTTTCACATTTGCGATACAAGAAATTTAACAATTGAAAGTGTGTCCCGCGTGAAGGATATATTCGACGTATAACCTTAAGCAGTTGGTCCAATATATTTGGAGAAGAAAAAATTAAGTTGTATTTGCAAATGCACATAGCGTTTCGTTGGTCACGATGGCAAATGATCCCTCACTCCCTCACTCAATTTAGTAACCGTTTCCCTCACTAACATAGTAAGGAAATTTATTTGATTTCATCACTAGTGAGAGAAACGGTCACTATTTAAAGTGAGTGAGGAAAATGTTATTTTCACAAGTAATGTTGAAAAAAAGTAGTTTTTTGAAATGACTTTCTTGTTCCATTTGTCAACGTATCTTTCTACATATTTCTAAATTGCATTGTAGTAAAATAATTAAAAAAATGTTTAACAATATAAAATGTACGACAATATCTTTTGAAAATATATATAAATTTTTTTGTCTACAAACCAGTATAGAAAAATATATATAATTTCACAGAAATATAAGATAATAGAACACTGTATTCTGCAGAATAATTGCCAATACAAATGATTTATTTTATAGTTATTCAATGCATTCAGAGACAAATAGAAATAAATTTCTAATAATAGAATTTTATCAATGAATTTATGTCAGTATAAAACAGTTTATTGACACTGAGAAGAAAAAAATTCTTTAGTGTTGTTGATAAAAAAAAAACAGTTTGACTCATACACGTGCAGATTTTTTTGCTATAGTTATTTCATATTCAAATACAAACAAGTGTGGCGACATAAATTATTTTCTTATTCTTTTTTCTTAATATTTCAACTTGAGGACTTTTTCTCGACTTAATCAAGCAAACAACAATTTTCTCTTAGTTTTATTTTATATTAAGGCCTTTGTTTTTGTTAGAAATTTGATATTTCTCCGTGGAAAACATCAACGAAAAATGCTTTGTGGGACTTTTTTGAATACTTTCTGTTGCGTATTTATCTCCTGAAAGCGCAGAAGTCTGAAGTAACCCAAGCGAAATGATACTGCGTCAAATTCTGACAATGTGCTCACAACAAAATCTCTTAGATTTTTGTCATTCTTCAGCAATTGTCACAGACGCTATAGAAATCTTTAATTTTAAAGCACAATTACTTGGTGTTGTTTCTTTTCATTCCTTTCAATTCATCTTCTCAGGGCCGGACTGCCATGAAAATAAATGCTTTAAATTAGACGTCACAGGCAATCGTAGCCTAATGGACCAAATAAGAGTTTGAGCGACCAAATTTTATATGAAAACTAAAACTTTTGAGACTCTTGAATTATATTTTTATCATCATAATATATTAAAACATTGAAACACAGTATTTAGAGTTTTATTAATTTTTGTTTGTTTGTATTTATTTTATTTATGACAAACGCAAGTGGATCTGTGACCATAGTGGAAATTAAAGAATTAAATTATAAAATAACTCAATTTAATATTATGTTTTCTTATCATAATAACTACATATAATCTTATGAAAAGGTTGCTCAGTGAATTTGGGTTGGCCTGTGGAATTGAAATCACAGGTTCGATTCCCACAGCTGATATACAATTTTCTCCACATTAAAACTACCCCTGTGGCTCTCCCTCCACTAACATCTTTGGAAGCCTTGATTTGACAGCTGGTAACCGCACTTCACGCGAAGAAATTTATCACTTACCGAGATCTGCTATGCCAGAGTGCTACACCCAGTAATGGGTGAAAGGCGTGATAATATATATATATATATATATATATATATATATTTTATTTATTTAAATGTGACATAGTATGAAATAAAACGTTGTACATCATACGTCCGTAAATAACTATTTTACGATACTCATTTTGAAATTCCAAACTTGGTTCCTTCATCGCCTCGTACGGAACCATCTTACTCATAATATAAAACTTATTTACGGGACTTATAACGTACATAATTATTATAAATAAATAAATTCAGGACGGTAAGTTTTGCAAAAATTTCATCTAGAAATTGAACTATATTTAATAAAATTTCACGTCTCAGATTTGTGGTCCCAACCAAGATATTCTTTTATTTCGGCGATTCCAAGAAAAATGAAGATACAAATTTTGTACACTATATACATAAATTATCTTCCTCATAATTACCTAAGAAAGATGATATTTTCCTTATTTCTCTGGTATTAATTATGACTTAATTCTTGCTTGTTCAATAACAGTATTTCATTTGTCTTCATATAATACTTTCATGCACCATTTAATAATGAAAAGTCGATAGCATCTGTTTATCATTGAATGTAATGAATTCGGCTGCGAATAACTGAGCTTGTTTCAGAGGTCACATTAATTAAAAAGTTATTTATAAGATTTTAAACGTCTTATTGCATGCTACAGTATCTTTGTATCTTAATTAATACTGACAGGCGTATCTTCCATGAAAACATCAGTTTGTACTGCATGCCACTGCAATCATAATCGTATTACGACAGAGGATGTGCTTTAGTTTTCACTCATTTCAGAAGACATTTCTTTTCCAATTACAATCAGTGAAAAAAAATATTTCTACAAATTTCTTTGTTCCACATATATTTGTAATCATTAAATAGTTGATTTCAATTCACCAATTCTCGAAAGAATTTTAGCTAATCCTGAATTTTAGGTTCGTCAAATTAAGGTAAACCATATTCTCAAAAAATTTTATCATCATCTGTGGCGCTACAGCCCAAATCGAGCCTGGGCCTACCGGACACACCTAGCCGCAGTTTTTACACTGCCGTACTGCCGGTTTTCGTAGTCAAATGCTACATTATTTAAGACGTACGAGCCCAAAATCATAATAGTTCGGCCGGTACAAAATCTTACCTTAATGCCATTTAATTTATTAAAAAATAAACAATAAATATTTTATTCTTACAAAATTATATTACTGCCGTAAAATATACAATTTCAGATTCAAATAGCAACAAAAAGAAAATAGTTATGATAACAATTAGGATTTAAATAAAATAAAATGAACTATATTAGACGATTCAAAATAATTCGGCCACTATTTTAATATTACGTAACGCCTCCTTTATTGACTATAACGGCTTTGATTATATTTGGCATTGTATCAACTAACTTTGCACACTCATCAGGTTCAGTATTATCCTCGGTATCATCCCATACTTGTATTAATTTTATTTTCAATTCGTTTATTGTGCGTGCTGGATTCTTACGCAGTTCCTTCTTCATTTTATGCCAAAGGGACTCAATTGGCGACAAATCCAGGCTACAGGATATCCACTTTAGAGTTGGAATATTATGATTTTCAAACGAGGTTTTAACTGTTTTTGCCATATGGCACGGGGCACCATCCTGCTGGAAAACATAGCTCCCTTCGACAGAGTGACATACAGGAATCGACGGTAAAAAAACTTTCTTTGAGTATTTTTTTTATATTTATCGGCGTTAACAGTGCCGTTTATAAAATGTAGCTTTCCCACTCACCTCGCAGACATACAACCCCGAACCATAACGTATGCACGAAACTGAACTTTTTTAACTAAACAGTCTGTCTGGTATGTCTCGGTAGAAGTACCCAATACGCGTTTTCTACAATCTCCTAAGCAAACTTCAAATTTGGACTCATCGCTCCAAATGACGCTATGCCATTGTTTATTAGTCCAATTTTTATGCTTTTTAGCCCACTTCATCCTATTACGCTGTTGCGATTTTGTAAGCAAAGGCTTTTCTTTAGCTTATTAAAAAATACAATAAACTAATAATTCTTTTTAACAGAGAAATCGAGAAAATAAATTACCTTATAAAACTTGTTTCTTATTTGTTTAATTTTTCTTATAGAGGTAGATACAGAAATTTGTTTTCCGATCATTTCCCGCCATTCTACGGTAATATCTCGAGCATTTGATCGGCGATTTTGTTTCACAATTTTCCTTAAAGCTCAATGATCAGCAATAGAACTTGATGATGGACAACCAGTTTTTTTAACTTCCATGACATTTCCATTTTCTTTAAACAAATTAATAATATCTTGAACTGTTGATCGCGGCATCGAATGTAAAATCGAAATTTTTCGTGCCGAAATTCCATTGTTATGCGCATTAATTATGGACATTCTTAAATCTTGACTAAGTGCTTTACCTCAAGCCATTTTAGTGTAAAAACTTATCACTTACAACAAATGTCAAGTATCTTGTTGATTTTAACAATGTATCAATTGTTATGTCAACAGTTCAATCAAACACTGACTATTTTATGCAATATGTGTAAGTGGCCGAACTATTCTGAATCGTCTATTATAGTTTATTTTATTTTATTTAAAACCTAATTGTTATTAAAACTATATAATTTTTGTTGCTATTTAAAGTTAAAATTATATATTTTAAGGTAGTAATATAATTTTTGTAAGAATAAAATATTTATTGGGTTTTTTTGTAATAAATGAAATGTCAATAAGGGAAAATTTTGTGCTGGCCGAACTATTATGATTTTGGGCTCGTATAAGTGACTAGGTTATAGCGCCCGAGTGTGATAAATACATGTAACTGTATTTTATATTTTACGACAAATCACACATTGTCGACAGGCGGATTCGAACTGACGAACCTTGGTTCGGGTGGTGGCACAGTATGTTAAGAGATGTGCCTTAACACGCTCCGCCACCGCGCCTGTTTTTTATATTTTATATTAATTTTATATTAACTCTAATATTATGTTCTTACTATTTGGATTAACTTTTTAAAGTCGGACTAGTGTTAGATAGCTAATCAAAAATTTAGGATTAACTAAAACTGTTTTAAGAATCGGGCTGATAAATGTTAGTGAAGGATGAACTATATTATAAGGGTGATTTTAATATGCTGACAAATTATTGATCTAGAATGTGATCGAACCTGGACCAAAATTGCTTTTAATATAAAATAAAATATTTATTATTTGTTTATAAGTTTCAGATAAAATGTTATACGTTACACGTCAGTAAAGACTGTTTCAAGCCTATAGCTTGGAATGAAACTATCTACCATCCTGTAATTGAACACTTTGCTGACTGTTTTACGTAAATTACTATTGTTGTATAAAGACAAATATCTTAAACAGTTAAAAAACAAATTATAGAATAAGTTAGTTGTAAGTAAGCGCCACTTTTCTCAATTACTCTCAGACAAACTTATATAAATTCACGTGAACAAATGTAACTATAGCGCATTGAATGAAACACCCAACCACAAATTTAAATAAACTTTCCTAATAAATTATTCTAAAACATCTGAAACTAAAAAGTCAATAGCAATTTTCCTGTTCATAACGCACAGCATTTTGTCTCATTTAGCCGCCATCATGTATCTTCGCACGACGAGCCAATTTCCAGCGCACCTGAACACTTGCGCTATATTTTCTAGGCGTCGGGACGCCTCTGCCACTCCGTCATGGCCAACTTGACCCACTTGTGCTACCGGCGCCACCGCGAAACGTACCTACATCTAGCGGTCGTTTACAGAAAGACTAATAAAAATATCGCATTGAAAATAGTTTCTCCATTTCTTTATGGAGTAAGTACTTAACTCATTTGAATACTTATTGAATTGTGGAAAGTTGAATTATCACAACGGATAATTGATTTTCACCACATAAAAATTATAATATCTCTTCGATAACATCTTCGGTGGAGACCATATTTTGAAGGATGGTAACCCAGGGGTTTTTGAGATCGCCAAAATCTATTTTCAGGGTCATTTTGATCATATGCACTTTTTAAGGGGTAAAAAAGGGGATGGGGAGATGAAATTACGATATTCAATTGAAATATAGTTTTAGATTCAACACTAGTTACTCCAGGGTTTTTGGGGTCCCTGAATCTATTTTCGAGATTACCCCTGGGTAACCAATGTTGAACGCGTAATATTTGGTATTATTTAATTTCATTTATGGCGATTCTTGCTTTTACCACTTTTCAGGGGTGGTTTGTTTCACTTAAAAGTAACTTCCGAAGAAAAAAAGTAGGGGTTAATATGCAATATTTTTCTATTAGTGTGCCAAGTTTCATTTAAATCGGTGAGTGACAGTTGGGTAGTGTTACTTGTCAGTAAAATCAGAAAATAAAAGAAAAAACTAAAGAAATACAAGTGAGAGTAATACTAAGCTTATGGAAATCAAATGAAAATGAACCTTAGTTTCAAGTTTGACATATAGTGATCAACGCCATTTCTTATTAGTTGAATATACCAATTAGGCGCTATTCAAAAGAATCCATAAAATGAAATATTAAGAACTTGAAAGTTGAATAGTCCCTTCCATAATATTTAATATAGCAACGAAAAGTTATGAGTTATGAAAATTATTTTCAACTTGTTCAATTCCCACAGCCGACAAACAATTTTCACCATATTAAAACTACCTCTGTGGCTTCCCCACCACTAACACCTTTGGGGACCGTGATTTGACGGCGGGTAATCACATTTAACGCGAAGAAATATATCACTGGACAATGAATAAATTATTTTAATATATTAAAAATTGCTGGGTTCGTCAAAGACTCAATAAATAGTAGTTGTATATTTTTGGCACGCGCATATAAAAAGCTTCACCATGAATGACCTAAACGGTATTCTAACATATATGCTACGAATTGCGCTGGCCTCTGAAACTCGGTCAAAAGTTAACAAACGTTAAAATTTAATTCATAATGGAAAAACAAAAGTCGAATTTTATTTTGTTCGGTGGGTTTTTGTAATTCGAGTGAAACGCTGATGAAAAATATTTATTTATAAGAATTGGTGAAGCAACGACAATATGAACATGTTTATTCGAGAAAAAATAAACAAAGAAAATATCATATTCCAATATTGTTTTTACATTTCTATTCAACAGCATCTATAGTAAACAAAAAAAAACAAAAAAAATAAAAAATTTCATCTTGAATAAATACCGAAATGAAAACTTGAAAAATTGATCTATCTTTCTAAAAACAAAAAAATAAATAAACCAAAAAACAAATTAATTTCAATTACATTTTGAGGTTCGATTCAATGATAAAAAACAAACATTCGTCTTGTTTTTATCCAGGGCCTACTCTTTATTTGATTACAGCATAGCTTGACAGCGGAAGACATTAAATAAAACCATGAATGGACTTTAATATTTTACGTCGGGCGTGTTTTCTTTTTTGACGAAACCACGAAACGCCATTCGTCAAACGACGCGCGCGTGTAAACTGCGGGTGGTCGCAGCCACCTCCGTTCTTGCCACTCAAAAATGTAATTAATTCGTGATTTGCACTCGTTTGTTTTGCGAGACGCTTTGCTGAAATCAGACCGCGAATGTGATGTATATTGTTGGAATTTTTTGTTTAGGAAACTTGAACATTTTTATTGTGGTTGGTGATGTATGCGAAGTAGCAGTCATGTGGTTTCATTTTTAATTAAAATATTTCACAATATTTTTAATGTTAAATTCTATTATTAGCTTAATTTTTCCTTACAGTAGTCTGCCTGATAGTAACTCTGTGAAATCCGCAATATTTGTTTTTATTGTAAATAAGGTGACATAATTTTCATTAT
This sequence comes from Pterostichus niger, assembly GCA_947425015.1. NCBI lineage: Eukaryota > Metazoa > Arthropoda > Insecta > Coleoptera > Carabidae > Pterostichus > Pterostichus niger. The sequence goes on along the minus strand of OX380344.1, from coordinate 20,615,771 downwards.
AAAATAAAATGTGAAAAACCGCGATTTCGGAGAAACTGTAACTGATTCTTTTTTGCAGTAATTTGTTGAACTCCATTTAAGTTCGAAGTTTGCATTTGGACAAGAGTAGAAAAAGCGCTTTCCTCTCGTGTTAGACATAACATTTAAATTTTAAATAGTCAGGGAAAAATCTAGTAGGTATAATAATTTATTTATTTTAATCAAAAATTAAATCAGAATTTTCATTTATAATCTACCTAAAGCATTGATGCTTTCCGTATTTTTTTTCCAAATGCATTTCAACAACGTATTAATCTGCAAGAGTGAAATACGAATGCAGATTACGTTAAAAAATTTCTCGGATATGAATTAATGCTCGAGGGCAGATTCGGTAAGAAAATCGTAACGACACCAACACAAAAAGTAAAAATAATTTAGGTTTTATATTTTATTTAAAATAATAAATAGAATAATATATCCATGGCAACTTGTATCAAATAAATAAAATTGTCAATAAAAAATCTGATGTGGACACCACATGACTTCCTTATTCGCATATTAAACTATAGATATTTATTTAATTGCACATATTTGACATGAAATCTTTTATTTTTTTATTCTTTGTTCTAATCCATAGCAAACTTAATTTATATATATATATATATATATATATATATATATATATATAATATTTAAATTTAGATATCTCGCTTATGCAAAAGGCTAATTTAAAAATTCTTAATGTGCTAGACGCAGAATTTAATTCTCTAAAACTTTTATTTTGCAGCATTTATTTCTAAAATTAAAATAATACCATTTTTTTCAAGGAAAACTGTTAGTAGCTTCATAGTCTATTTTAACCAAAATCTATTATGTTATTTTCATTGATATAGTAGTCTTATATACCAAATTTGGAAAGTTTTAAATTATATTTGAATATAGTTTTTCATGAAAATCTATTATAGGCTTCAAGTAAAGTACCACTTCCGGAAGTTATATAATGACCAAAAAGAGAGGTGAACAACTAGATGTTATAACAGTTCTAAATATAAAATTTCAATTTTTTACGGCTTACCGTTTTTGAGTTATGCGAGATACATACGTATGTACGTACGTACGTATAGACGTCACGACGAAATTAGTCAAATTGGATTCAGGGATGGCCAAAATGCGTATTTCCACTGAGATCTGAGAACCGAAAATTTTCGCGATTACAATACTTCCTTTACTTCGTACAAGGAAGTAAAAAACAATTCTTCTATAAGAAAATTTTAAAATGTCACCGAATTGTTAGAAAATATAAATAAAGCAGAAGAAGGTAAAGTCCCGCAATATAGGAAAAGAAGTAAATTTGCTGTATGAGGCCAGTTTTTAACATAATTCTTACTTATTTACAAACAAAAAAAAACAAGCACTGCACTGGAAATAATAAAACGACATTATATTATCGAACAATCTGTTAAGCCGGAGTCTATAATCAAAGAAAATTTATCATACATGAAGGTAATTTTTTGTAAACAAGTTCACAATATTTGCATTTGAAATATAAATACAGAGCACCAGAAATACAAAATAATCCGTGCCTGCAATGATCAAAGTTAGCCTGGCCTGTATGTGCAGCGAGGGCCGCTGAATCTGCAATATTTATGTGTAATGTAATTACGATAAAGTTGTATTTACATGAGCACGACACGAATTATGTGCACATGCGCACTGTTACTATGTCACAACAGCACACGAATCTCCGATACTCAGATTTTTTCCAGAGATAACCACTTCCATGTTTATTAATGTTAAACTAAATACTCCAGAATTAAACTTGACCTACTGATACTTCAACACGCGTTTTTTATATTTAATCGATCATAGTGTTATTATCTTTATTAATTTTTTACTAAATGCTACATACCGAGTGTATTACGAAAAGCGGGTCATAGGGAAAATGGGAAAACAGTTTTTTCGTGCGCATTGCTTTCCAAATTATTTGACACAAAAATGCTTCAAATAAAAGTTGAAGAGCTTAAAATTTTGCATCTAAATCAATAAACTCATTTTATATTCTATGTTTTCTAGCGGCAGAAATTAAATATGAAAATTAAAACAATTACAATTTATTATAATAATTTGGAAACCAATGTGTACGGAAAAACTGTTTTCCCATTTTCCCCATGGCCTGCTTTTCGTAACACATCTGGTACATAATTAATAATGTATATAAAGCTAAAATCACCTTGATATTTATTATCATAGTTTAATTAAAAACTACTCTTTATTACTTTATTTTTACGATTATTTTGATTATTCCATATATCTACATTAAAATTAAAACAACCATTTTTTCAACTTTCATATTTTTTGTAAACAAATCATATATACCGGGTGTCTACTTTTTTCCGAACATAGGAAATTCAATGTTAAAATTTTGATTTAGCGATATCTCTTTACCTATTAATTTTAGAACAAAATTGTACTGGCACTCTGATAATTGCTTCAAAGCGTGTATTTTCTTTTGCTTCTAACTCGGATATAAAAAACAATTGAACAACAAACTTATACTCTATGGATGCAGTTTTTCATTCTGAACATTTTTCTTCAGTACAATTTTGTTTTAAAATTAATAGGTAAAGAGATATCGCTAAATCAAAATTTTAACATTGAATTTCCTATGTTCGGAAAAAAAGTAGACACCCGGTATATAGGCCATGTCTTACCAATTAAGGAGGAGAAACATGTGCTTAAAATTCAGTCTGAAGTTGGGACGTGAACACTTATTTTGAAATAAGATGTTGTTATTATAAATGAAACATATTATGCACTGTTTCATTTTTTAAGAATTATATTTTCGACATCTCTGTCTGTCCAGTAAATATGTTAGAATTTTTGAAAAATCATGAGCATTCGCCGGGATTTGAACCCAGAACCTTTCACTCGCTAGGTGACTGCTCTACCACTTGAGCTACAAATACTCGGCGAATATTCATGATTTTTCGTGCATTATAATTTAGTTGTTAAGTAATTTATTATTAGCGAGTGAAAGGTTCTGGGTTCAAATCCCGGCGAATGCTCATGATTTTTCAAAAATTCTAACATATTCATTTTTTAAGTTGAAGGTTGAAGTTATTTTAATAAATTTATAAACATTACTTTTATATGCAAATATGAATGGAATGTCATTTTAAAATTTTGATATAATTGGTCAAAAATGGTCGCGAGAAAGGAAATTAAAAAAAAGTATATTTTTGACTGGATTCTTGTTCATTTCAAAGAGCAATTATTTCTTTTGTTTTATTTTGGTTTACAAAATGATATAATTGTCAAGTCATTTGATATGACATCTATAGCTATTTGCTGAATCAGTTTATATATATCATTATTTTCGGAAAAACAGCGAGGAAAAATTATCTAACTCATTTTATAAAATCGATTATATAACTAATAATAATATCAAACAATTATACTTAAGAATTTTCCTTGGTTACCACATGTACATATACAAATATACTCTTGACGACGTGGTATAATCATATATAATATAACAAGTACTATGAAAATTGCTGAAAATATTTTGACATAAATTATGAGTTGTTATGGAAATGGAAACATAACGAGTGCGAAGCACGAGTTGTGTTTCCTATTTCCGTAACAACGAATGTATATTTATGTCAAAATATTATCTGTCAATTTTCATACTACGAGTTGTATTCGGCTTGAGAATTTATCAAACAAGAGTTAATTAATAAGAATAGTTAGGTATTTATTTGCACATTATTAATTAGGTATTACAGTGATGAAAATTCTACATTTTTTCAGTGTACATTTAATATTCAAAATTGACGTTTATGAAAATATTGAAAATATCATTTATTTTATTCGTAACCAAGGAAATTATTAACAGTGGTATTTCCGTTATCAATTGAACCAGCGATGAATTTCCGACGAAATGTACATTTCATTGGTTCATTTTCAAACAAATTCGTGATCCTATTGGTTGACAGTGACGTGTGGTGAATTCTCACTTTCGTCTATTCACCTGGTCAAAAAATGTAAAATTAAGATCTAGAATGAACGATATGACGAAAAAATATTATATCTTGCACCCACAAATACATCAAAAAGCATCGTCGTCATAGTAACAAAATCGTAATTGCGTTTTTTTATTCAACAAACTTATTGCTAACATCAAAAATTTTATTTTAATTGTAATTTTGATGTTATTTCGTGATGGAACGATTCATTTTTTTGTCCGGTATATAAACATAACGAATACAAAACGGGTGTTTAAAATTTTCATAATATATTCGATTATTTGGAACACACGTGTTGTATTATGTGAACTTGCAATATTAGTATTTCTGTTTATATAAATATTCCTATATTTACAATTGCATAATTGTATGTAGTATTAAATTTCAACAAAAATTGATTTAAAAATAATTTTAGCTATCAAACATTCCCAAATTAATTTCGAGAAAAATGCAACAAATGAATTTTTTGTATCACTTTATATTCCAAGTATTTTTGAATAAACATTTCTCATTCAATGGCAATATTTGCCTCTTTTGATTTGAGTTATTTTGGTCTTTTCTTGTGACTAAAATATTTAAATTTTGTGAGACATAGCCAAGTGTATATTTCTTATTTTTTATAACACCTAGTTTCACCAAGTGTATGGATGACAATTAATTTTGTCTTTGTTGTTATTTAATAAAAACTGTTTTAAATAAATATATCATCACGCCCTTTACCCATTACTGGGTGTGACACTCCGCCTTAGCAGATTTCGGTAAGTGACATATTTCTTCGCGCGAAGTGCGGTTACTAGCCTTCAAATCACGGCCCCCAAAGATGTTAGTGGAGAGGAAGCCACAGGAGTAGATTTAATTTGGTGAAAATTGTTAGTCGTCACCAAAAGTTATAAGTTTATATCGGTTTCGGGTTTATATGTATTAATTTAATTTGATTGAATATGTTTATAAGGCTATAAATAAAGAAAATTGCATTTTGAAAATACGGTGCGTTCGTTTTCGTATGAGCAAGTAAAATAAACAAGAGTTTATACATTCCGACATTTGAAGGCGGTTTGGAGAACTAAGAACAATTCTCAGGTGCACTGTTATACGAATTGTATATTACATTTCACAACGGTTTCATTTCGTATCCGAGTTACAGGAATTTCATGAAACTGAAACCATAAAGATTCTGTATACAGCAAGTAAACTTTATTATCTAATTTAGATGCAGCGGATATATAGTAGAATCATGAATAACACTGCAAACAATTTTCTCTTCATATAACCGCTGGGATTGGAACCCACGTTTTATGTACTAATAAAATTATTGTTAGTGCGATATGTACGTGTAATTAAAATAAATTCATATTATTAAAATGCACAGTGAATATAATTAAAAGAAAATAACACTGTTTTTACATGCGGTAAATTTTTAATAAAACAATAACAATAGAGCGCTATTGTGCTTTATTTTATTATTAAATTGAATGTAATTTTATCATAATTAATATATAAACCGGTTCATAAAAACACAATAACGTTTCTAGTCGCTGTGTAGATAAATGATTTTTAACATGAACGTGGTATTATTAATATTTCATAGGTATATCTAATAAAATATAGAAATTCACATAGTGTAATTTTCAGGGAACAATACAAGACCTAATTTTGAGTTTCTTCGTAAGAATTTCTTTATCTTAAATAAATAAAAATGAAACAATCTCAATTATAAAATAAATATTTGTTGTTGACGAATATTGTCAGAATATATTGTTTAATATTTGTATTTGATTAGATAAAGTAGTTTTATAAATTAACTAATGATATTTTTGTCACAAGAAAAGACCAAAATAACTCAAATCAAAAGAGACAAATATTGCCATTGAATGTGAAATGTTTATTCAAAAATATTTGAAATATAAGGTGATACAAAAAATTTATTTGTTGCATTTTTCTCGAAATTAATTTGGGAATGTTTGATAGCTGATTTTTAAATCAGTTACTTTCAAATTTATAGATTCATAAACTGCTTCAAAATGTTCGTCAAACTATATAAAAGTGAGAATTTATCACGAATTTGTTTGAAAATGAATCAATGAACGGAAAACTATTTTGATAATTTTCCACTAGTGAAATTAATAAGTAATAATTTTTCACTGTAATTAAATCTCCTTGGTTACCAATAAATTAAATGCTGTTTTCATAAAGATCAATATATCTAAATGGCAAATATTTACTTTTCAGATAATATTTTGTCATGAATTTAAATTCGGTCTTATATTTCCATTTCAATGATATTAGCTATGAATATATACTACTTCTAATTTAGCCCAAATTAAATTAACTTTCTCATTTTAAATGGAAACCCTACATATTTATTTCAGTTCTACATGAAATTCCAATTCTAAACAATTTGAAAACAAAAATGAAGCAATTCTATTCCTAAATATGAAGTTTTTTAAATATTTGTATACTTCAAAAATACTACGAGTATTTGCAAAATGTAACCTACAATGCATAAAAATTTAATGGGCAGCCTCTTACTCTTGCTGCAATTACTGTACTCGAGTAATAAAGAATCACTTTACGCTCTTAATACACAAATAACTATGTTGGCTTAGCCTGTATTTCTTGGACACCCGAAATTTACAAACGTTTAAAATGACAAATTAACTCTTTCAAATCCAAAGTACTCAATAAACAATTATGATACCAATTTTCATATGATAATACAAAAACCTATTAGACTAATTAGAAAATTAATTAAAAAGAAAATAGACAACAAAAAATAATTAGTAACTATTTCATCCTAGTTGCCTTTGTAAACAAAAGCCTGCCAGTAAACATCTGAATATTACAAGCAAAGCCAACTAGATTAGTTCATATACCCACATGCAGTATGCAGGAAAACAGCTCAACTAAATACATATAACCCTATACATATAGAAGAATGCTTTCTTCCTACAATCCTCCTGCATGAGTAGTGCCGCAGGATGGCAGGATTCACGTTGCAGGCGCAGGATAATGAAGCTTCTTGCTCCAGCTAATTGGAAAGGAACACAGCAAAAGAAATGTCTGGAAGATAAATGTACAATGTTCCCTACTTACTTTAATTAGCGTATGAAATATGCACGCTTGATAATAGTCAGATAACAAAGGTAATTAAAATGTATTGCTAACACTGAGGCTAACACGATATTAATGAATAGATAACTGCTGTTCAGTTGCTATACATAATGGTTTAGTCGGAACTTGGTGGCAGCCACTATCATTATTAACTGATAAATAAATTCATAGACCAGTTTAGCCGCTTTAATTTTACTTCTAAATAAATAATATCGAACAGCGTAGTAGACAACATCTTATCTCACAGATAATACATTAGACGACAGGGGAGCGTAGTTGTATGTGCACCCACAAGATGTAAAATAAGGAACTTTAGTTAGGTGTACACAATTACTGAAAGGAAAGTTAAACTGAATGGAACCTTTAACTAAGATAATCTTACAGTTTATGTATTGTTCTTTCTGAAATAACTAATAGCAATGCACATTATTTGGCACGAAAGTTATTTAAACTTCATTTATATATTTTTCTAAATGATAAAGTAGATCATATATGTGTCTACAATTATTTGTGAGCACTGCAATTTCAGATTCACATTTTTTTAGTCTCAAAATTTTTTTAAAATCTTTACGGCTTAATGAATAACAATTAAGACTTATTAGAACTATACATTGTTTTCAATTCAGATGAAGTTTTATTTAAAAAAAAAATAAAATAGTGGAGGACTCCATTGTCATGGGATCAAGGTTGCTTATAACACATAACAAAACTAGAGAAAAAATTGAAATAAAATCTAATTTGAATCACAGGCGACCGTAGCTTGGTTGTATTGTACATTTATTTTAAATATAATACACAGCAGTGTTATTTATTTATTTATTTATTTATTTAGAAATACAGCGTACTGGCAGATATAATCTGGTATCGTTTGCGATACATAAAAATAGCATTTTTGACTTGTGGCTCATACAACTACATAACAGACGATAAAATAGGTTACATTATGTATTTCTCGTGTATACATACAGTGCCATTATAAAAAAAAACTAAATAAAACAGTACATGAAAACGACAAACTAGGTTACAAAATAATGAATTGCACTAAAAATATAAAAAGGAAAACAGCGTACATAAGTAGGTATAAATCAAGTCAAAATTCAGCAAAATTCTACTTCAAATACCGAATAAAAACAATTTTTTTAAAGAAATAATTTGATTTGAATTTTAAATTTGATATTATCGAGATTTTTGATACGTTCTGGCAACACATCAATATTTAATGAATTGTTAATTGTTGGTTTAAAGCCTGATTTAAATAATTCTCAGATTCAAATCCTGGCAGTATCCTTAATTTTCTTTTTATATTTTGATTTGATTTACATAGTTAAAGTATTTATTTAAAAAAATACTAATTAAATATTCCAAATGAATTAATTAGTTATAATATTTATTTTAATTTATTGACTGGAGTACAGTTTATTCTATCATACTAATTCAATAAAATGCTATTTTATGATGAACAAAAAGTTTTTGGAAATGTTGCGATAGATTTTTTGGCTAGCATCGCAGTATTAAGAGTGTCGTTTACCTAAATTTTATTTCTGTTTTCTGTAAATAAGTGGGTTTGTAAAATATGCAACCTAGATGCTCTTTCTGAATCGCTGGTAGCTGGTAATAGAAAGATTTATGACATTGGTCCCAACCCCGGCTTAGATTTCCAGGTAGTCTTCCGTAGCCGCTAAACGTATTTTAAACATTGTTCCTGAAGGCTTTTTACTTCTATGCTCATATCTAAACCAATTAAAATTCAAAATTCTACTTTATATATATATATATATATATATATATATATATATATATAATTATATATAATTAGGGAAGTAAATAATTACACAAATAATAGAAAAATGAATACAGTATGACCTCTTTAATCCGAACATGCTCTAATCCGAACCTCCAGTAATCCGCACAGCGACAATTCGGAGCTATTAGTGTGAAACCATGTGGTATGTTTGTCGATGAAAAAATGCCATTTTTAGCAGCATCTCCTGACGGACTGGTTGAAGAACATGGAATTATAGAAATCAAGTGTCCATTTTCAGCGAAAAATATGAATATAAAAGAAGCTGTACAACAGAAACAAATTAATTATTTACAAATTAAATCTAATCAAATAAAACTGAAACAAAACCATAAATTTTATTGTCAGATACAAGGACAACTAGAAATAACAAACAGACAAATGTGTTTTTTTATGGTATATACTAAGTGTGATATGCACATAGAAATTGTAGAAAGAAATAGGGAATTTTGGAAACGCAGTGTGAAGAAATTAGAAAATTTTTATTTTAATTATTTACTTCCAGAAATCATTGATCCTCGGAAAATAAGAAATATGAAATTACGTGGCTAATTTAATATTTAATTTTTTGTGTTTTGTTTTATTATGTCATTAAAATTATACAACCATTAGTTTAATTTAGTCTAGAAGAATACTTCAATAAAATTATGTTTTAAGAAAGTTATTATTTGTTATAAATTTTTTCTTATTTTAAAAATCTAATAAAACATAATATTTAAATATAGTGTTTTCATTCCATATTTATATTTCTTGTCGAGCGGTCATAATTGAATCATACAAACACCAGCTTGGGAAAAATTTCGTCTTTATTTGAGAACCCTACTTACTGCAATTTAGATAACAAAGGAACAGGGTAGTAAATAGAATGTCGCTGAATATTGACAGGAGCAGGTATAGTGTCGTGAAGGTTGCTGGACTGGAATTTCACAGTAATATTATTTTTAAACTTGAATGACGTTTTCCTAAGATGTTCTTACATTAATTTGCGTGTTTCTATAATTACAATAGAGTGATAGAAAATCCATGTAGTACATCTAGCAGAGGACAGTTGGAGGTACGTATATTTATTTTTTCGCAATATATGACGTGCAGGAATCCGATAAAATCTCATTTGTTTAAATCAGAAAAAGTGTTATTTACTCGAAAACTATTAACAATTTTAAAACTTTGTTCCAATGAATCCATAGATATAATAATAAACAATGAATAAAAAAAAACTTTACATGAACAGGCGGCTAGAATAGGCAGAATTTTAAATCTAGGTTTAAAGCTATACTTTGCTATTTTTGTTCAAATATCTATAAATAAAAATCAAAATTTTAATATATCATCGTTTTCTGATACTATTTATATGAATATAACTTATTATAATAAGTACACCAGAAAGAATTAATATTAAAGTGCTTTTTAATGGAAATTAATAAATTTCAGTGAGAGTTATATGTGTAAAATCATGCAAACTTTGAGCCCCATTTAACAACAAATAAATGAAAAATTAAAAAATGTGTTCCACCCAATCCATTATTTGATATTTTTTCTATCGAATGCACTGTTGGATAAAACACAGTATTTTGTTAAACAAAAGATATTTCAATTCTAGTGAACCATGTTTTCGCTAAATCAGGTAAACGACACTCTTAATATCATCATTACGTCCGAAATTGAAATAAATAAGTCCGAATGTCTGAAAAAAAAGGATGTATTCTCCAGATTTATGTAAGTGGCTAGACCTCTAGAGAACATACCTCCATGGTTGTTCATCTCCTGGACTGTCGAGTCAGCAGCAAGTTCACCTCACGTCACCTTGGCGGGTGGTCAGTGCTCACCCAGCGCACGGGCGAGCCAACGAGCTCTACACACGCCCGTGCTCTTTGCACAAGGGAATGTCGACGACGTCAAATATTTACTTGGTCACGGAACGACAGAGTGAGAGGGGACATTCCACTGCGATGTTCCATTTTCCCCGTTGCCGCGCTGTTACAACTACTTTACTTGTTGGAGCGCCGAGCCCTGACGCCCTGAGCCTCAGCTTGTCGCAGGCAACTATGTGCGGAACCTGCCAAATAATTTCCTATTCCCTGCCACTTCTTGAAAAATTACTCGAGTGGTTGGCGGAGATAGTACAGTCGCAGCCAATTAAGATAACTGCGAGATAAAATCCTGGGGCGAGCCATTTGTAAAATCTGTAGCACAATTTCATTCAAATTCTACGATTACCTTCAATAGAATATTTTTAACTTATCTTTTTAACAAATAATAAATAACTTTCCTTATTTGTGCAGTTTCCAATATGAAGGTTATCATACTTTTTTATAAATTATAGAAATTGTTAATAATAAGTTTCTCTTTAAACAACTTAATATTGATTATTGATTAACGTTACATAATATATGGGGTAGGTGGCTCAGTGGTATGGAGTCGGCTTGTGGATCTTGAAATCCCTGGTTCGATCCCTACAGCTGACAAACAACTTTCACCAAATTAAATCTACTTCTGTGGCTTCCCCTCCACTAACATCTTTGGAGGCCGTGATTTGACGGCTGGTAACCGCTCTTCACGCGAATAAATATCACTTACAGAGTTCTGCTTCGGCAAAGTGTCGCACCCAGTAATGGGTAAAAGGCGTGATGATATTTTTTTTATATTTATACATAATATATCTTTTAGGTGACTGATACATAAATAGTTGTTTTACGTTTTTGACAACCATAAAGTGTTTCTTTTTGACGTCTGTCAAAGACTACTTTACAACCGCATTTACTTCACGGGCGCTATAGTCAATTACTTTATTTAAATAGCTAATTCATTATCTTTGATAATTTAGATCTACTTGCAGCTTCGTACATTTCAAGCGAAGTATTTAAAAACTCATCGCTTTCGCTTTACTCATTTTATTATTCAACAAATCAATTAATATAGTTAGTTTAATTTCATTTTTACGATTTTTTTATTAATTATTGGCTAGGTTTCAGCAACGCACTCTGAAAGTAATATGAATCAACTAGATTTGAAATTGTGCCATCATATATTCAGTCGCCTATTTAAATACCAATTAATTGTTAATTTCACTTCTATTAATTTATTCAATTTATTTAATTATGATTTGAGTGTTAGCTAATGCCTTTATTCTTATACTAACGTTGATGCTGGCCAGATTCGAATGAATTCACAGTATAATGTGGAAGCTAGTAGTGACTACATGCAAGGTACTTTATGTTTGTGAAAAGTACTACCTAGTCAGTGCCAGTATCTCGTATAAATAGTGATTCGTAACTATAAGATACACAGCATATAGGAGAACTTTGGAAACACATTCATAGACTAGCACTCCCAGTATCAAGGTGTCGTCTAATGTAAGTTCTATTTAGTTTATTTATTATAGTGTAAAGAAGAAGTTAAGTTTGTCGTATCGTTAGTGGCCAATGGGGGTCATCCTACATTTTCAGATTTTTTTACTTCTTATACAGGCTGGTGACTCGCTCAGCCGGTCATAGGGATTTAACATGGGAAATCAGTTTTTTGCAATTTCCTGTTTCCCTAATTATTTTAAGCAAAAACGCGTCAAATAAAAGAATTTTACAGCCCGGCAGCTATCAAATATGCGCCGTAATTTTTACGAAAGACTTGGGTTTTGCTTAGCGAACAATGGAGATGTGTTTAAGCATATGCTCTAGAGTCTAGAGTCTAGACTAAAATATATATTTATTATGTCCATTATAGTTTAATTTTGTTATAAATAAATTTGTATTCTGATAATAACATTAAATACATAAACTGTTTACTTGCCTACTTAATTATGAATGTTTTATAAAAGATACATATTTTCTCCTGCAGGTTCATCGTCAAACGTCAAACGTTGTTGATTTGACAGATAATACGTCCAGCATTTATTTATTTTTTTTGTTCAATTCCATGGCTATCAATATTTTCAATGTAATTTTCGACATTTTCATATTTAATTTCTATCGTTACAAAGCACGTAAAAGTAAATTTAGATACAGAACTTGATGCCCCAAAACTTTTATTTGACGCGTTTTTGCTTAAAATAATTAGGGAAGCAGGAAATTGCAAAAAACTGATTTCCCATGTTAAATCCCTTTGACCGGCTGAGCGAGTCACCACCCTGTAGGTGTATGTTTTAAAGATTTTAAAGAATTTAAAGAAATAGGCTTTGATTTCAATTCCGAGTTGGCTGTCATTAGCAATATATCTTTCTTGCGAACGACGAATCTCACTCTGCCAGACAAAAATTATACTATACTACATTTACTTGGCGTTTCATAACACGTAGTTCGTAGTTAAAGTTTATATAGTACAACTTTTATATAAAGTTAATCATATATTCGTTAAATATTTTGTGCATATACCTCACCTTCTTCACTCTGACAGTTAACAGCTAAATAATATAAGGTTCGATTGTTATAGCTTGGATTCCTAACGTTTGAAGTGATGTTTGTGTAAATAATGTCGTGTGAGAATCGAATAAGTTACGTCACAATCAAAGAACTGGGAATCTATTTTAAGAACATTTAGAATGAAAAGTATAATAGTTGTATATTATTTTGATAGAAATCAAGAGCCATAAATTTAATTTATACAAAAAAAGAATCTTGTTGTTTTTATTTTCAGTTTACTTATTGCCATATTTTTGTTTTTTTTTTAAACCAAATTAAAAATGTAACTTTTTGCGATACAACTGCCTATAAGACTTGATAAACATTATTTTATAAAACGTGGCTAAACCACAAAATAGAAGATTGCCCTCCATTTCTAAAAAATTACAAATTATATGAACAAATTGCTACAAAGCAAGCAAGTACAGGCCGAGCTATAGGCGGTCTGGTATTTTTAATGAAAGATCATACAGACAATGTCAAAATCATTGAACAGGAACTGCACTGGATATTCTTAAACATAAAAAGTAAAAAATGTACCACCATTTTAGCGATAGTATACTTCTCACACTCATTTGACTACTAATTTCAAGTGCTGACACATCTCATGGGCAAACTCTTTTTTATGACAATGACGTGATAGTTTTCAAGAGCTAAACTTCTGCATAAATCTATAGCTTTACAAGTCGACAAAAATCACTGAAAAAGGGAAAGTAACTATCAATAATTATTTAAACTTGAACTGCAGAATTGAATTCAAGTAAAATAATGATTGCTATTATTCTTCTTCTTCTATAGCTCTATCCTTGATGGATTTTAGTTTATTCTGTCAGATTGTACAAGTAGTATAATAGTCGAAGGATACAAAATGTTCTTTATTTACAAATACGTATACCATAGGCGCCGATACATGGAATGCTCCTCCTAAAAAAATATGAAGCGCTAACGTTTATAATTACACCCAACACATTTTTAAAAATTATTAAATTTTTCTCCTATACAAAAAATAATAATTCCGAAAATGCTGGAATCTAAAATTATAAATTTATAAATCATTTAATTTTTCTGTTCGAACTATTTATAACAATGAATATTGTTGTTGAATTCAGTTCGTACAACAATGAAAATTCACATGTTAAATTTACTGTTTATTTGATTGTTGCACAATTTTTCTTTGTTGTAATATTTAATTATTATAATTTTTTATTGTTGTAATTTTTCATTGTTATAATCAAACAAGATTAGGTATGATATTACTATTTTTGTACTGTACGTACTGAAGGAATTTTTTCAAAATTTGTAAAATAAATTGTACTTTACATGAAGTAAACATTTTTAGTAGCACTGGTGTGATAGTTATTTCTAATACATTAATAATTAAATTATAATTAGAAATAATGTAATAATAAATAATATTTCTAATATATTAATAATTAAATAATATTTACAAATAACTTTTAAACTAGTGGCAGTAAAAAGCTTATTTCATGTAAAGAGCAATTAATTTTGAGAATTTTGAAAACAAAATCTTTCTGTTTCATAATCAGTACGTTGAATACCATATGAGATTAAAATAAGTGCCATAAGTTGTGAAATACTCTGTATAAAATTTAAGAATGGAAATGCTCCTACAAAAATGGACGACTCTGATAGTATACACAATGAAGTGTACATACAATTTATAGTAGTAATTGAAAACATGCAGAATGTGTAGTTGATTAGCGCCACAAAGCAAATCGAGAGAAACTGGGTTACCTTTATGAATCACAGCAGTGTGAAACACAAGACGACAAATCATGCCTTATGTGGTTCCAGCATTTATCATAAATCCTTGAAATTTCACACTTCTCCATGCAAATACCAATTAGTCTCTCATGAATCATTTTCCGTATTTCCTTCTGATGAACGATAGGTTTTTATTTCCTCAAAACACTAGTTTCGTATCACACGCTTTTGTACTCTGCTCTTTATATGAGTTACGCTCTACAAATGTAAATGAGGCGACTGCGATCGAGAAGTAATACTGCCACAGGCAGTTTAGTCACGGTACTAGTCATTTCTATATTGTGATATTATTGTTGATAGCTCTTTTCCGTTGTTCTCGAAAATAGGTTCATGGTGTTGACCACAAGTACATGCTTTGTTTAGCTAGGGAGTTTAATCAACGAGGAAGTCAATCTATTGTTAGCAAGTTCTCAATTTATTAAATAATTTACATCGGAAATTTATCATCAGATGAATTGTTGATACTTTATTAGTATATTATAAACATTTATAAAACGAGTCACTTTTTCTACGGCCGCAAATTAAGATAACAAAATTTATAAAGTTTTATGAATTATTTAAAAAAGTAAGGTTAAGTTACAATGACAGACACTTGAAGCTAACTTCACCTCGTGCTTAATATCTCAAGCCGTGACTAAAACATTCGAAGCCACGGCTTGTCAACATGTGATTAAGATGTTATTTGGTGCTCTGGAAACCAGTACGATAAATGGCATTTTTACGAAAGTAGAAAAATAGTATATTATGTAACAAGTTTTGTAAACATCTATTTAGAATGTATAAAAAACGAATATTTAAGGAGTTTATAAAATGAGTCACATACTACACTTTTTATGATTGCAAATTAAAACAACATAAAAATGTAAAGTTTTATAAGTTATTTAAAAAGTAAGGTTAAATTGCAATGACAGATGCCTGAAACTAACTTCACTCCATGCTTAATACCCTCAAGCCGTGACTAAAACGTTCGAAGCCACAGCTTGTCAACATGGCTGGTAGCACAAGCTTTGTTTTTGGGTGTTCTAAGAGTACGGTTTTAACATGTTAGCGATAAATAAAACACCAAAATACACTGCTCTTAAAACAAGCAAAAACAGAGCTTGTGCTACCAGCCATGGGATTAAAATGTGATTTAGGCCATTAAACATCTCTTTAGTACTCTTTACCCATTACTGGGTGTGGAACTCCACCGCAGCAGATCTCGATAAGTGATATATTTCTTCGCATAACGTGCAGTTATCAGCCGTTAAATCACGGCCCCATGAATAGATTTAAATTGATGGAAATTGTTTGTCGGCTGTGGAAATCTCTCAAATCCACAGACCGACTCGATACCATTGAGCCGCCTTTCAAAATTTTGTGATATTAATTATTAAGTAACTTAAGTAATGGATGACTCTTTATTTTTTTATGAATCTTCAAACGCTATAGAACAATTTTGTAGTAAAAATATAAGACAACAACCCTCGAAAAACTAACATGACTGTTTGCAGTTTCTTCCAATGCGTGAGAGAAATGCGAATAACATAAACAAAATTTCTCTTTTCTGAAATATCTTGACAGTAAATTAGATTCTAAATTCACAAGTATTCACATAGGTATCATATAGGTAATAACAATATGTAGAATGTTGAGAATCCCTTGTAGAATAGATTAAGAAGACAAGATTGTCTCGGAAGGTCGTAGTGTAGGAGCAGTGTACCATTCCATAAACGCGTATTGCTTTGAATGGTTGTAACATTAAGGAATCTTATAGCAGAGTCATTACATTACAATCTCAATGATAAATGACTAGCAGCCCATCCTTTGTTGAATAATGATTGTTGGGGTAAATACTAACGAACAATACATCTTGTCTTAATGTTGTTGTGTGCTTGTGTTTCGTATACATCACCCAACGGGAAGTTACAATCGTTTATAATCGTGCCTAACACTATACTTCCAATTTTGAAAAAAGCAGTAGAGCTTCTGAATCATTTCAGACCTAATAATAATAAGCCTGTAACCATTAAATGAAAAGTTTGTAAATTATTTACAAACAACTGCGAGTATAAATTGTTTTTCTGCTGTTTCGTATCATTAAAAATATAAAAAATGATACGACTACTACATTATTTCTATTAAATCAATATGTATAATATATTTTTTATATTTTATTATAAAGTAGGTATTTATGTCAATCAATACAATTAGACGTATTGATACGGATTTTACATCGTATTGTGTACTTAAAAGAGAGAAATTTAACAAACGATGAAATTGTTCATATCTCTAAATATATTGATTCGGAATGCTACCAAAAAATTGTTTCTATAAATAAATATAAATATATCATCACGCCTTTTACCCATCACTGGGTGTGGCATTCTGTCTGAGCAGATCTCGGTAAGTGATATATTTATTCGTGTGAAGTGCGGTTACCAGCCATCAAATCACGGCCTCCAAAGATATTAGTGGAGGAGGAGGCCACAGGGGTAGATTTTTTTAATTGTTTCTGAAATGACATTTTACTGAATGACATCTGTAGCCAAACTTTAATATTTATTAATAAAAAATTGCGCGACTTCATTCTGTCAAATATGTTTGCATTGTTTAAAAGTAAGTAAAAATACTTGATAAAAATCTTTATGGGTTTGTTTGTTACTTCGTTTTAATTTCGTGACTGTTAAATTGTAATTTTGAATTACAAAACATAAAAATGAAATTAGTGTATTGATTTAGATGCAGAATTTTAAGCTCTGCAGCTTTTAAATCTGTTTCCCCATGTTAAACGCCTATGACCAGCTTTTATATGTAGTTTTTATTATTATTAGGAGACAGCCAAATGTTTTATTTATTTATTTTATAACAAACTTATTCTGTCAAATATTTTGACACATTAAAGTTTTGCATTGTTTAAAAGTAAGTTAAAATATTTAACAGAACAACTTATTGAATTTGTTATTTTGTTGTAATGGCGTGGCTAACACTATTAAATTGTTTTGTAAATGATTATATTTAATTTCTGACGTTATAAAACATAGGAAATGAAATGCGTTGATTGATTTAGATGCATAATTTTAAGTTCTAAAAGTTTTATTTGAAGCATTTTCGTCTAAAATAATTTGAAAAGTAATGCGCACGGAAAATCTGTTTTTCCATGTTAAACTCCCATAATCCGCGTTTCGTGATACCCTTGAATTTTTTTGCAATAATTTTGAAACACTCTGTAGATGTTGTTTTTATTCTTATTAAGAAAAAACATAGTTCGATTTTCACAGCCGACAAACAATTTTCACCACGTTAAAACTACCCCTGTGGCTCCCCTATCACTAACATATATGGGGGCCGATATTTGACGGCTAGTAACCGAACGTCACGCGAAGAAAAATATCACTTACAGAAATCTGTTACGGGAAAGTGCCACACCCAGTAATGGGTAAAAGGCGTGATGATATATATTGTTTCTAGTGTTGTATTTACTTGTTTTATAATTTGTTTAAATTTAGGGTAGGTAGCTCAGTCGTATTGAGTTGGCCTGTGGACTTGAGAACCCTTGTTCGATTCCCACAGCTGACTAACAATTATCAGCACGTTAAAACTACCCTTGTTGTTCTCCCTCCACTAACATTTTTGGGTGCCACACTCAATAATGGGTTATTTTATTTTAATTTGGCCGTCTTCTCACGATTAAAATTTAGTTGATCAAGTAAAATTGACTAATTTTTTTGTGCGCTCGTTTCTAACGTAAATCGAATCGAGTTACAAATATACTGTTGTTCGTGCATGTATAGTAATATAGCATATTATTTCCTGACGTCGACAATACTGCACACGGATTAAACACATTTCAACTTGATTAAAAACAAACTTAAACAAAAAAATTTGAATGGTTGAAACTTTTGTGAAATCAACTTGTTCAACTAACATTGAATCGTGAGGACGTGTCTTTAGAAATTTTCTATTTTCCAAATATTTGCCTTTGTTTATTTTGGTGATAAATGACCAAAGAAGACTAAAAATACTCAAGATAATAAATATCTCAAAAAACTGTTTCATTATAAAGTAAATAATTTGCAGTAATAATAGTCCCATCTTGAGTTTATTCCATAGCGATGCTTTTAAACTGTCAGGCACTTATCAATAATTAATCCCAATTGTTTCATAGCTATCCTCGATCGTCGCGGCTGCTGGAGTTTGTTCATCACGTGACTGTAGCTAGATAATCGTGTACATTCCATTTATTATCAGCAATTAGTGTTTTCTTTCAGTTGTAGACGCTAGTTGTGTCACAACGACGTAGTAAAGCAAATATTTGTACCTGATAATTTGCAGACAAGGCGATAAATGTGGCACAGTTAGTTAGGAAGTATAAATAAAAATATAAATTGTGTTGTAATATTCATTCTTGGAACGTAGGATTACAACGACGTTGTTATTTAAATAGATGAGGTGTTTGTTAAATATGTACGAATTGATTCGTCATTACACTTATCAGAGTTTAACAATAGTTTTCTTATCAAACTATTAACAGTTAGTAGAAAAATATTTACTAAAGATACATTCAATTTTATTTTTTCTGTTTGAATATGATAGCCAATAATAATTTTCAAATTAGATTGAAGAAATAAATAAATAAAAATAAATATATCATCATGCCATTTACCCATTACTGGGTGTAGCACTCTGCCATAAGCAGATCTCGGTAAGTGATATATTTTTCGCGTGAAGTGCGGTTACTAGCCGTCAAATCACGACCCCCAAAGATATTAGTGGAGGGGGAGCCACAGGGGTAGATTTAATTTGGTGAAAATTGTTTGTCGGCTGTTCGGATCGAACCAGGGTTCTCAAGATCCACAGGCCGACTCGATACCACTGAACCACCTACCCCATAGATTGAATAATAAAGAAAATAATCGGGATACCGTCATGATTTGAACCTGGGTCCTATGAATTCTGGTCATATGCTTTAACCAACTAAACTTCGATTAACATATGATTCAGTTCTGAGTTTATTCCAATTTTTCTCTTCATGTTCTCTTTCATATAACTGAAATACTAGGCGCAAGAGTCGTTTGCTGTGACACTGTTATTTAAGAAAAATAGTAACTTATTGAGATATTCAATTAGTATTTTTACTTCCTTGTACGGAGTAAAGGAAGTATTGTAATCGCGAAAATTTTCGGTTTTGAGATTTCAGCGAAAATATTCATTTTGACCATCCCTGAATCCATTTTGACTATTATATATTTCTTGTTTCTTGTAATTAAGTTTGCTATGGATTAGAACCAAAAATAAGGAAAAAATAAAAAATCTAATGTCAATGTCAAATTACGTCAAATATGTGCAATAAAAAAAAAATTAGGTATAGTATAATACGCGTACAAGGAAATCATGTGGTGCCCACATCAGATTTTTTTAAGTAAATACTCAAAATACGGATTTAAATTGAATTAAATAAATAAAAATAAATATATTGTCAAGCCTTTTACCCATTACTGGTTGGAGAATCCAAAGATGTTAGTGGAGGCCACAGGGGTAGTTTTAATGTGGTGAAAATTGTTAGTCGACTGTGGGAATCGAACCAGGGTTCTCAAATCCACAGGCCGATTCAATACCACTGAGCCATCTATCTCATTTTTAATGATTTTGATATGTGATATATTTCTTCGCGTGAATTGTAGTTACCAGCCGTCAATTCGCGCTCCACAAAGATGTGTAAGAGCCACAGGGTTACTTAAAAAAAAAATATATCATCACACCTTTTACCCATTACTGGGTGTGGTACTCTGCCATAGCAAATCTTAATAAGTGATATATTTCTTTGCATGAAGTGCGGCTACCAACCGTCATATCACTGCCCCCAAAGTTAATACAGGGGAGAAAATTGTAGGCTGATTCGTTCCAATGAGTTATAAACAGAATAATTAGGATTCTGTCAGGATTTGAACCTAGGAAATATGAGTTCTGGAATTTGCTTTAATCAACTAAGCTACGGTCGCCTGTGATTCAAATCTGATTTTATTATAATTTTTCTCGCTATTTTGTTATGTGTCATAGGTTGCCTCGATTCCATGACTCTTTCATAAACTGAAAGACTTGACATGAGAGTCATCTGCAATGACATTGTTAATTCAAAGAACTTAAAATGCTAATAAAACTTTAATTGGTAAATATTATCCTTAAATAACAGTGTCATAACGGAAGATACTCATATTAAGTCTTTCAGTAAATGAAAGAGTCATGGGATCGAGGTTATCTATGACACAAAACAAAGTATAGTGCAAAATTGGAATAAAATCAGATTGGAATTTCCTGGCGGCCGTAGCCATGGGGGTATTTTTCTCTTTATAAATCAATTTGATTTCATTAATTATGTACTATTAAAATATTACAAATTTAGAATATTCATGTTTATTTGTTCTAAAAAGACTTTATTTTTATTAATTAGGTACCTACAACATAAATTAGGGTTTAGTAATAAGTTATAAATCTAGAGATTTACAGTTCACCTCATCTCAGGCTAAATACTTTACACAAAAAGTAATATAGGTAAAGAAAAAAATTCTTTACTGTTTCAATAGAATGAAAAAGGTAAATATACTCACACTTTAATCAAACTTCTTTTATTTTCCTACATATCCAACGTTGCGGCAGACACCAAAATAAAAAATGTGACTTCATTTCTATTTATTCAAAAAATAAAAATAATGGCGTGAATATATTTTTATGTAAAAATCTTCTATTTTTCGTTAAAAACTGAAGGAAAGTTAAAGTATGTAAAAAATTGAGTAGTGTAAAAACAGAAAAGTCTGAAAAGAAATCCGTTGACATTAAAATTAATTACAGAAGCAGTCGGCGGTTCGAAGCGGCGCCACGGTCGACAGATTTCCAGGAACCAATGTTCATCGATTATTTCCCATGAACGATTAATTATGTAAAGTCGGCAATCTGCCTCACGCTCCAGTAAGGCGAACGAACATGCTTTTTATGTCCCGAGTGCAATTGCAACGTTGCTCTGCTGCGCTCACAACTTCTTGTAACGGTATCGCCAACTCTACCTAAAGGTTATTATACTTCACAGATGTTGATATTGTATTTTTGTTCCGATTAGAACTGTTTTGTTGCACTTGTATTGCTTTCTGCTTCGAGTAGTTGTGAAAATATTTTACTGTATTAATTGCGGTTGTTCGAACACAATTTCATTTTGAAATCGCAACCGAAATTGAGATTAACACTATCAACATTCGCGATCATCCAATTTGATTCAATCTTTATCTCACTTAATACTTTTCCTGCCATATTTCCTGCTTTGATTCAGTAGTTTAATAGTATATCGAAAAACAAAGATACGTTCATACTTTACGTTACATAAACTCATATTACAATAAGGGTCATTGTAACCCATATTTTTCATAATATTTTTCCATATAATATTTACTTCTATTTAAAAATTTCTTCTTCTTCTGATGGCACTACAGCCCAAATCGGGCCTGGGCCTACCGGACACACCGAGCCGCAGTTTTTACACTGCCGTACTGCCGGTTTTCGTAGTCGAATGCTACATTATTTAAGACGTAGTTTATAGCGCATTTAAAAATTTAGTTAAAAAACATAAAATGTCAAGATGACAACACTGACAGATTCAATAAACATTTGAATTTAATAATTTTTGAGGTTAAAATTAATCATTATCTAGTTTTAGTTATGTTACAAAACTACAAAACTTTTAGTTTTTAATGTGTTTGACAGTTTGATGTAATTATTTTATTATTAAAAAAAATTAATTACAATACTTCTAAATAAACTGAGCAATGACAGCTAAACTAATAGATTTATGTTTGACATTTTTACAACTAAAGTTCACAAAAAATATCCCTAACAACATTTATACAAAGTTTAACTTTACACAACTGTTTTTGGCAAAAACAGTTGCACAATTCACTTGATAAACGCGGTACAGGAAAATTTTATTTGTATATATTAATTAAAATTTAAAATACAAGGTTTTGTTATTGATCTCGTAAAATATTTTTATCTTATCGCTTAGATTAAATATTTAACTATACGCCCAAATCCTACGAACTCAGTTTAATCATATATCAAACTTAATCACTAAGATAAAACGTAGTCAAACACCTGCAATCAACCTGTAAATACATATTGAATTTAATAACTAATATTTTGTAAATAAATTTGATAAAGGTATCATTAAAAATATGATTGTTGGAAAAATAAAAATGAACATATTGCGTACTTTACTCATATGGTCGTATGTGTTATCGAAAATAGATTACCTTTGGTGATAATAACTCAAGGTCTCTTAATCTCTGATATTTTACAATTTTTACGTACCTCAATTTACAATAACGGGTTAGTAATCAAAATGAAATATCTGGAATTTATAAATGAAAGTTTCTTATAATTTTCTTTTATAAAATAATAATAATGTTGTTTCTGATATCATCAGCTTATTTTCTATTGTTAAAATGTATCAAGATTCTTTATTTGCACGTCATTATTTAGATTCTAATCGTTTCTTTCTAGGCAATAAAATTAGCACTTTGTAACGTATTTTTTTAACAGTTATTATATTGCTATTTATTTATTATTTGATAGAACAACAGAACCATTTTTTATCTAAACAAGTACATATTTTTTAAGAATACATTTGTTCTTTTTGGATTGTTACACTTTTATACTATTTACATTATTTAATTAGGTTCGTGCACACGTCACAACATGGCTTCCATCAGCAGTTTGGAGGGCAAGCAATAAATATAAGTACAAAAGTTATTTTTTATACAAGTAATATTTTGTACTAACCTTTCCCAGATCTAAATTACCGTCATAGAAAGTGTTTGTGGCAACTTCTTTCACCCATCCACACTTGAAAAATGTATATGAATTCAAATTTGTGTATGCACGAAACTCACTTTGTGTATATGTACTTTTTTAATATTGCATAATTGTAAATATCAACGTACGTTATTTGAGGTAAATCTTTTA
Source organism: Pterostichus niger (assembly GCA_947425015.1). NCBI lineage: Eukaryota > Metazoa > Arthropoda > Insecta > Coleoptera > Carabidae > Pterostichus > Pterostichus niger. The sequence continues at coordinate 20,591,688 of OX380344.1, read as the reverse complement.
ACCTCTGTACTTAAACCCTTCTTATTTGTCGAGTATGAATCTGTGTTATTTATGACAGATATTTTCTTTTTACATTGCTCTCAAAGTGTATGAAAGTATTCTCTTAAACAACTTATGGTTTTACATAAATAATATCAAAGACATTGACGAACAATCTGTTAACACCTTTACAATTCAACATAAATAGTGAAAAATTATGCTTTGAAATGCATTGCATCCCTCCAATCACGTGATTGACGCCATCTTTGATGACGTAGGTGCACGAACCTTAATGACCTTTTTCCTCTTTTTTCGGAAACTTTTTTACATCTATTAAAATTTGCATTAAATTTTCTATCTAACAGATACATAAATTTGACAGGACCAATTTTATTGAATTGCGTTAACGCTTATTATAGCCGTTTCATTCTACCATTTTGTTATATAAAAATTTGTCGTGAGTTTTTTTCAGATTTGGTACTTCAAGTACTAATGATTTCTATTTCAATTAAATGAAAGTAGCCATGTTGTCAAGTTACAAAAACAACCTTAAAATATTTGAATATTAAAGTAAAACAACTTTAAAATATTTGAAAATTGAAGATGGTGATAAAATTAAATACATTTAATCGAATTGCGTATTATATTTATACATTTAATATTATTAGGTTCGGTTAGGTTAGTTCCAACGTATTTCCTTAATGGCGCTAGTTGGTCATTTAAATTTTGTCGACTGCAGTACTATTATATCAAAAATATAATCAACTCAAATCTTTGTTTGTCAATAAATTAGTGTCGCAAAAAAGAGTAATGTTTATTTCATGAATTAATTGTTCTTTAACTACATATTTAATTATTTTAATGTAGTTCAACTTGAAGAATAAATTCCAGCAAAATAATGTGGTGTGTTTGTTGAAATAAAGAGAAATTAATTTGCGCATGAGCAAGAACAAATTGGATTACACTGTTAGGTTGCGTGGTAAGAAAACATTCGGGTTTTTGCCAGGGTAAAAATTTATGGCACATGCATAAAATATAGACTCGTTGCGTTTTAAAATAATGTAGTAATGTCGCAGAGTCACTGATAAAATATAATAAATACAGAACTGGAACAGTAAATACGTTGCATGATCCAAACATGTCATTCGGGTAATAATGACAGCTAATTACATTTCTAATACTGCAGAGTAACATTTGTAGTGGTGCGTAGCGTATCAAGTATATGTTGACATATTCGTATAACACAACCTTTATTATTCATTACTGTTATGGAATTGAATTTCAAACTTTAATTTCTGTTTTATATTACTACTAATGTTCTATTGTTCATAAATATTTTGATGTTGAAGACATATTTAATTAGTATTTTAAATAAATACTTACAAATTTATTAACTAGCTTTATCCCAATTACAGTACAGGGTCCGCACTCGCCAAGCTGCAGTGTGGTAGTTCATATAATACAGGGTGTTTCTGTACTTATGGATCAAACTTTAAGAGTAAATATAACACGTTGTACTGATAACGGAACAAAAATAATTTTTAAAATATTCGCAAAATTAAGGGTGATTTACTTAAAGGAAACATGTTGAGTTCCACTGGTTTCATAGTTGTTTGTGTTGTTTTATTCAAATATTAACAATCCACGTAACTATCAAATCCAACGCTGATATTGTGTAATGAACAAATTTAATTAATTTTGTTAGATGTTCAATTATTTCGTGTCTTTCACAATAATGTCTTATAAAACCTTTTCTATAATATACTATTTTCTACAACTGTCAAAATATGTTTTTTTTTCACTAATATCAATACGCGAAATATGTTATTTTTTCATCATTTATATTACCATGACAACCCTAGTGCAAAATACTCATTTTGCGCACTGTTTCGAATTCTAGTATGCAAAATGAGTATCTCGCGCACGCTCCCAAATTATTTGTTGTCAGGTTTCATTAGTTACAACACATCAATAGTATCAAATTAATATTATTGTTGATTGTTTTTTTTCAATTTACTTAAATAAATCAATAATTATTGTATTATTCTTTATTTACAGTGGTAGAAAAAATGTTGTTTGTATTTCGTGGGCAAAATTTTTGTTCTTTTGTGCGTTCGAATGAATTATTGTCTCGACCTGCGGTCTCTACTAAAAGTAACATTCTCACGCGCAACAAAAAAAACACTCATTTTGCGTACTTAATACAAAAATAACTATTTTATATGTTTATTTATTATATTTTCGAGATATAACACAAACATATGATACCAATACTTTTATAAAAATGCATTTTTTTTCTGTTTTTAAGCACATGTGTTAGAGGAAAAAGGTAGGGAACATATAACGAGTAGATTCTGACCCGAGCATTCACAAGTAGGTATATACTAAATACGAATACGAACAAAATATCATGGTAAAATCTATTTTGTATATGTGTGTCCGCATACCTTGTTATTATATTAGCAAAATTTCGTTATTTGCATTACTATGCTCCACATACCTAATTGCAAAAGATAACAAAACCGAATACAAACAAAAAGTAAAACTTTGTATCGAAACAACTGAATTACCGTTTGAAATAAATGACGCAGTTGCACGTATAGGTGTGTCTGCGACATAGATCGTATGGCGAGGGGTGAAAGGAAACCGGGGGTGCATAGCGCCGCGCTGTCTCTGGGAATCGAAACATGGCGCAAATCCCACGCCGTGTACGGTCACTCAATTCGCCCATTCGCTGATGCCAGCGATTGTTGTGGACACTATTGGACTACATACATTGCAGCATGCACTCAATGATTGCTTCAATTTTCTAATCATATCTTGGAAATTACTGTTATTTTAATTTACATTTATATTATTTCTTCAAACTTATTTAGAATTTATACTGGAAGTCTGTCGTCTCATTTAACCCTTGTGGATTCTCCTTCACTAGCCGTGATTATGTTAGAGCTTCTTATATGAAAGATGAATTATCTGTCACTTCATTTCATATCATTCAGCAAATTCTATTAAAAAAGTAGTTGTATATATTTTTTTTCTATTTCATAAAAGCTTGCAGCTCAAATAACATTTCTGTTAATATCTATCTACATTTTGGATATCAAAAGTTATTTACAAAGCATTCAAAAAATGTTCCGGAAAAAGAAAACATGACGTGGGTGTGCTATTCATATATCATAAATACCACAAATATTACAAAAACATAAAGTTTGATATAATAAAGTTAATCAATATTATTACAGTTTACGTTTGAACTGTGACATATAGAAAACTACTACCTGTCGATAATAAATATAAGTACTTGTAAAATAATCACATTTCGTACTATTAGGTCAGTAAATATCGTTTGTATTCAAGTACTTAATCTTTCAATTTTGAATCCTTTTCAAATTGATTCTAGAACATGCTTCATGAAAATTTGTCGTGATTGTTAATATAATCAATTATTGAAATATTAAATAATATTTAGATATCTATATAGTTTATACAGAGTGTTTCATAACTTATGACTCTTATTTTAACTTCATATTAGGTTTTTAAATTAGAATGCGCTCATTGCGGTGAAAAATGGGAACTACAACAAAAGTATTCTTTACTATTACTCTAATAACTAAGAACTTCTGCACAAAACTTTAATGACATATAAAAGTTGATATACTGATTATAGAATAAAAATATTTTTTAAAAAATTCGCAAAAATTAGGGTATTTCATTCCTAGCGAACATTTTTAGTGTCACTAGTTTAGTAGTTTTTATGTATAATTACTAATACAAATAATCATTATTAATTAGTTATTATGTAGGTATCTCGTGTAATACCTTATTTTGATTTGAGTACCTAGTCTAATTTCGTATACGGTATTGAAAGGGTAAGTTGTTGTGGGAGAAATTTGAGAAAAATGTATAGTAACAGTGAATTAGTGGATATGTTGTTAGTGTATGGAGAAGCGGCGCAAAATTTAGAAATAAACCAGTACATTAACATTTTGCTAGGAATGAAATACCTTAATATTTGCGAATTTAAAAAAAAATATTTTTGTTTTATAATCATTTAAGTTTCGTGCAGTGGTATAGAAACACCCTGTGTACTTAAATTTGTACATAAAAAATAAACTAATTAAAATTACAACTAAGGACAACATAGAGTTATATTTTATATAAATTATTAATAAACCACAACTAGCAAATACAAAATAAAAGAAATACAAGTGTCAGCCATGCTAAGCTTATGGAAACCAATTGAAAGTGTATCTGTGGCTTCCTCTGCACTAACATCTATGGGGGCCGTGATTTGACGGCTGATAACCGCACTTTACGCGGAAAGATATATCACTTACCGAAATCTGTTGCAGCAGAGTGCCAAACCCAGTAATCGGTAATATATGTTTATTTTATTAAATGACAAATATATAACAATACAAACATCAAAACTTAAGCCAAGACAATCTGTCTGATTTTTCTAACATGTGTCTTCTAAATATGTACAATTCCATCCCAATATAAAATAAAATGTTGTCAGCTATCGTAGAGTGCAAATCCTCTTACTGAATCTCCGGCGAAGTTCGCGCACTGCTGCAATGACAGCAAAGCAATCGAGTCGAGAGTGTCCAGATCATCAGATCAACGGATGCAGACGGTAAGCAGCAGCAGCAGCAACAGCGGCGATGTCGGCGCTTTTTTCACCAACACTCGATGAAAACAGGATGCACTAACGTTCAGAAGTAGACACAAGTGCTCGAGCTGCCGCCGCACTGCAGTACACAACGTCATTATATTTTAAAACTCGGGAATGGGAACAGAGGGGAGTTAAATGCGATTTACTGATTTAGTGTAATTGTGGGTCAGCCGGAAATTGTTGCGCCCTATCGATTAGACGTTGAAAAAATGCCAACTTTTGTTTTGTTGTAATTGTTTTTTGAGTTTATGTTGTTTCACGATAAAAGATAAATGGAAAAGATTATTTTTTTCTTCTCCAAGTATTATGAACTTGGCAACTTTTCATATTAATTTTCTTTGGATTACAAGAAACTGATTTCGAAAAGATTTCTATAAATATCCTACTCAATTATTTTTCAATTTCATTTTATTTATTTGATTGCTGTTATCATTCGCAAAAAATCAATTACTGAAGATACAGACAAAGAATAATACAAATTATCGATAAGTATAACAAAAGACTTGAACTAAGTCTTAAAAAATATATCTGTCTACATTGTGCGGATTCCACTATAAGCTGTAGGCATTAAGTTGTATACAATATTGTATTGTATACAGTTGAATGGCTGTAGGACTCGAGTACAATAATGGCGTCCACAAATATAGTCTTAAACTAGTAAATTAGTTATTTTATGACTAAACCCAAAAACTTCGAACCAGAGACGACTAAAACTTCAAAATATTATTAGTTTTAAAAATATTTCAAGTTTTAAAACCCTTCGCTCTTGCACATTTAGTCTATTCAGATTTTTTTCAAACTTTTCCTGTTTTAAATCTACCCCTGTGGCTTCCCCTCCATTAATATCTTTGGAGGTCGTGATTTGACGGCCGGTAACCACACTTCACGCGAAAAAAAATATCACTTACCGAGATCTGCTTAGGGAGAGTGCCACACCTAGTAATGGGTAAAAGGCGTGATGATATATTTATTTATTTTATTTATTTTTTCCTGTTTTTTTGTCGTCATTGACAGCTAATTTTGAGGTTATTATTTTGTATACATCGTTAGATACAGAATTGATAAGTACGTTTTAAATACAAATTTAATATATTATTATTTCTTAATTAATGAATATGTCACTAAAAAACATGTTTGTTAAATGATATCTAGATCGAAACTTAGTTAGGTGTACATAAATCAGTGAGTGAAAAAAAGTTTTTACGTATCAAATGCAGAAAGATGGGTTTTTTTGAACTCGCGGTCTTGCAGCATTCGCTTCGCTCATGCAGCAATGGACCATTCATTCAAAAAAACCCCTTCTGCACGAGTTGCGTATACTATTTTTTCTACAATCATAAACCAAATTTTGATAAAAATAATAAAACAAATTTCAGTAATTGTAACATCTCTGAAATTTTTTGTTAATTTAGAAACTGGTTTAATGTATCCATGACAACTGACAATAACAAACAAACTCAAGAAAGTATACTGTATAGAGTTTATTTATATTAAATTACTTTTCTGCACTAGTGCAGAAATAATTCACATTTTTTGCACTAGTGCAAAAATTGCTACTTTCATAATAAAAATAAGTTCAAAAACGCCTACTTTTTTATATGAAAGTAAGTGATTTTTTTCATTATTTACATTACCAATAACAACGCGCATTTTGGGCACTGTTTTGCACCCTAATACGCAAAATTAATATGTAGCGCACGCTTTCAAATTTATTTTGTTTCATGTTCCATTGGTTACAACACATCAATATTACCACATTCATATTATTTTTGATTGGTTTCCTTCAATTTACTTGAATAAATCAATTATTATTGTATTATTCTTTTTTGACAGTTGTAGAAAAAAAGTTGTTTGTGTTTCGTGGGCGAAATTCTTGATTTTATCACGTTCAAGTGACTTTTTTTTTGTCTCAACCTGTGGTATCGCCTAAACGTAACATTCTCACGCCCAACAACAAAAAACACTCATTTCGCGCACTATTTTAAATAGTGGAGGAACTAAGTTCCTGTTTGCCGAATAACAGAACAGAGTGTGCGAGTCACGTTGTATTTTGCGGCAAAATACATCGTTAACTCTCTCAGGTATACAAACATAATTCCGAAGTATACTGCAGTACAATATTGCCAACATTGCAGTAAATTGACAGCTTAGGTACAGGCAAGAGGAAGTTGAACATAAATTTATAAAATTTACACTGCAATTAAACCAACAACATAACTTAGTTGGAAACCAACAATTTATTCCTCAGCAAACGATATAAACACTACCAGTTGTAGTAGGATATCAATTAAATTTACTCAACAACAATAACTATTTCCTCCAGGAATAAAAACGCTCACTAGATTTCTCTGTTGGCAACAGTGTTTGATGTGCCGCTCGATAGAAACGCCGGTATGAGACTTCATACTAAAGTTGAATCTTTGTTCTGATCTACCACCCACGCAACCACAACTGGAAATGGCGGCTGGATTTGACAAGGTATAAACCTTGTGGGAATGCAGATGTGTAGGTGACCTGTGACCTTGACATGACCTGTTGAACTTCGTTAGTGTCTCATGACTTGTAAATTAATTTCTAGAGTTGTATGTAGGATCCAACAAGGAAAGTTTTGTATTTGCGTGTGAAACTTCTTTCGAATGAATTTAGTGATTGAAATAAACAAACAAAATTGTTTTTCAGAATAATTTTCCCTGATAAAAGTTTGTTAATGTCTACGAAATTACAACGTCAAAATTTCTGTGAACGGAAGGCAAAAAATATGGACGTAATAAAAATTCATTCTAGTATAAATATTTGAGATTGCTCGGATTTGTGTTTTGGCAACATTTTTCTTGGTGGATAGGTATATAATTAGCATATAAATGAAGGTTTTCAACCTGTCGACAGCAGCGATGTTCTAGAGTCAATCATAAGACCATTTAAGCTTTTTTTTCTTGCGTTTTTATAATGTAATCACGAGTAGACAATTTTGGAAGTGTCACGCAAGAAGACGTTAAAACTTCTTGTGGTTTTAAAACTTTTTCTCTTTGTTTTTGCTCATTAAATCTCTTAAATTACATCAGAGATCTCCTCCAGATTTTTGTCAATTATAAATAAATTCATCGTCATGCAAGATCACACCTCGCTGACTTCAACTTGTATACAAAAAAATGACTGTCTAAGTAGATAGTTTCCACTAATACTCGGTTTTGAGAAAGGACAATATATTTCTTTTCATATTAATAGTTATTTGTGTATCTAGGCTCTTTTGTTCGGTGATCGAGGCTGAAAGTCGAGGCTGGTTATTTTCTGAGAGCATCAAATTATTTCGCAGTTGAGTTAACACACAAATTTTTTTATGCAATTGCATTATATTCATTAAAAAACTTCAAAATTTAATTATAAATTTAATTTCAAAATTATGGTTGTTATAAATATGAACATTTTTAGAAAAAATAACAATTTGTGTATTTATCACCGGCATTTTGTAATCATGTATTTGATATCAAAATATCTGACAGCCCAGTAATGAATTTTTTGTAGGCTGTTTACAAAAAAGTTGAATTTGTGTGCCTAAATGTCAATTTCGTTTGACAGTTATTGAAATAGTTATTACGCAAAAAGTCAGGAAAGCGTTCAATTACAGGATGAGTAGATAGTTTCATACCGAGCGACAGCGAGGTTTGAAACATCTTACGAATCCTGTACGACGTTTTACTGACGTGTTACGTATAACATTTTACCTGAAACTTCTAAACAAATAATACATATTTTAAATTAAAAGAAATATTTGACTTACATATTCAGTCAGTATTTTATGTTGCTAAGTAACTAGACACTCATGTTTCGTTCATTACCTGCAATATGTTATTTTCCTGACTAGGCATGTAAAGCAAAGCTTTCCTGAGTCTTAAAGCTCAGACAAATGTTTATTGTCCTGTCAGTTTCAGGTAAATGTATTTCAATTAACAAATTCGAATCAATTTTGTTTATTTTATGGCATATACAACTATAAAAGTTGGACTGTTACTTGAATGAAAGAAACAATGATTTACTTCGGAAGTAAATTAATTTGTTATTTATAAACCGGTCATAAAATATGTATATTTTTGTCCAATTTATGTAGAATTTAATTAAGACGTAAAAGTTATTTAAAGCCAAAGAAAATTAAACTTGGCTTAATTGTAGATCAAAAGTTATTATTTAAAAAAATAAAAATTGACAATGTTTAGATTATTAGTTTGGGATCATTATCAAGTAATACTAAATTAAAAAATAGAACAAAAGTTCAGTAACAAGCTAAAATCAAATTTTTTTTAATATTTAAAAAATTAGTGGAATCAATCACTTTCAGAGTCACAAAAAATTATTAATGGGTTAGGTGGCTCAGTGGTATCGAGTCGGCCAGTGGATCTTGAGAACCCTGCTTCGATCCCCACAGCCGACAAACAATTTTCACCAATTTAAATCTACCCCTGTGGCTCCCCCTACACTAACATCTTTGGGGGCCGTGATATGACGGCTGATAACCGCACTTCACGCGAAAAAATATATCACTTACCGAGATCTGCTTAGGGAGAGAGTGCTACGCCCAGTAATGGGTAAAAGGCGTGATGATATATTTATTTTATTTTAAAAAATTATTGTTTAAAAAAACGAAAAATTGTTGTTCTACATTAAAGCCAAGTTTCTAATCACCAAAGGAATATTTTTATTTCATTTTCTTTATCTTTAAATAATTGTGATTAAGTAAGTTCCTGTTGTACAAAGTAGCAAATTCATAAATAAACAAAGTTAGCACATGTAGTAAAATGTAGATCGGCAGTGAAGCATGCGACAACATAATACCGTTGTATATGATTATTTGCAGTGAGAGAACGTAAAACTAATTGAACTGCGAAAGTTATCGCATTGCAATAATCCTGTTTTGCTGTTTTCTGTCAGTTAAATGTTCGTGTTAATGTTTTGCTACATATCTGCAATGTGAAATGGAAATTTACCAACTAGTTTAAAATAACCGTAAATTTAATATTTTCACAGAGACATGGAAAATACAATATTTACACACGCAGGAAAATTTGTTTTGCGAATGTAAACAGCGTTAAAAAATGAATATTGCAGTTTGTTTCATTCAAATGTTCGAAATAAATGAAAGAAAAAATTACATGCTATATTTTCCAGGCTTGGACATATACAAGGTCATTTGTAATTACAAAAATCATGCATTTTTTTCTGCTTGATTTAAATCTCGCGAGTAAATGAAGCGTGATTAAAAAATTCAATTAAAATGCAACGTTTTACAAGTGAAAAATTCCGTGGAACATTATTCAGTAATGACGCGAGAACATGCAAATTGATCAACATTTCCGTTATGTTACGTGAATGTTAACGTTAAGGAATCTGGCGCAAATACGTCAAGATAATCACTTGCTTGTTATACACCCTGTATTACATTTTACCCCGTTGAGATTGATACACGTTGCTCGTATACTGCTAACTTAACAGAATTGTTTCATGGAAGAAGTCAGTGGCGTAGCTATGGTGGAGGGGAGTTCTACAAGTCCAACTCCCCCTCCGAAATATATGATTTCAGTGAAGAACAGCAATGTTTGTTGTTTTCATGAAATGAGATATCAGAAATTATATTCAATCTAATGTTATATTGGAGCTACCCTGCCTGTAACCGTAGCGAGTGTGGAATGTAGTTTTTCAACTTTGAAACGTATTAAGCCAGTGGTTTCCAAACTGTGGGGCGCGAAATTGTTTCAAGGGGGGCGCGCTATATAAAAATATAATTGAGGCTTATGAACACATTCTCCATTTACATCATAGCACACACGTGTTTCTAACTCGCGCTCGCAGTAAAATATCCCTAGTTTAACAAACAAAGCCTTAGAAATTTTATTACGTGTCGTAACATCTGATTTGTGTGAAACAGGCTTTTCTGCAATAGCTGTTTTAAAGACAAAATATCGAACTCGATTATTCGTTGAAAAAGAATTGCGAGTGGCGATATCTTCAATGACTCCCCGGTTCGAGAAACTGAAAAACAAGCGCCCATTCAGCACACTCAAAAATTATGATTATATTTCCAATCTTATTACAATTTTATATTTATAAATGTTGTTACATTATTTTGTTCTATTATTATGTTGTAATAAACATAATTTTGGGTTAAGAAAAATATTTGTTATAACAAATATCTTATATAATAACAATATTTGTTTATAGTACTCATTTTTTTTTATTCTATAAAATAAATTATTTACGATTTTTGAAGTTAGGCTGTTATAAAAAATGAGGGGGCGCGACAATTTTTTACGGAAAAAAAGGGGGCGGTGAGAGAAAAAGTTTGGAAATCACTGTATTAAGCAATACTTGCGTATACTATTTTCATTTTAAACTGGAGGGATCGGCATAAAACGATTAAATGCATCGCAATTACGTTTACAAAGAAACTCAAAATATGTCCCGTTATAACTAGTTTCACAAGGTTCGTACAGGGTTGTACAGCCCCATTCGCCGGTACGTATATAATAAAAACAAAAAAATAACAATCTTTAAATAAGTATATTTCTTTATTCATACGATACAAGTATAATATATTATAAATATTATATACAAACATAATCTAAACATTTACCTACATTACTCAGTCTGATTCAGTACAGGATATTTAATCTTCTTATTGAGTAACATAACTGCTAATTTGATAATTTAATCCGAATTAGTAATTTTTAAATGATCAATCATAGGAAAAAAACAAGCATAATTTTAGGTTGAATACGACTCTTAAAAATTGACCTGTTATGACCATCGTTAAGCGATTTGTGGTAGCCGCACTTATAGATTTCATTGTAGTTATATGGGACAGGGATGTTTAGTCGTTTTATGCCGATCCCTCCAGTTTAAAATGAAAATAGTATAACTCAATGGGAGAAAATCGTCTGGCCCGACTTGCGCTATTGACTATTCATAGTGGTGGATACTGAAGTCTTAAATGTTTTTGCGCAGAAGAAAAGACAAATCTTATTATAATTGTTCCTTCTACGTATTAATTTTATTAATGTTATGTATCGTTGCGAATCTAGTCGATGTTATCGTATTCATTGCAAATATTTAGTCGAAATTCGTTTTTATAAGATTGGTATTATTTAAAATACAGTGTAGGAAGTTTTTTATTTTTAGCAAATTAGATTATCACCTTCTTTTCAAAGAAATAAAGAAACAGTATAAGAATTAATTAGTTGACAACCCGTCTGACGTAGATAATTAGAATAAATTTTTGAAAAATCACGAGCATTCGCCGGAATTTGAACCTAGCGTGTGAAAGGCTCTGGGTTCAAATCCCGGCGAATGCTCATGATTTTTCAAAAATTTATTCGAAATAAAGAAACGTTAATTCAACATTAGCCGATATTTTTCAACCCTCTAAAACAAAAAAGTCTGCCACTTTTTCTGAGACTAGCACCCCCATCCTCCGAAAGTAAGGTTCAGCTACGCCACTGGAAGAAGTGTTTCGCATAGATAAACTTTGATTATTTAGTTACACCGAACATTACTTAAGTTATTGCACGCTCATGGATTTTGACAGCGTGTATTCAAAAGTTTGCTGTTTAATGCAGAATAACTTGGTTATAGTGACATTCATGACGCAACATATTTCGTACCCTTGCATGCTAATTCTGTGGTTTCAACTTGAGAGCTTCAAGCGTAACGTGTGAAGGTACTTCACACATCGCAAGCACTCTTTTAAAATATCTAATCAAATATATTGCAACAGTCATGATAGGTAACCTAATTTTTTCATCTCCAGATAAATTAACTGATGTGTGTTAAATAAATAAAAACAAAGCATCTATGAATTACAGTTAGAAATTTGTGTGTAGTTTGTGCTGTAATTTCGTGTTTTGTTTCAATTATTTTATAGATGTTATCTGGTACTTTGTAGAATATATTATTTATATTTCATATTTATATAATCGAGTAGTTTAGTTTTTTTTCTGTTTTCCGTTCATAAGGAAGTCGAAAGAGCGTTCATTACGATACGCAACATTTTGTTTTAGACGGTTGGTAGTAGCGAATGACATACTGAAACTGTCAAGCTGAGAACATCTAAATTTCAATATATCCTCAATATCTGAACAATTTCATGAATGCTAATAACAGATATCAACCACAACATTTCATATACAAATTGCCCTAAATTGACTCTGTTTAAAATATCGCAGATTTTGTAAAATCTTAAACAGAAAAAATAGTATAAAAAACTCATTTTATAATATTTTTTCTACTTCCGTTAGAAAATAGACGTTTTATTTCACTTATTTAAGTTAGGTAATGAACTGCATTATTTAACTAGTGAAATAATGAGGTAACATAGCAACAGATATCTTGGTAGGTGAATTCTGATGAGTTATTCTTTTATTTTTTGAATTTATAACTGTCATTAATATTTCATATTTTCAAAAATGCTCTTTCGTATTTATTAGAACGGAAGTAGAAATAAATGTTATATGAAACTAGTAAGGAAATAGGAAATTTCACATGCGTAAGGTAATAACCTTCATAAATAAATAAAATGACGGTCTAAATTAAGATATTTACTGAAACATCTTTTGGCATACCGATTGATAAACTCTACTCTAGTGAAAAGAATACTCTGACACACCTAGTTTTCATTGTATATGAAATTGAAGATCTGACATTATCACAAACAAAATGAAATAAACACTTGTGACACCGGCTTAAATGAAATTCTCATAAAACTGATAATTGCCAATAATATTTTGACATGAATCATGACTTCTAATGGAAATGGAAATATAGCGAGAGCGCAGCACGAGCTGTATTTTCTAATTCATATCAAAATATTATCTAACAATTATCATATTACGAGATATATTTTGCATGAGAATTTAACAAGCAAAAATGTCTTCTGTAGAAGCAGTTTTCCATCGAGAATTTGAAATTACGATAGATTTCTTTCAATTGACGTTTATGGAAACAGTATTTTTCTACTTCCGTTAGAAAATAGACGTTTTATTTCACTCATTTGAGTTAGGTTATGAACTGAATTATTTAACTAGTGAAATAATGAGATAACATAGCAACAGATATCTTGGTAGACGAATTCTAATGTGTTATTCTTTTATTTTTTGAATTTATAACTGTCATTAATATTTCATAATTTCAAAAATGCTCTTTCGTATTTATTAGAACGGAAGTAGAAATAAATGTTATATGAAACTAGTAAGGAAATAGGAAATTTCACATGCGTAAGGTAATAACCTTCATTTCCTAGTTTCATAAATAGCTATTATAGCATCTTTAGAAAACTCACTTGCGGCTTGTTTTCCAAAATAGGATGCATGTGGAAAAACATGTCTTATAAAACTCGTTCTTCAATACCAGCCGTGAAATTACTGCCCCAAAGATGCTAATGGAGGGGTAGCCATAGAAGTAGTTTTACGTGGTGAAAATTGTCACCTGTAGGAATCGAACCTGGGTTCTCAATTCCACAGACCGACTCGATACCACTGAGCCACCTACCCTATATTTTCAAAAAAGATTATTTAACCTCTAATATAATCTTGTTACCATTTGGTGTTTGGAAAGCGATTTGAGTTAACTGTTTTAAATCAGACTAGAATAAAATTATTCAATGTAAAATTCAGGATTAGCTAAAACTTTTTAAAGAATTGGGCTGTATAGTTTTTTTAATATAAAATTATTTGAGAAAGGAAAATTAGTTTTTCGCCTTTATCCTTTAATATTCACTAATAATTTTGACAGATTTTGCTAAATGCAACAAGTTTGAGAAAAGGAACTAGAAATTTATGGAACTCTGGAGTAATGTTTCAGTAGATTATTCTTTAGCTAACAAATTAATTCAAACAAAGGAATTTTACTTGACACGTTGACAATCTTAAATAATTATCTGACAAGTACCTATCTGACATTTGTTTAACAAACAACATCTGCAGTAATTAATCTCGAAAATAGTCATAAGAATTTTATTTTCATTATAATTATGATAGATGATTAGTTAAAACGCATACGCATGTGACAATGAATAATACATTTCAATGAAATTATGAAATATTTTTTTAAAAAATCAATGCAATTACTTAATGCACTTTGACTACGCAAATCTTAAACTTGTTATTGAAATACAAATTTTAATAATAAAATATCAAACTAAACACTTGTCTAAGTCTCACAAAATTCAGCCTCCTGTTTGTTAGAGATCTTATTCTCTGCTGGCACAGTTCTTCGTCATACAGCTTCATGTGAACTTTGTTCTAAGTGAAGGAGTGTGTTATACCATACTGATGAGCTCTAATAAGAGCGAAGCGCGTCTATGGTTACTAACTGTGCTGGCCAGCCTCTGACGAGGACCTCATAAGTTGACTTGGAGGCTGAATTTGTTGAGACTTAGACAAATGTTTAGTTTCATATTTTATTATTAAACCTAGTTTCACCAAGTGAACATTCAAAGACTATTAATTTTGTCTGTTGTTTTTTTTATTTAAATTGCTATTTCGTAGCTTTTGCTTTTTTCGGTAGATGGCATTACTGCTTCGACAGAATTTCTCATATCATTTTACTGTTTGTTAGAGATCTTATTCTCTGCTGGCACAGTTCTTCGTCATACAGCTCCTTCATGTGAACTTTGTTCTAGGTGAAGGAGTGTGTTATACCGTACTGATGACCTCTAATAAGAGCGAAACGCGTCTATGGTTACTAACTGTGCTGGCCAGCCTCTGACGAGGACCTCATAAGTTGACTTGGAGGCTGAATTTTGTGAGACTTAGACAAATGTTTAATTTGATATTTTATTATTAAACCTACTTTCAGCAAGTGAGCATTCAAAGACAATTAATTTTGTCTTTGTTGCTTTTTATTTAAAATACAAATTTTAATTTGATGTGAGAAATTCAGTAATTTAATCATACAGTATATATTTTACTTTTTGTCGTTTCTGTGTTATTTAAAATTAGTAGCGTTTGAGTAGTCCACGATAAATAATCGACTATTTGTTCATGCATTGAGAGTACTTTGTGCGAATAAATACGTGTATGTAAAGATCCAGCATTTAATGGGGACCGTTATTATTAAAGTAAATAAAATCCTTTAACATGAATGCGGGGCACATGTCAATATTTGTAAAACTAAATTGCGATTTTCGATTAGTTTTTACGGTACCGCTGGGACCGTTCATCTTCCCCGGTCCGTATATTACCGGTTGAAAACCGCAGCGGATAAATAAAACGCACATGTTCGCTCTTTGCGCTCGTAAAGGCACTGCTGAACATCTCATTGTTGCGTTGTTAGTACATCACGGTTACGGCGTTATTATGTCCCAAGTTTGTTGCACGTTGTTGCCCAGTCTATTATCCCATAAATCGCACACGCATTGCCTCTAATTTCCACCATTTGCGACTCTGTTTCTCCCTCAACTATCCTCGCACGCATCATTACGTCAATCCTTAAACGCGAAAATAAAAAAGTTGTTGTCGTTGCCGTCGATTCCTCTGTAATAACATCTTGAGCTCTTTTCGACATCGTTAAAGCTTGGCGCCAAACTTTTCATAACAATGACTACTCTCTAAGTTATACATTTATAAATAGTACTTCTATTCATGTCTGCGTCCGTTTAATATACAGGGTGTTTCACAATTTAGAGCAAAAAATTAAAGGGTATATTCTGTACGACGTGCTGATCATGAAACAAAAAATTTTTTTTTTAAATCGCAAAACTATTTTCCATGTTTCCCTGTCCAAAATTTTTCGTTGCCACTGCCACTGGGTGGATGATTATGTTAAAGTTATTATTTAAATAAAATTCTATTATAAATAATTGCTAATAATTGAATTGTGTAATTATTCTTTCGTAGTTGATACCTACTTCATTGTTTGTGTTTAACCCATTAACCGCCAACGTCCCATTTTTGGGACGCTTAAATATTTGGCTGTAATCATTTTTTTTACATTTAAAATGTATATTTTTTTAATGAATATATTAATTAGTTATGTTATGACAGCCAGTCACAGCCAATTTTCAAATATTTGCAAAACCAATAATTTTAAAAATATTTAAAGTTACTTAATTTCGGTGTTTTTAACAATTATATTTCAAGGTCAGATATATTTTAACACTTAAGTATGTATAACTTTTATTATCAAAAACTTGTTTTTTAGAACTCAAATAAAGATATTTTTACTGAAAAGGTATTCTTTTATTGATCATTGAATTGCGGCGGGTATTGGGTTAATAGGAAAGCGAATCCAGTGCAGTACTACAAAAAATGTTTTAGGTTAACAACCCTTAATTTTTGGAATTTAAAAAAAATTCTTTTTGTTTCATGATCAGCACGTCGTACAGAATATACCCTTTTATTTTTTGCTCTAAGTTGTGAAACAACCTGTATATTCTGCGTGTAACATCATACTTTATGTCTGTCTGTATGGGGTAACACGAACCCTTGAATTATTCACCATCCATAATATAATCATTGATTCATTCTGCACTTAATTTTCGCCATGCATCCATTTATTTCTAGATTGACCACACAATCTGTCACCTTCAGTTTATCAACACACCTCTTTCATTAATCTTTTATTCATCATCTCAAGTGGCTCACTTTCATTCTTTTAACAACGAGAGCATCACTATATATCATATGTTAATAGAGGGTTCGGTAAAAAAGAGATTTCCCTGTATGCATAATATTCAAGCTTTAAGTAGATTTCTGAATTGAACTTCCGTTAGTTCAATTTACACAAACTTCGAATCAGGGTTAAAACTTAGTTAAGCATGGGGTCAACTACGAGTAGCTGAGTAGCTCCACCCACTCAACTATTATAGAGCAGCATAGGACAATTATGCAGCGTCCAACCGCTCTTAATCATTGTCCTAGCCTTCCTCGCAGCAGCGACGACGACGCCGAGGCCGTAACTCACAGCTGTCCCACTGGCGTCGCCACGAGACGAGCTCGGACGACGGGCGATGAATAACGCCAAACACCGACGCTGCAGCAAGTTGCAGCCGTTGCACACGTCACTTGCAAAGTCCGTTCATGTCCGGGAAATGTGCAACTGAGACGTGCAAATGCGCTTGGAATTTTCATTATTGTTTAATACTCTCATTTTGCTGCCAAAGAACAATGTTTCGAAAACTTTGTTTTAAATTTATATTACTTATAGTTTTCTTAATAATTGCAACAATAGTTTCTTCTAATTCAAGCTTTTAAAAACTTCTGGATTTTTTGAAAAGTTATTTGCAAAATTTAACAGGGGAAATTAAATATTATGTTATTTAATAATAATAATAAAACGCACATATAGTCTTATAATGCTTTTGTATTTAAAATTTGAAATTCAATTATATATTTTTCGTAACACATGCACAAGAAACCCGTTCTTATTCCCTAATTTTAGAGAGAGAAACACTGCTTTTCTCCCTAGGTATGATGTTTCTCTCCCTAGAGACTACGATTATTAGCTGTTTGCGGCGTTTCCTAGGTAACTAGTTACGCAACCCATATTTGACATGTGTCCCGAAAAGACAGTTATTTTTGTGCACTTGTTACGAAAAGTATAATATGCTTCACGGGAGGGCGCGATTATCCCTTGTGTGAAGTTGGCAAACCTCGACTTCAGCTTCAGCCTTCGGCCCTCGCTTACGTCTCGGTTTGCCAACTTCACACGCGGGCATAATCGCTTGTTTCCCTCGCTTGATGCATAACATACTATTATGTTACAAACAATTGGTTGTCATGGTGACACAAGTTCTGTTGAAGACAAAGTAATCGACGAAATCTTCACTTGTCAGTTGTCGGAAGGTTAGAAAAATAAATATGGCTCAAAGCCAAGTTTCAAAATTTTAATCAATTATCAACTATTTCATTGACGAATTAAAATTGAATAATAGATCAAAACTTGTCACAAATTTCAAAAGTAGTCCGCGGTTAAATTGAAACGTTAGTGCAATATTTGCTTAATGATTCGTACGTGTTGCTACTAAATGGGTCTATTGTGGTAGATCAAGTGACATGATAAAACTTCATTTCTTGTTCTTCTTTTATATTTGTAATCTGTATTTTTCTCTCTTGGTATAATTTGAGGTTAGTTGTGAGAACAAAACTTATAAATGGAACTTTGTATCTTTCTCTCTTTTTTCTCATAGTAACATCACAAATTCCGTCTATAAATTTGTTTCTCGTTATTTATAAATAGTTAATTAAAAAATACGGGCATTTAAATTCCTTGTCTAGAATCATATATAAACAAACTAAAATGTCTTTGTCAATTCAGCAAAAAGAAAATGGGCTTCTCAATAATCGTTTAAATAGTTATGGCTCCAGATACGGTTGAGAAATAGAAACATCAAGTTATCAGTACAAATATGGCGGCAGTAAATCTGAAGAGGTTGAAAATTGGTAGTAATAAATTTATATCAGAGTAAAAAATAAGGACCCTTATCCAGAATAAAGGTTTTCTAAATGTTCCGGTGACTATCATTTATTGAGCTCTTCCGGTCTATTAAGGAATCCACTCTGAGGAGGATGATTCCGAGACCGAAGCAGAGATGGCGCCACCGGTTAGTGTTTCCTCCTGCTGAAATATGACTGATCGGTAAACAAAAAGCGGGAAAAAAGACCATAACCGTCAACATTAATAAGAAGAAAGCGCTTTATAAGCATCAGTAGTTCCGTTGCGGTGGTCGAGCCATTGTTTTGCGGATATTAAACAGGGATTTTGTTTTGAAATATCCAGTGTTGCTGAGCAGGGATAAGCCGCTGCAAATTCATGGAATGGAGTCTTCAGATGCGAAATGTAAATTGCGTATTTTTATCTTGCGCAGTGAACGCTACCTTTTAGTTTTACTGCATTATAAAGATTTATCCTTATGTGTTCGAATTAACACCTTGTTTTTTTTTCATTTTATTTTGTTTTTACTAGAGCCATTAGTCGTTTGTTTTAATTAGTTTTTGTTCTTAGACTAATTAGTTGATTTCTTTTTCTTTCAGTTAATACTTCTGTTTGAAAGAAATCCATTATCTATTAAAATTCAATTAATCTTTCAACTTTTATTTCATTTTAACTTTAATTAATTGTCAAGAAGTATTTAGAATGATGTAAAATTAAATCAAGTGGGACTGTGGATTTGAGAAACAATAACTGTAAATGCCCATCTACTAACATCTTTGGGGGTCGTGGTTTGATGCCTGGCAACGCGTATAAATATATACTTACTGAGATCTGTTATGACAGATTTGCTACACGTAGTAATAGATAAAAGGCGTGAAGTTATATTTATTTTATTTTATAATGTAAAGAACTGTAATATTCGTGTGATAGTTACTAAATTTTCGGTGTCAAAAATCCCCCAAAGAATATAAACCAAAGTAAGAAAAAAATCTCTGTTACGACAGAGTGCTTCACGCAGTAATAGGTAAAAGGCGTGATATATTTATTTTATTTTATAATTAAAGAACTGTAATATTTGTGTGATACAGTTACTAAATTTTCGGTGTCAAAAATCCCCCAAAGAATATAAACCAAAGTAAGAAAAAAATCTCTGTTACGACAGAGTGCTACACGCAGTAATAGGTAAAAGACGTGATGTTATATTTATTTTATTTTATAATTAAAGAACTGTAATATTCGTGTGATAGAGTTACTAAATTTTCGGTGTCAAAAATCCCCCAAAGAATATAAACCAAAGTAAGAAAAAAATCTCTGTTACGACAGAGTGCTACACGCAGTAATAGGTAAAAGACGTGATGTTATATTTATTTTATTTTATAATTAAAGAACTGTAATATTCGTGTAATAGAGTTACTAAATTTTGGGTGTCAAAAATCCCCCAAAGAATATAAACCAAAGTAAGAAAAAAATCTCGAATTGGATTCTCAGTGGCATATTTCTCTCACGAACGCTTTGAAAGTCGAGCAAATCTCGCAGGCTATTCTGTTCAATTATCTGTCTATTCTGGTTCGACGGCCGTGGTACCAGGTACCGGAAAGTCTCTTATAAATCGCGCCCCTTGCCCTGCTTACCCTGACTTGGGGAACATCGATTTATGCGTCGTGGCGGTGTCGGTGGCGTCGGCGGCTTACCGCTCGCCAACAACCGATTCTTTTTTATTTGCTCTGGAATTCGCCGCCTTTCATGCCATGCTATTTTCAAATGAGATGGTAAATTAAACGAGAATACAGTTTGTTTACATTTTGCCGTGATAGGTTTTTGTTTGTTAAAACGGTTTTTTGTTGGTATTTGATGTCATTGAATTTTTATCGAGGCTTGGTTTTTTGATGATTTAAGGAATTGTTTGGTTCCAAATATTTGACAATTTTTTATTTATTTTCATTACTCTGATATTTTATCCACACACAATGAATTTGTAAATTGTGATAGATGTATATCGATTTTAATTGTACAATATTAAAAAGTTTCAATCCTTGTATATTTTGATACAAAGTCTGTTCGATAATAGATTACAGTCAAAATGAAGACATGTTTACATAGCATAAAATATCTGATGTGGACACCACATGACTTCCTTGGATGCGTATGAAACTATAGATATTTTTTTTAATTGCACATATTTGACATTAAATCTTTTATTTTTTTATTTTTTGTTCTAATCCATAGCAAAATTAATTAAAAAAAATATATATAATGTTTAAATTTAGATATCTCGCTTATACAAAAGGCTAATTTAAAAATTCTTAATGTGCTAGACGCAGAATTTAATTCTCTAAAACTTTTATTTGCAGCATTTATTTCTAAAATTAAAATAATACCATTTTTTTCAAGGAAAACTGTTAGCAGCTTCATGTAATGTGTCACTTCCGGTTAGTCTATTTTAACCAAAATCAATTATGTTATTTCCATTGATATAGTAGTCTTATATACCAAATTTGGAAAGTTTTAAATTTTATTTGAATATAGTTTTTCATGAAAATCTATTATAGGCTTCAAGTTAAGTACCACTTCCGGTAGTTGTATAATGACCAATAAGGGAGGTGCACAACTAGATGTTATAACAGTCCTAAATATCAAATTTCAATTTTCTACGGCTTACCGTTTTTGAGTTATGCGAGATACATACGTACGTACAGACGGCACGACGAAATTAGTCAAAATGGATTCAGGGATGGCCAAAATGCGTATTTCCACTGAAATCTGAGAACCGAAAATTTTCGCGATTACAATACTTCCTTTACTTCGTACAAGGATGTAAAAACTTGTGATATTGACAGTATAAACATACTCTAGTATCAAGTTTTTGAAATTCCCTTCTTATAATAGTGCTAAAAGTTGACATTCCTTGTATATATTTTTACTAAAATGTGAAATAAAATAACTTGGACGCTGTTAGTGTAATAAGTATTCTATGCAGTGTAAACATGTTTTCATTTTGACGTTTTGGTCAGCCAATCAAATTCAAAATGAAATATGTCGTCTACAACCCAACCATAATGTACGCCGAACAAACTTTAATAATAGTACAGTAAAAAATAAAACAAAATCTTTATTGCGAATAATAAGAAAAGAAATTCAAAATAAAATAATTTATATTTTTGTAAGTGTACAAAACAGCCATGGCACGAAAGCCCTCCCGATGAGTAGAAACAAGGATGCATGTACCAAAACACGAACATAGGTAGTGAAGTACACGAACTGACGCGTTAAGGACGAATCAACACGCAGCTATGAAACAGTGTATGTTTTGGAATTTAGATGGAATATATTTTCACTTATAACCTCCCTAAAGCATTGATTCTTTCCAGAAATTTTTTTAGTGTAAGCCAGCAACGTATTAATCTGTACGAGTGGAACACGAGTGCGATTACGTTGTTAGAATGCACGATAAAAAATTTCCCGTATATGAATTAGTGTTCGAGGGCAGATTTGGTAAGAAGGTCGTAATGATACCAATACAAAAAGTAAAAATAATTTAAGTTTTGCTTAAAATAATCATAAATGTATACAGAATGCAATATAATTTTATTTTTATTAAAATAAATATATTATCCCGCGTTTTACCCATTACTAAGTGTAGCACTCTGTCGTAGCAGATCTCGGTAAACGATATATTTCCGTCAAATTACGGCCCCAAACCTGTTAGTTGAGGGAGATCTACAGGGGTAGTTGTAACGTAGTGAAAATTGTTTGTCGGCTGTTGGAATCAAATCTACAGGCCCCATTAATTTCTATTTATTTTTATATTTTTTATAAAACCTTATAAGAAAATATATCTATCACTAAAGGTCCGGATATGAAATTCTTAATAATAAGAGCGATATGAATTTTTGAAGTTCAAGATTGAGTTGTGATATCATCTGTTCTAGTCAGTGGAATTCAAATCCTTCAATTTTATTATTTCTGTTAATAATTTAAGTAGATATTACAATTTAAAATTGTTCAATATTCAGTTAAAAGTTAAAAAAGTATATTTGTACATTTCAACATATTTTGAGAGTTGAGTGCTGCTCAACCGATATCATAAACATTAAATGTTTTGATCCTGGTTGAGACGGCATGAAAACATTCATTTTTATTTTAATAAATTGTATAGATGATGTTACAACATTTATAAACTTCAATTCAACAAATGAACTTTTTATAATTTTTTTTTTATTAAAAATTACTTTTAAGAAACTAGTTCACATTTTTGGTACAAATTTGCCCAGCCCATTATAATATTATATACAGTTTTTATTATTATTATATGACACAACATAATGTTTAATGTACTTCTGTAATCATTCTTTTTTATATTCTACTATGATATTCTATTCTAGAAAGTAAAGTAAAAACGGTTCTCAATTAATATTAATTTAGTGTTATGCAGTGTAGCAAATAAATAAATATTTATATATTTTAATTCGTTCATGATTTACTAATGTATTTATATTTTGATCTTATTAGGTCACTCAATAAAATAGTGAGTTATAGTAGGACAACAATAATATTTTACATCAAACCAAAACATAACCATTGTATAAAACAAATCAAGTACATAACTGTATCTTAGCTTTTCATGGTCTTATTCGCCAAGTTTGTTTTCTTAGAGAAATAAATCCAAGTTTAAATCATTCCCATGTAGGTCGTGTTTCCTGGAATATTATTTATTATGAAAACAGTATTTGCAATTCAGACTGCAACGTGCTCGTTGGGCAAACACAAGTTCAGATGTTACATTTCCTCCGTCACCGTCGCCGTCGTCGTCGTACTCGCCGCCGCCGCCGCCTGGTGTGCGGCAGCGTTATCGAAAATTCGTGCGCGTGCATTTGATTGTCACTGGAACTTTTTGTCCGTTGTTTGTGAACACTGATATGTAAAGTTGCTGGATCGACATGCTTGGTCAGTTTTTTGAAGCCGACGTGACTGCAGCAGACGCAGATTGCAAACATACTGCTAGCTGCAGCTTTTTGTTTCTTTTCAACCGACAATATTACTTGATTTATATTATACATACTTAAATATTTTTATACTAAACACAGTTTAACAATTATTTTTGGTAACTTTTTGTTTTGTAAAATTGGCATTACTACGCAGCCACATGTTAAATGTCATATCAAAATGATAAACTCAAATATTTTAAAATGTTCTTTTATTATAATTTGAAATACTTTCAACATCAAATAAATATTTCATGTGATTAGTATTTATTAATATCTATTTATAAATGGGGTAGGTGGCTCACTGGTATCGAGTAGGCCTGTGGATCTTGAGAACCCTGGTTCAATCCCCACAGCCGACAAACTATTTTCACCAATTTAAATCTACCTCTGTGCCTCCCCCCCCCACTAATATCTTTCGGGGCCGTGATTTAACTGCTGGTAACCGCACTTCACGCGAAAAATATATCACTTACTGAGATCTGCTTTGGCAGAGTGCCACACCAAGTAAGTAATGGGTAAAAGGCGTGATGATATATTTATTTATTTTTTTAAAATATTTTTATACTAAACTCAGTTTAACAATTGTTTTTGGTAACTTTTTGTTTTGTAAAATTGGCATTACTATGCAGCCACATGTTTAATGTCATTTAAAAATGGTAAATTCAAATATTTTAAAATGTTTTTTTATTATAATTTGAAATATTTTCAACATCAAATAAATATTTCATGTGATTAATATTTACAAAACAAAATAAGAAGATTAATTTAAAACGATATTACAATGAGGTCCCTAACTATATGAAATTCACATTTTCTTAAGTCCAACGTCACAAAATTTTTAAAAAATCTTTACGACCTAATGAATATCAATTAAAATTTTTTGTATTAAAGTAAAGTTCTCGAACAGATCATGGTTGTAAAAATATCAAAAATGATAATAAAGCGATTGTCAATTCTTGTTCCATTTGTTGAAATTAGGCTGTTTAACCGATCGTCAATTGTTTTTTTTTCAAATGTTATGCAAATTGTAGCATTTATAGTCAAGAAAGGACTGGGGTGAACACAGCAGATTTTTTATTTTGCAATTCATATTTAATATTTGAATGTTAAAATGGTGAAAGGCTTTGAATATATCTAATTTCCTGATGTTTTTCCTGGGTAAAAAGAGTAATGACCGCAAGCTAGCCAGGAAGTTACAATTTCCCTTAAAACAAACAGTTGAGGGAGAGAGAATTAACTAACAAGATTTAAAAAACCACGACAAAAAACTTGATGAAAGGAAATAGGGTTAAATATTACATTACATAGGATTTAAAAAGGAAATGAAAAAGGAGTGTATTTGCATATACTTAAAAATGTAACAAACTAACGTTGAAATCCTAGATACGCCAGGAAAAGGTAAAAAGAAGAGTGACATAATCTAATAAACTGGCAAGCATTTAGCCCGTGTTGCGCATAAGTAACGCCGTAAGGTGGCGCCGCGTTGTGCTGCGACTGGCGCGACAATTACACATCATGTCATGGCCGCCTGTGGCGGAGCCCTGGAGCCCCGGAGCCGCCCGCTTAATTATAACTCCATTTCAACGCGGCCGCAAAAAACAAACTCGCAGGTTAATGTTCGTGCACGAAAGGGAACGTCGTCGGTTAATTAATTATCGTTGGTTTTAAAAACGCGTCGCGTAACCGCTGCTCTGCTCGCCAATTGTCATCGCCCGACCGGGTGTTCACACGCAGATAAAATGTGGTTATGTTTAAATGATTGTCCTCTGATTGACCCTCTTTTTCCACAAACTAGTATTTGTGTTCGTTGAATCAAATCGTTCTCTCTTTGTGGATCAACAAACAGATTTTATTTGAATATTTTGCTCAGTCCCCCTTGCGTTTTATTGCGATTTGATAACGGTTATCTTTATTGGATTTACATAAAAATCTATATCTATACTGTTTTCGCATTTTCACTGTTTTTAGTTAACGTTTCATTTTTAATTAAACACAATCACCACTAAGATAAACACCGGTTAAGATATTGCATATATCCATTATACAAAGTACGATTAAAAGTTTCCAGAATATATTTTGAAAAAATAGATTGAATAACATACATACATAACATCATGCTGTATCCTATTAAATGGGGTAGCATGAACCTCTGAAACATTTATAGAACATCCAATAATAGTTTCATCAACAGATCAGTCGTCCAACATTCTCATCCTGACACACTTCAACCACACTAAATTTATTCTTCTGTTAAGTTCAATTTCTGTTGATCCATGTGTGGTTAAAAATTACCAGCGGAATAAATATGAGCTACCGGCAAGATCGCTAACAGAGGCTTCAACTACTAGTTAGAAGAGTTACCAGCGGAATATTTAATCGAATGCACACGAATGTAAACACGAAGTAGTGCGAAACATTGACATTTTTATTACTTGTGTTTGCTGTCTTGAAAGTTCATACAACTTATACTAAGTTTATAATAAATAATAATAATGAACATTTATGACGAGGATGACGCAGAAATTCTTACAATATAATGTAAGAGATAGATATGATGATTTTGAAATATGGGACGAATTTGAATTTTTTATGAGATACAGAATGACAAAGAATACTGTTCTTTATTTGCTGCGAAACATTGAAGATCAATTATTACATTTATCAGATAGGTAGGTATGTTAAGTGTATACTTATTGACAATATTTTTTACTTCTAATAAATTTATTCACCGAATAAAGTGAGAACAAAAATTATAGAGACGGCTATCATTCTCACAATGACATTTTAATCATTCACAGAGACAATAACTATAGATTCGTCATGATTTTTCATCATCAAAAACGTAAGCAAAAATTAAACTAACTTGAAATGTTAAATTTGTTACAAACAGATCTTCCTTTCTTGTTATTAGGACTAATTTTTTAAATATTTATGAAATATGGAAAGGATAAAAAAATTACAGACTATACACTAAACTAAATCAACACACTGATAACAAGATTGTTTATGTAATTTCCTCAAATTATGACAGGCAGGGCTACCAACCTCATAAAAATTACTCATATTTTAAGTCTC
This sequence comes from Pterostichus niger, assembly GCA_947425015.1. Classification (NCBI taxonomy): domain Eukaryota; kingdom Metazoa; phylum Arthropoda; class Insecta; order Coleoptera; family Carabidae; genus Pterostichus; species Pterostichus niger. The sequence goes on along the minus strand of OX380344.1, from coordinate 20,564,559 downwards.
TGATAGCTAACCTTCTGTTAACTAACTATAGAATAAATATGTATTGAACAACTCAAAAATGCTATTCTTCTGTTAGCGAAGCGGAATAAACATAACTAGTAGTTAGTAAACCAAAACTTTATCAGAAGATGGAAAAACCGGGCCTAACTCTCCCTCCATACAATATTATTCATTCCTCACACAACATACATCCACCTAAACTAAAGCAGGGGCGAATCCAGAGGGGGGTCATGGTGGTCATGACCCCCCTTCCCCCTAAGCATGGACTTTTTTAAAATGTTGGCTCTAATACATAATAATGATGTAATTATTTACGATAATTCAATTTATTAAACAAATTAATTAAATAGAAAATATTATCTAAGAACTTAAAATTCTAAGATAATTTAGAACTATTGTTTGATTTATTATTCTAATAAATAGCCAAAAACCAATATTTTGTGGGGATATTATTTCGACCCTCAGATGGGGGAGATATTCTGTTTCAGACCTAGTCAAGTATGTGACTCCCGACATTTGCAACTTCTAATTCAATAATTTTTGTATTCTATCGAAGAACCGTTTAGATATTGAAATTTTATGATTTAAAAAAATGTTGCCGTTCTTAGAGGAAATTCTTGAGGTGAAAAAATGATTTATTGTGATTTAATGCGATTCAAAAGATGATTTAATGTGATTGTAAAAATTATTTAAAGCAGGAATATAATATGAGCAAATACAAATGTTTTTTTATATTTAGAAGATGGGCAATACCCCCCCCCCCCTGATAAAATTCATTCCATGACCCTCCCCCAATTTGAAGTCTGGATCCACCCCTGAACTAAAGTCGGATTCGTTATATACTTTGTTCAGGATTTCTACTTTTTTTTTCATTTTTTCTGGTGATACAGACACCGTACTAAACAACTAAAATCGTCTGTTTGAGAGTTAACGAGCTTAAAATGGTTCAATCTTCTATTTTGTAGATTGCGTGAAGAGTTCAAAGAGCAAATGTACAACGTATGGTTTATATTAAGAGTCTTTAATGTGTTCGGCATTCACCTTGTAGCTTGTGGCGTTTTGTGATTGGCTAAGCATCGTTGCACAAAACTACTGCAGAAGTACAAAGAGCCTAAGCACTAAGTACCAAACCCTGTTCACTATTCGAGAGTTACTACAGCGATATGGTGTCACGTTTTGTAATTGCATTTGCGATGTACAAAAGCAAGTTGGTTGTGCGCTACGGCTCGCCAACGCCCGCTAAACTAGTTTTACACTTTATACTGACGCCGAGATCATATCTTACGTGTATTCACACTTAAAGGGGCGGTATTTGCCCGCCTGAATATAAATGTTTTGTGTGAGCCGCTATGAAAGGACTGTACAGTGGTTTTAAACATTTATGAGCAAGGATCGTAAATTAGTAATGGTTAACCTTGGGCCACGCACTGACAAAGAGGGATCTCGGCGTGGTTTTGAAACGAGCCGGGGTTCAATCTCAGTCCTTTGTTTCACGCCACACATATCGTCCGAGAATTTACAAAGATTAGTCATGATTGCTTTGACTACAAATTTGTACACTGGACCGTTCAGCTGTTCAGCTGTCGAGCTGTTGTATTTGGAAAATGTAAATTAACTCGTTATTTTCTGTCATTCCACATTTTATTAGAGCTAATTCATTTCATATACAAGTACAAAAACTCCATATAGAAACGTTACTTTTGTCAGTTTGACATCGGATAACAAAGAAAACTTCTTTACCTTTATTACTTTGGAAACTGTCATAATTTTAATGTTTCAATTAGTGAGAATACGATATGTACTAGAACATCGTCTACGCAATTATTCAGGGTTGGAATGTCACGCTGGTTTCAAAGTAAAACTAGAGGAAGAAACATTACAAAATTTTGCCGCAAACGGCGCTCTTTCCGACAAGTCTTCTCATACGAATATAAGTTTCAGTTGTACCAGTTAATGTTTTTGAGAAAACAAATTCTTCTTTTAATTTTCAGAATTCTAATGTTATATAGAATGTTTATGTCAATATTGTGTGTCTGTTTGATTAGAAAAGCAAATAGATTAGAAAAGTGCATGAAAACAGAAAGAAGAAATGCATACTTTTGGGCATACTTCATTTAAATATGATATCAACTACTAGCAGCTCTCAGTAAGTGATATATTTCTTCGAGTGAAGTGCGGATACCAGCCGTCAGATCACGGCCTTGATGTTAGTGGATCGAGAGCCACAGGAGTAGTTTGAATGTAGTGAAAATTGTTGTCGGCTGTGGGGATCGAACCTGGATTCTCAAATCCATAGACCGCCTCGATTAATTAAATATCAACACTGACAAAAATTTTCATGTTTAAAACATACTACAGTCGAACCTCGATAACTCGAACCATGACTTGCCACAAAAAAAGTTCGAGTTATTAAGACTTCGAGTAAGCGAATTTTACAAAAAAAAATAAAAAATAGTATGTACATATGTATTTATTGAAGTAAAAAAAATACATATTTATTTCAAATAAAGACATAACATAATATGCACAATAAACATATAATTACATAAAATACATACATAGTATATTTTTCTATGGACAGGTAACGTTGTAGTTCATTCTGGCGTAAAATATTCAGTAATTTGTGACTGATGTACCGTTTTTTTATTCTTATTTTCAAAAAAAGCTTGAATTCTATTTAAATTTCTATAAATAAAATCGGTTGTATCTTCATTTGTCTGTAAATATAAATTCAAAATTCGTATAGAATTTGCAACCATATCATTCGAAGGTGGCTGAAAATCTTCCTGTATCAATGGTTCATCATCACTTTCGCTGTCATCCATATCAAGGTTTATAAGTTCGGAACTGTAAGACTTGACAATATCCACATCAGTGGGAAACTCAGATGTAACAAGATCGTCATCCACCTACATATAATCGTCAAGAGTGTCAGTGTCCTGTGAATTATTTAAATGTACCCAAGACTCGTATTCAGTTTGAAGTACTGCTGTATTCTCTTTATTAATATGATTTAATTGTTCTTTGATGAAAACTAAAGGAATATAATCCTCTTCCTCCCACACAGTACACTGACCAAACCGGGCATTATTAAAACAATTAGCAATTGTTTCAGGCTACTACCAGATTCAATACCATATTCAACTGCTGTGATAATCGTTTCCTTATTTTATAAAATTATACACACTGTATTTGGAGGTACACCATACTTGCTAGCCACATCCTTTTTCTTTGAACCATTTTTAACTTCATTTATCAGTTTATACTTATCTTCTATTGTTAAGGTCTTTAAAATACGCTTCGGTGACATGACGCCTAACGCCTAACAATTAAGCAGTATACGAGTGAAATACTAACTTCGAATAACCATGGAATGTAAACTGTGGCTGAATCAAGAGATGTATCGTTTCATCGTAAGCGCGGAATTCCCCGAAACTTCGACTTATCGAATATGCGCGCGTCGTTTTCTGTTCGAGTTATCGAGAAATTCGAGTAATAAAAGTTCGATTTATGAAGACAAATTTACATGCAATTTTCACTCTTGGCGCTGTTGCCAATACATTTTGTTCGAATAATCAAAAATTCGAGTTATCGGAGTTCGAGTTATCGGGGTTCGACTGTATTAGATAATATTCATTTAAATAAAAATAATATAAGCATTCAAAACAAGCACCAACAAGCTAAAAAGAAAACCATTGTGTTTCCTACGCTCTCCAACCTATCAAGATGGCGGAGCACTCAATTCAAGAGTTTCCTACTTTTAATTCAATGTAAATATCCATCGAGATTTAGTTATTCTCGATCCAAATTTGTATTTTCTTTTCTCGGTTGATTTTAAGTAATACGATTCTAGCATTTTGGCAGACAAAATGTGTTCAAATTTGCTGCCGCAATGTTTGTATGTCAATTACTCTCATCAGTAGATATCGAACTCAATAATTGTAATTCCTTCCTTTACACGAGACGTTTGCAAAGAAGAAAACGGGCTGAATCTTGTGATAATGAATTTTTAATAAATACAGATTCGTGAAATATTTGTCATCAAATTCCAATCTTCAAGAATAATTTTAAAATATGTTTGTCCTATCCTGGTATTCAAATTCGGAATGCGATGCGAGTATTTGTAACACTGAAATTTAATATGCGAAATATTTCCTATATTAAGTCTTGGACCGTCACGGTATTATTGTCGCCTCTGGATTACACACTTTATTCCCGTTATTGCAAATTCCTGAGCGCAAGTGCGGTAAAAAGAAATATTTCACAATTCAGAACTCTTTCGCTGCTTTCTTCCGATTCAGTAAATCAATTTTTACGTTGGATATTTCACAGAATTATCGCATTGTTTCAAGTTGTAATGAAATTTCATTAGTTGAAGATAAAACTGACTGTCGTAGGAATCTTGAAATGTTGGTATTCTTTCCTTAGTTACATCATCGAAGGTAGAAATATTCTCGCTTGCCTGTTTTATTTGACGTTGAGACGTAGAAGAGTAGAAGTACACCGCTATTAAGTTAATTAGCTATTCCGATGCTGCAAGTTAAAGTTTAGTTTCCAGATATCACCACAACGGTGCGCAGAAACAGGTTTTAATTGTTAGGTCCTGAAAATAAATCCCTTCACTACGCATTACTTAGAACTTAAATCGCAGTACATTCTGAATTAATTTTAATCTAATTTTAGTAACTTGTTTATCTATCGTAAAGTATATTTTTATTTTTCTAAGCTATATATATATATATATATGACGAGCATTTTTCGAAAAATTCAATAACTTTATAGGAAAATGTTATACCGGATGAAATATGTAACATAGGAAATACAATGGTATTTTTCTAATATGATGATTGTTGCTTCCCTAATTAAATTAGACCAAAACTGTAGATGGCTCAGTGGTATTGAGTCGGCCTGTGAATCTTGAGGACCCTGGTTCGATCCCCACAGCCGACAAACAATTTTCACCAATTTAAATCTACCTCTGTGACTCCCTCTCCACTAATATCTTTGAGGGCCGTGATTTGACGGCTGGTAACCGCATTTCACGCGACAAAATATATCACTTACTGAGATCTGCTTAGGCAGAGTACCACACCCAGTAATGGGTAAAAGGCGTGATGATATATTTATTTATTTATTTTATTTATCAAAACTGTAAATACAAAAAATGTTAAGTATTAAAATCTGCATCTAATGAATAAAGTTCAGATCTCGGTAAGTGATATATTTCTTCGCGTGAAGTGCGGTCACCAGCCGTCAAATCACGGCCCTCAAAGGTGTTAGTGGAGGGGAGCCACAGAGGTAGTTTTAACGTGATGAAAATTGTTTGTCGTCTGTGGGAATCGAACCCGTGTTCTCAATTCCACAGGCCGACTCGATAGCACTAAGCCACCTGCTGATCGCAATATTTTTTTTCAAGAGTTATTCAAAATATACCGTGGTGTTTATCTAAATTTGTGATCGAGATGGCCATATTACTTAGATTTAAAAAAAAATTGCACCCAAAAATGTGGTGTCGCACGGCACTGGGCGCAGTTGAGGGGGATTAAGAGGCTGTAGGACGCGGGAATATCGCCAATAAAGGAAGCCTTTCGCGGAAGTTTGAAGACCCAAAAGAGACAGTTTAGCATTTCAATTAAACTGTTAAATTTCATACGTACGCAGGTGCGATACTAGTTGTTCATTCTTGTCGACTGAGCTGAGGGAAAATGTAAATTATTTAAGCGAGAAATACGAGAACACATTTGTGCTGGACGTGGACGCGTTGCTGTTTTAAATGGATGTGAATTAATTATATCATTTATCTTGAAATTAGAACTCGTAATTTTCCGTTTACTTGATATACACCCAAATTCATCAACGTTACTGAATTATGCCAACGTCCACCATTCTCATTTTATGTCACAAATCTTTATTTCATTTTTATTTCCATCATGAAATTGGTATATTTTTATTAACAATATTATGCCCTGTTATATGCCGTTAGTATACGTTAATAAATCAATAATCATATCAGTTTGAGACTGTTATCGATAATTTCAAACAATTCTCTTGTTGCAAACTGGTGTACCATATAGTTGTTATCAGCAGTAGGGTTCTTATCGCTGTGTGCACAAGATATTAAAAAAGTAGAAATAAATTGCGGTGCATTGAGTACCTAGTTCGTGTTCGTAATGACACGTGGTGTTTGTGTGTTGCAGGAAGGTGAGCATGTGCTGGTGAAGACCGGGCGGCAGACCTTGGCGATGGCGGCGGCGGTGTGGATGCTGGCGCTGCTGGTGGCCGCGGCGGCCGCCAACGAGGACTGGGCGAACTGCACGCCGTGCCGCTGCTCCTGGGTCAGCGGCCGCAAGAACGCCGACTGCAAGCGCACGCAGAGCACCACTCTCACAGCCGTACCCAGTAATCTTAGTGCGGAAATCCGCTCTGTGGATTTTACCGACCAGCCGTTCTACGAGCTCACCAAAAATGTCTTTACTAATAACAACTTAGGAGACCTACAGAAAATCAAACTCATCAGTTGTCGACTGTCACTTATTGACAAGTTAGGTTTTGCTAATATGCAACTGTTAATTGAACTTGATATGTCAAAGAATGATATCAATAAACTAGATCCCGATGTGTTTCGAGACAACAAGCGGTTACGAATTGTTATCTTAAATGATAATAAACTTGAAGTGCTCCCTGATAGCCTGTTTGCCAATCTGACTTTCCTTCAACGAGTTGAATTAAATGGAAATCGTATTGCTACTGTAGGCAAATTAACTTTTTCCAATACGCCAGCGTTACAATATATAATGTTGAATTCGAACCTTTTAAAGTATATGGATGTTTCAATAATACAAAACATTCAAAAATTAAGTTCGTTGGGCTTACACAATAATTCATGGGTTTGTGATTGTCATTTAAAAACATTCCGAGATTACACAGTAAAAGAAAAATTATTTACATTACCAACAGAATGTGCAAGTCCTGAAAGATTGAAAGGTAGAAGCTGGAGTGATTTAACATCTGAAGACTTTGCATGTCGGCCAAGAATAATTCAGCCACCTAACTCAAGTACAAGTATTGAAGCAGAGTTAGAAAACGTGACATTGTCATGCAAAGTTAAAGGCAATCCTAGACCTGATGTCAGTTGGGTATTTAAGAATAATATCGTCGATTCAAATCCTCGTAGATCAGGAGGTCAACGGTATTCCCAAAGTACAAGTCTGATAGAAGATGACACCTACTGGTATAACTTGACCATTGTTGGTGTGCACTACCATGATGGAGGCGAATACAAGTGTGCTGCCAAAAATCCCGGTGGCATCCAAGAGAGAAATATCACATTGAAAGTAAACTATCTCCCTCCACCTTCCGGCGGAGCAAGTCCGGCGGACACTTGGACTCTGGTGCTCTTCATCATTCTGGGGCTCGTGGTTCTCGCCCTGCTGCTAACGGTACTGCTCTGGTGTTGTCTCTGTCGCAGAAGACATCCAAGGCATACGAAAGGAAATTCATCCTCACCTAATGGAGACATTAGTTTAGATTGCACGGGCGCTGAAATGGAAAAGAGTTTAATTACAGCTGTGAACCCTGTTGAGAAACCACCGAGACAGTATCCACCTTCAGTTGCCAGCGGCGTTACAGAAGTCAGTGAAGTCAACCGAACGTTATTAGATAATGATTCGGTATTTGGTAAATTTATTCTAAATTACTTGTTGTAGTTTGATGTTAATTGATATGTGTATATTACAGCTGCTGGTGATGATGAAAGTCGATCATTTGACTTTGTGGAACCAACACCCCGGAAACCCGTGAATCACCTGGAAGTGGAGTCTATTCGCTCTGACCACCGACCCTACCCACCAGACCTACTAGCATTCGGTGCTCGAGGCTTTCAGGTATCGCCCGCAGGTAGTTCTGCATCCACCGTAGCAGATGGATCGCGCTTGGCGCCGCAACTCGGACCGCAGTCGCCAGTGCATAGTCCCATGTTTGACACGTCGGGCCTATATCGTACGCTACCGTACTCTCGCTCGCACTCGCCCTTCACGTCACCGCTGGGCGGGCCGGCGGTAGTTCCGCGCTCTGCCAACAAGGGCTACGTCACCATGCCGCGACGCACGCGCGTGCCCAGCTGGAGTAGTGCGCCGCCAGCAGCTGAGCCCGTGTACGACAACCTGGGACTGCGTACCACGGCTCAGGGCAGTTCCATGCTCAGCCTAAACAAGACGGTGCCAGCAGGTGGTGAACCGCGCACTCCTCTGGGACTGCCTGATAGCGTGGATACACGCCGACTGTCGGCCGCGTCGCTGCCATGTGTGCCCGAAGCGCGCAAGGTACCGCCGCGGCCGCCGCCTAAGCCCAAGAAGAGTGTGACCAGTGGACCTCTGTTCGAGGACGAGGGCGAGGATGGCACGGAGGTGTGAGGGTGGCTTTCCCGGGTGCTCCCGCCACTGGTCCTCGCTGCGGCCTAACCACCCGCCCTCATCTACTACCCAAGTGCCTTCTCTCTTGTTCTCTTCCAGCGGCCGAGAGCCACGGACGACTGTCGGGCCGTGTGACTGTGTCGCCAGAGAATTTTATTACGGTGTTGTTTCTATTTTCCATGATTTTCATTATTCGACGATGCACGTTTTTATTGTATATAATATTCTGTGATGATATGGATCGTATTTTGTGTGTGTCTCTGTGTTTTTATTTTGGACCTTGTAAACAATCAGTGATTGTTGAACCATGTAATTAAATCCGAGACAATCTGAGACTGATCACGTAGTGCTGTGGACACTGATCGTTAACGACTGATCCGAATGAACTGAACTTTATGTCGATTGATCTCTTGATTTCGTACTGCGAACTGACTGTTTGTTTAAGTCTCGGCGCCTCAATTCCGATTGTATTTAACGTTCTAATGTACTAAATATCATTGATGATAGTTTCTTGCTTTTTGATGTTCTACTCAAACCGAAGACAAGCTATTTGAATACAATTATACCAACTGTACTGTAAACACCCGTGTATCTTACGATGTATTAAGAGGAGTTCGAGGTGTGGCTTTGCATTTAATTCCTTCTTATTACAATTGTACATAATTCTAATTCAAATATTTTTAACAATGAATGACTGTATAATATTAATCTTACTTTATTATTACTATATAAATATACAAATAGAACTAAATGTATTTACGAAATTAAATAAATACAGATGGATATATGGAACCTGATATTTATTTAATTAAAATAGAGAAAAAATTACTTCATTTAAAGAAAGACGATGAAAATTAACTGCTCCGTTCTGCGTATCTTTCTAAACTCTTGATTCAAATTGAATTAACTTAAACGTGACTCCATCCGAGTCTTTCAAAGACCAGTTAGGTAAATTAAGAAAGAATAGCTAGAGAATGATTAAAAGATAATGGCTACATCGAACAACTCAACGTGTTCTTTGTGCTTATCAAATTAACTCATTTATATCAGTAAATAGATTAATGCGTACGCGACTAGACTTTCTATTACCACAATAATAATTCTAGAATGCGTGGATGCGTATTCACAATTGCGATATTTACAGTTAATATATTAAAGAAAGCCAGAATTATTTTATAACTTAGTATGAATTTATAAAATATGTGTAAGTATTCATATAATACATCTGAGTAAATGTATTTTCAGGAGTCATCAATCATAAACACATGTTTATGTATTTTTACAATTATTTTGTGTTAGTAATATATTTTTAATATGATAGTTTTTGTTTGAAAGGACATCACGGATCTATAATCAACGACTGCAGCTTCGGCATAATCTTACAGTAACTGGTGTACTTATCAGTGTCGCCGCAGCTGATTTCATCTCAGGTCAACATCAGCTAAATAATTATCATAAGCCAACAACGTTACCGGAGCCGATACCAGCTTTATTGTTCGCTATTTACTTCAGTAAGCAAAAATTTATTTTATAATACATATTAAAAACCTGACAAGCATGTCTTAGAAACTAATTCATTAGATAATCTTTAAATGATAATACGTGATTTTATATCACAAGTTTTCCCTAGTTTCTTAATTTAGTAGCACTTTAGAGACGAAAACTATAGCAAGAAAATACATTTAAATTATAAAAAAATCCAAGTAAAATATTTGCAACATTCAACAATGATATTTACTAGTTTACAAATGATGCATATGCATTGTTCTGTGAATGTCACAGTTAAAAATTATTAGTGATATTCACAATTGGTTTAAACATATAATTTTATTTTGCTAATTTACTATTCTTTAATATTAAAAATTACTTTTAAAGATCGTTTAGTATTGTTGATGATAGGTGCGCTCATTTTAAATTATTTTTTGCAGTTTACGCAAATTGGCTGAATTCGGCATTCAGTCCAGGGAGTCGAGCCCCATGTCCAAGTTTTCCACGTTGTCTATCGGTTGCTTCACATATTCTGCAACAATCACACAGATCAGAAACAAACGATAAGTAAAAATGTAATTTATTTATATTTTAAATAGTCTAAAAAATGAGAAAAGATTATAATTTTATTGAGACACGACCTTTCCATACATCTGCTGTCTTTTATAATTTAATTTATTGTTTGATGTGATAAATATTTGTTTAACGTTTTAAAAGTAAATTGTTAAATTATAGAAACGTTATTATTTAACTTTTGTTTATACTAAATAAAAATATAATAATAACAATAAATATTTGTTTAACGTTTTCAAAGTTATTATTTTAATTTTGTGTTTATAAATAAAAACAATAATTATTTATAATAATATTAAAAGTAAAATGATAAATATTGTATTTGAAGTGTAGATTTGTATATTTTGTATGTTTCAAGGTAAACAGTAGTTAACTGCCATTTAATTTAATCCGGGAAGCTTATTTAATACTCGTAGATATTAAAAATTATATTTTAAGATTGTTTAGTATTTTTGATGCTTATTTATTATTTTTTAGTATTCATTGAATTATTTCTTGTCAGAGCAATACAGTTTTTATTGATAAAATTATTTCGGTGCTCATTTAAATTATTATTTTTTGAAATTATTTGGGTAAAAGTCTATTAAAAACTGTAAAAAATATGTTGTTTTAAGTTGACCAGGTGTGCCAGACAGGTTTATGCGAATGAAAGTTGTGCGTTAATGTGTTAGGAGAGAGAAAGTAAGGAGCATTTTGATGATTTGATGAGTGAAATATGGACGATTGATTTTACTATGAATAAAAATAGAATGTTTTGGTTGAGTTGAGTGTGAAGAGATGGTGAATTATTGTGGTATGAATCAGATGTTAGGAGTAGATGGTGTAAATGGACGGAATGGTTGTAATGAAAATATTAGAGATGATGATTGGAATATAGATGAGAGTTTGGATGGTGTATCGAATGAGATGTTGAAGTATAGAAGTGAGAGGTTAGTTTATTTGTTTGGTGAGTGGTTCCTGATTATTTAAGGGCAAAGTATATGAAGTTCAAGTGTTTGAATGCGGTGAGAGTTGATGGTAGATTGAGAATGTGGTTTAAGCGAAAGTTATAGCGTGATGCTATTTATAATAATTATCTTTACAACATATTTATTATTTGTTTAAATTATATAATAATGAATGATTCACTTAATAATTATAATGATAAATCGTTATCAGTTATTGTAAATTAATCAATTTAAAACATAGTTCTTTTATTGTTTAAAATAAATAAAATGTACTTGTTATAATAATTTTAAACTAAAATATTAGTAACACTCTTATACAACTTTGAAATGATAATAAATATGTTTATATTTTGTGACGAAGTGCAAGTACTGGTTTTGCACAACGCTACACCTGACACGAGCGTCCGTAGCGCAGCGTACAACGTTCTGGCATTCGGCGCGTGAGATCGTGGTTCGATCCCAGCAGCTGGCGGCGACCTGAGTTTTATTTTTATTTTATTTTTAAGTAAGATTTGTAAAGACTTGCTTAATTTTAGAACGACCGTTGCAGTCTTAATTAAGTTAAGGGTATTTGCTGAGTTTTGTCGCCCAAAAATCATTATAAAATGCCGGTTTTGAAAACAAATCGGCAGTCTGAAGCAAAGCTGATTCTTACAGAAGCTATTCCGAGAAGACATCCGACCGTCCGACTCCGATTGTTACTGGTAAGTAAGTTTTGCTATTCTTACTGTTTTACTGTGGCAGTCCTGACACAGTAGTTGTTTTTTTACAGTGATAGAGTTTGTCCTTACACCGCTGCTGTATTTTTTTGCTTTGTTTTCATTGTGTTTTCTTACTACGGCTGTGCTTGCCCTGACGTAGTATCTATCTTGCTGCGGCTGTGTCGGCCCTGGCGCAGCAACTCTTATTCGGGTACCGATTCAGTCTTACCATAAGTTTAGCTTTATAATTGGGTTCTTCGTTTATTTCATTAATTTGGTTAGCGTTATTTATTACTTAGAACTGGGTGTAGTAATTTTAGGAAATAAAAATAAGTTAAGTTATTCATGTGTGTCTCAATTTGCGAATCCTGGACATCCTCCACTTCGAGCTATCCGGACTCCCTTCCCTCATTCTAGCTAGCGTTGCTGTACGACCGACACCACCGATTCCGACGGCGCCCGAGCATTCCGACAAAAAAACAACAGCGAGGGAACGTGACGACTTTGGCACAAAACCAAAAAGTAGGAAGTAATAGCGTCACAATTTATACATACCTTATTGTCAGCTGTCCCATATCATGTATTGTATTAATTTGTATTTGTAATATAATTTATAATTCACCCAACATCCCTTAAAAAATTCCTAACACATTTATAACTTATTCTTCAACCCTTAAAAAAATCAAAAATCATGTCCAATTAATTATCTCCCTTAAAAAATTCCTAACACATTTATAACTTATTATTCAACCCTTAAAAAATTCAAAAATCATGTCCAATTAATTATCTTCCCTTAAAAACTTCCCAACACATTTATAACTTATTCTTCATTTTTTTTTAAATTCCTGAATCATTCCCAGTCAGTTATCTTCTTTTAAAAAATTCTTAACACTCATTCAGCATCTTTTAAAGTTAATTTTTTATTATATATAACGCTATTTTGTACGTAATTATTGTTAATTGTGATGTAATACTTTGTCTTTATGTTTATAGAGCGTCCGCGGCCTTGGAATCGTCAACCCAGCAGCGTCATTACCTTCTGCAGAGTCCTTTAGAGCCAACACCGTCCCCCGGAGCCAACACAAGCTGTCACATCAACTAAAAGACCACCCCAAAAATAAAATAATTGCCCCAAATACCACTCTGCCATGTATTGTATTAATTTGTAATATAAATACTTGCCTTTTATATACAAAATATTGTCAATCATATTCTATTGTATTAAATTATACTAATATAAATGTTAGTGTTGTACAGCTTTAAAATGATAATAAATGAAATTAAAAAACATATATTATTTTATTTATAATATCCTTCTCTACACTTCAATACTTCACGAATGAAATGATAGTTTAGGTGGCGAAAGAAATCTAAGATGGCCTGATGTGCTGTTCAAAATATGACTGCTATTCTACAATGTAAATCCAGCATTAAATTCCCTCCAAAAAGTATCAGGCAAGTGAGCTTCTCAACATTCTGCTGCCCTGATACAAAACGGCATATTCCGGCGTCGGTCCCAAGTGCTCTGTCGGTGTGAGTTTGTCTATGTATTGGTGTGCCTGTGAATGTCTATGTATTGGTGTCTTAAACTGCGATTTTTAGGAAAGAAACACGCCAAAATGAAGAATTTTGTATCAGGAGAACAGAATATTCAGAAGTACAATCAATTTTTACACACTAACTATTCTACAACGTAAATTCAGCATTAAATTCCCGCCAAAATTCCCGCCAAAAAGTATCAGGCGAGTGAGCTCCTCAACATTCTGCTGCCCTGATACAAAACGGCATATTCCGGCGTCGGTCCCAAGTGCTCTATCGGTGTGAGTTTGTCTATGTATTGGTGTGTCTGTGAATGTCTATGTGTTGGTGTCTTAAACTGCGATTTTTAGGAAAGAAACACGCCAAAATGACGAATTTTGTATCAGAAGAACAGAATATTCAGGAGTACACTAAACTTTTACACACTAACACATACACAAATTCACACCGACAGAGCACTTCGGAACGACGCCGGAATATGCCGTTTTGTATCAGAGTAGCAGAACGTTGAAGAGCTCTCTCGCCTGATACTTTTTGGCGGGAATTTTGGCGGGAATTTAATGCTGAATTTACGTTGTAGAATAGCAGTCATACTTTGAACAGCACATCAGGCCATCTTGGATTTATTGTTATCGCCTAATCTATCATTTCATTCATTAAGTATTGATGTGTAGAGAAGGATATTATAAATAAAAGAATATAAGTTATTTTAATTTCATTTATTGGTATTTTAAAACTGTTTACAACATTTATATTAGAATTTTTATTGCAAATAAATACAATATACTACAATATAAAATAATAAGACAATATTTTGCATAAGACATAAATATTTATATTACAATTCTTCTTATAAATACAATACATATGGGGGTACAAACATATTTAGGTTTGATATTTTAATTTTGGGGGGTTTCTAAATCATCTTGCGAATAATCTAGGAGACGATACGGGCGCTGAAGACTCACAGAAGGTAATGATGCAGTTAAAGACATCAGCGGCTCCAAGATGTGTTCCGTACACTAGATCAGCTCCAGGTCCGTGAAGGCTTTATAAACATAAAGATAAAGTATTAGATCAATATAGGCAATAATTACGAACAAAATAGAAATATAATTCATATAAAATTAATTTGTAAAGGATAATAGTTGTCTTATAATTAGGTATTCTCTAATTTGACGGTCTGAGATATATATATGAATCTTTTAAGGGATGATAACTATCTGCTAAATGTTCTATGAATTTTTTTTGGGAACATGCTAGTCTGAAAAATGTATATGAATTTTTTAAGGGATGATAACTATCTATTAAATGTTCTATGATTTTTTTTTGGGGACATATTATTCTGAAAAATATATATGAATTTTTAAGGGATGATAACTATCTATTAAATGTTCTATGAATTTTTTTAGGAACATTCTAGTCTGAAAAATGTATATTAATTTTTTAAGGGAAGATAATTAATTGGAAATGATTCAGGAATTTTTTAAGGGTTGAAGAATAAGTTATAAATATGTTAGGAATTTTTTAAGGGATGTTGGGTGATTTATAAATGTATATTGCAAATACAAATTAATACAATACATGATATGTGACAGCTAACAATAAGGTATTTATAAATATAAACATTTTTATTATCATTTCAAAGTTATATACAAGTGTCACTAACATTTTATTTTACAATTATTACTGCAAGTACATTTTATTTATTTTAAACAATAAAAACTATGTTTTAAATTGATAATTTACAATAGGTCTCTTTAAAACATATTTATTCTTGAAGTAAAAGACATATTGTAATAAGATGTATGTTTTCGCAAACAACTTATTACAATATTTCTTATGCTTAAAGAATAAATATGTTTTAAACAGAGTTATTCTAAACTATCTATTTAAAACACATTTATTTTTAATTTACATATTAAATTACAATAATTTTATTTATATATTTATTAAGTTTAAACAATAAAAACTATGTTTTAAATTAATCAATTTACAAGAACTCCACTTAAAACATATTTCTTCTTTAAGAATAAGAAATATTGTAATAAGAAGTATGTATAACTTATTACAATGGGTACCCTATTTTCTTCTTCTTAAAGAATAAATATGGTTCAAATAGAGTTGTTGTAAATTATCTATTTAAAACATACTTGATTGTTTTTAACATATGAAAATTACAATAATTTTGTTTAATTATTTTATTTTGTCTATCCTCAGAGGGTGGTTTTATAGATCTTCAAAATGTTAAAAGTGTCCCTCTTAATATAAACATAGAATTTATAATATCACCCAATGAAATTATTACCTATTTATATTTAAATTCTCATTTAAATACAAATAGATAATTGTTTCAAATGTGTAAATATTAATTCTGTCAGTTTTCACATTTGTTTAAATAAAATAAATTTTTATATTCTACAGAAAACTTTTAGAACTAAAATTTTAAATATTTGAAACAATTATTTTGGATAAAAGTATTTGATTAACTTTATTTACAAAATACAATGACCGCTAGTATAAATAATCGTTGAAGGATGATTTAATTAAATTTATTTTTCTGCTTCGAATCGATCATAAATTGTTCAGAGAAAAATACTTCAATTCAAATTTATTTATCACTATAATTTACTTGAAATCTAGTTAATCATTTGGAATGTGTTTTTTTATACTAACTGTCACTGTATCTGCCAATGTTACAATAAAAAAAAATATGTATAATAAAATGTCAGCTAGCAAAGTATTACAGATGATAACGATTCATTATTATAATTTTAAAGCGAATCATTCATTATTATATAATTTGAACAAATAATAAATATTTTTAAATTTATAAGATAATGATTCACTTTGAAATAAAACCAATTTATTTTGAACTTCCATTATCTTTATTAGTGAATAGTATATTACATAATAAGTCAGGAAAGTGATGCTTTACTTGACGAAGCGGTTGTTTGAAGTACGAGGCCGTCAGGCCGAGTATTTTAATTCGCTGAGTCAAGTAAAACA
This sequence comes from Pterostichus niger, assembly GCA_947425015.1. Lineage (NCBI taxonomy): Eukaryota > Metazoa > Arthropoda > Insecta > Coleoptera > Carabidae > Pterostichus > Pterostichus niger. Next base: position 20,547,891 of record OX380344.1, on the reverse strand, counting down.
CTTTCGTGACGTATTATGTATACTATTTTTTCTGAAATCGTTCATATTTATATTTTATCAATATAATTAATAATAAATATTTCAAAATGTTTAATTTTTTGTAAGAATCATATCGGCAGCAAACTACATATCCAAGGTGATAACAAAAGTTGTTGAAAACAACATCTTATGTGAAAAATCTATTGACCATATTTGTGTCAAAAGTAATATTGTTGACAGAGAAGATTTCTTTATAATGTTGGAAAATATAGATGAAAATGAGTATGAGGCGGTATTTTCAAGTACTCCTCCTGAAATCTTAAATCAAGCAACTGCGGCTGTTGAAAATTTATTACCGAGCAAGTCCAAAGACCGATATGATAAAGAGTATGAAATTTTTATGGATTGGAAAAAGCAAAATAATTTGTCAGCAAATGTGCTACTTGCTTATTTTATTTACTGAATCTCCAATAAATTTAGCTTCAAATTCGCCAGTGTCATACATAAATTTTAGTAATTTAAGCAATTGTATATTTAGTATTAATATTATTGATAAAAATTAATAAAAATCTTATTAAATTTTTTAGTTATTTAGTTTACTTATTTGAGTCAGGTAAACACTTACTTTCCATACTAAAATGCGTCAGGAAAGTAAGCATTTTCTTGACGATTTCAGAAACAATACTTTACACATATATTACACGTTTCGATAGCGCAAAAAATCTGCTATCGTCATCAGGTGAACTGATACTACTGACTAATTCCTTAACATACGAGCCTTATATCTAGTGTCATGAGGGTGGTCAGGTAGAACGGTTAACGGTTGGTCGAGTATGACATGCGGTTGGTCGAGTGTAACATGTGGATGGTCAGGTGTATAACGGGTGGGTGGGGCGTTCTGGACGTTTGGGAGTCATTGCTTAGGCCGGGATCTTCTGCGATGTGCTTCCTCCACAAGGGTCGTATTTCCACACTCGGTTGACTGAACACTATTTTTCTGTTCTTCTGGATGATGGCGGCTTCTTTGCACTTCCTCTTATACCAATGTTCTTCCTTCTTGAGGATCCTCGCGCCCTCCCATTGAATTCGGTGATGGTGCTCCTACGCGTGTTCGGCAAGTCCTAATTTTGATGTCTCTCCTCTCTCCGTGTGACGTCTGTGTTCCTTAATTCTGGTACACAAAGGTCGTTTTGTTTCTCCTATATATGTTTTTCCACATTCAATGTTCAAAGTATTTTCACTAATAAAGATAATGGAAGTTCAAAATAAATTGGTTTTAATTCAAATAATAAATATGTTGTAAAGATAATTATTATATATAGCATCACACTATATTTTATTGAATGGGGTAACACGAAGTCATGAAACATTCAGTCATCCTGACACATCATTCTTGCTTTAACCATATTCCCGTTCCCTCCAACACTACTTTCGCTTCAACCACATTCTCAATCTATCATCGACTCTTCATACACTCGAACTTCATACATTTTGCCCTTAAATCATCAGGAGCCACACACCAAACAAATAAAATAAACCAATCACTTCTATACTTCAACATCTCATTCGGTACACAATCCAAACTCTCATCTATATTCCATTCATCATCTCTAATATTTTCATATATAATATAACAAGTAGTATGAAAATTGCTGAAAATATTTTGATTTAAATTATGAGTTGTTATGGAAATGGAAACATAACGAGTGTGAAGCACGAGTTGTGTTTCCTATTTCCATAACAACGAATGTATATTTATGTCAAAATATTATCTGTCAATTTTCATACTACGAGTTGTATTCGGCTTGAGAATTTACCAAACAAGAGTTAATTAACAAGAATAGTTAGGTATTTATTTACTTATTACAGTTATGAAAATTTTGAATATGAAATGTACATTGAAAAAATTTTTTCAATTGACGTTTATGAAAATATTGAAAATATCATTTATTTTATTCGTAACCAAGGATATTAATAACAGTGGTATTTCCGATGAAATTTCACTAGTGATGAATTTCCGACGAAATGTACATTTCATTGGTTCATTTTCAAACAAATTCATGATCCTATTGGTTGACAGTGACGTATGGTGAATTTTCATTACAATAATTTCGTCCATTTACACCATTTATTCTTAACATATGATTCATTCCACAATAACTCACCATCCGCACCGCACCCTTGCCACCGTCTCTTAATACTGTAACGTTTATTACAATTTCGGGTTCGGTGAAGTTTATTATTAAATAAAACACGAGTAATGAAAACACTAACAAAATATTTATTTAAAACGAAACTAATGTAGTACAACTACTAAGACATATATTTATATTCAACACGTATTTATATTCACAACAAAGTATTTAGCAACGACTTGCACTGTTCACACTTCGAATACCGAATCCTCTTCCCGGCCGAAACTCTCCTTTATATACTGCAACAATGTATTCGAGAATATTCGAGAGCTTCTGGCACACGGTAGAAGCATGACGCAGAGCGAACAGGTTCGAACTTGTCTATTGCGTCTGAGACAGCGGTGAACGTGCAACAGACATGTCGCCTGTTCCACACGGAACAGGGCCGTACTCGCTACAATACTCAACTCAAGCAAAACATTCTTCTTTTTTTTCATACTAAAATCAATCAACCATATTTCACTCATCAAATCATCAAAATGCGTCTTACTTTCTCTCTCTTAACACATTTATTGAACCTCTTATTCATCACGTAAACCTTTCATTCATTTTACCTCATTCCCACAAACCTGTCTGGCACACCTGGTCAATTTAAAACCACATATTTATTACTGTTTTTAACACTTTTACCCAAATAATATTAAACGGGAATAATTTAAATGAGCATTGAAATCATTTTATCAAAAATTATAGTAAGAACTGTGTTGCACTAACTAACATTTATTTACATAAATTTTCCATATTGTCAAAGAACTTTATTCTTAAGACTAGTCATAATTTTAAAATTATTATATGTAAAAAAAAATGAATAAATCCTTCTTTAAAATTACATATTTCGTTCTTAATCTTACATAGGTCGTGAAAATATATATATTTATATATACACCTCGGGAGACAATGCAATTTTCCTGCGGGCTTCAAATTACTCCTCATAAAAATGAAGCATTTCTCTCCCTAGCTGTATAATATTTTCACCCAAACAAAATAATATTTCGAAAATTAAATAAATACTAAAAGATCTTCAAATATATAATTTTTAATATCCAAGAATTGTAAATAAGTTTCCCGAAAAATTTAATGGTAATATTTAGTGTTTAAATTAATAAACAGATTAGAAAACTTTCAAAAAAATTCTGATATGAAATTTTGGTGCTCGGTTAAATACAACCCATTTAAAAATAACAATTTTCTTACATTAATAACTAATTGCCGATCTCTACTGACGTTGTTAAAAGAGAAGATGATAACAGCTTCTATAATGCTGCTCCAAGATGATGTTCCAAAGCTCCGGTGACGTTATCCAGAATGGTAGCAAACCCGATGACACTGGTATGATATCAATTGTTCCAAGATGATGCAGAAGCCGCAGAAGATGTCTGCAGGTCCCGTGATGTCCCTATAAACAAAAATGTATTAGTAACATAAAATAGTTGGATTTTGATGATTAATGAATCTGAAACAGACACTCATAGTACATTCATACACTTCTTGTACTTCGAGTAGTTTTCAATGATGGTTTCTTCACCTACCCTATCTTACCTAAGTTTGTCAAATACTAGCTTTGAACTGAATCTACGACAAAGCAACCGAGGCGTGCTTGTCAAATTAGCAAAAACGTTGAGCATATTCCGTACCCACGACCTCTCGGTTCACCGCCTACCGACCTACCCGGCTGCTGGGAAGATTTCACAGTACGAGGACAGTCGGATTATGTCTAGATCTCCCAATGACTAATTGGACAATATGGTTCCTGTGATTCGATAACTCGACCACCCAAGACATCGGCTTACATCTTTTAGCTGGTTCCATTAACTACCATACAGCAGATCTTACGCAAAGGCCACCTCACCCGGTTCGCGAAACGCTTTAAGACTTGCCTGGTGATGCATGTACGTAGTATGAATGTTGGGGCCCCCACGCAGGGCCAGCGTTTTGTGGTGGACAATACATAATACACGATATCGACTCGTGAGGTTGAGGAAACATCAAACCCACGAAAGATATCGATCTACACAATATCGATTCGTAAAATTGATTTATAGTAATAAATCAACCCCACGAGGAGTCTACACTGTTAGGAAGACCTCCTAATAAGGCAGAAACTAACTAACTAAATTAAATGTACGTAGTGAGTGAACAATAAAAAACACAATATTGACTCGGGAAGTTGATCTTATAGTATAACTTTAAATCTAGCCCACGATATGATATCGGTATATAGGTATGAAGGCCTTTAAATAAGGCAGACATTCAAAAAGTTAAATTACACGACGACGTTTGTTTGGCAAGTGAACAAACATAAACTTCATCATAATGTTTATTTTTCCTTGTTGCAAACTCGAAGCGATTAATTGATTACACACTCACAACCAATGAATGAAATGAAAGTTAACTTGAAACATATAAAACATATACAAATCTACACTTTAAATACAATATTTCTCAGTTTACTGTTATTATTATTGTAATTGGTATATTTTGATTTAATATAAACAAAAGTAAAATAATAACGGTTCTATAATTTAGCAATTTACTTTTAAAACGTTAAACAAATATTTATCACATCAAACAATAAATTATGTCAAATTATTCATAATTTCTTTTCACATTTTTAGGACTAATTAAAATATAAATAAATGACATTTTTACTTATCGTTTGTTCCTGAACTGTGTGATTGTTGTAGAACAAGTGAAGCAACCGGTGGACAGCGTGGACAACTTGGGCATAGCGCTTGACTTTCAGGACTAAATGCCGAATTCAGCTAATTTGCGTAAACTGCAAAACAGAATTTAAAATGAGCACCTATCATTAAAAATACTAAACGATCTTTAAAAGTAATTTTTAATTTTAAAGAATAGTAAATTAGCAAAATAAAATTATATGTTTAAACCAATTCTGAATAGTTTTCCACTGTGACATTCACAGAACATCCACTCATCAGTCTTCGATAATCATTCTCAACCCAACACACCATCCTCGCTTCAATAACGTTTATTTTTTAATTAATTATTTTCTGGAGGGTTGATATTAAGGGATGAAACTATGGTCAATAGATGAGGAATTGAATGTTGAAATCCGGTTGACTGGTTACTTAATTACAACCGTTTTTAAAACATGTTAAATTTGTAAATGGTTTATCTAAATTTACGGATAATTGTCATTCATATTTTATCTCAAAAAATTAATAAAACTAGCCATATTTACAAACAAAACTATAGCCAGTCCAAATTTTCAATCCTCTTCAAATTTAAAAGATACACTTCATTTAAATATTGTAAAAGAACTTTTAAAACTCATATATTTGAAATATTTGAAACAATTACCCAAAAGGATAAAAGTATTTGTGAACTTTCTTTACAAAATACAATGACCGCTAGAATAAATAATCGTTGAAGGAAGATTTAATTAAATTTATTTTTCTGCTTTTAATCGATCATAAATAGTTTAGAGAAAAATAGTTAAAATAAAAGTGATTCAAATTTATTTCTATCTATCATTTACTTGAAATATATTTGTATAAAATAATGCCGGAACGTTTAACAATGAAACATCTAGTTAATCATCCGTAATTTGTTTTTTATACTAACTGTCACTGTATCACAATGTTTCAGTAGCTGATAATCTGCTAATAAACTGTCAACTAGCAAAGTATTGTGTTACCAGGGCCGTCTTAAGCATATTTTGCGCCAGGGTGCCGGATGGCCAGTCTGCGCCCCAGCTCTTGTCAACCAAAAAAACGCAATATAATTTTTAATGTTTCATTTATTAATTTCTCAAAATTCTTAAATTATACAAATGAATCAATAAGTTATACAAATTAAAAATCAATACTTTTTTTTCAATATAAAAGTCTGGAAAAAATACATCAGTAATGTTTTATTTTATATTATTATTTAATAGGTACAGATTTATTCTGATTATTATCATTTATAATATATATTTAAAAAAGGATTCAATTATATAATATATTAAATAAAGAAAAGGCTTCAGAATCCAATGTTTTTATAAAATATTTATTTGTGGACGATTCGAGCAAAAATATTAGCTCATCATCAGTACCTTAAAATATAAATACAATAATTATAATATAAAACTAGCAAATTAAATAAAATAAAAATAGAGGCACCAATATTAAATTATTTTATTAAATACACCTCATACCACTTTCGGCACTTGTTATACCGCTCACAATGTACAAGTTAAAATAACTCTTCTTACTACACACCTAACAATTACCGAAACTGCTCGTCCACGTCCCCGAAAAAGAAATTTTAATTACGAGGCTACAGATGAGCCCATTTTAGACCCAATGAAAAAATTTAAAATAAATTTTTATTTTATTTACTTGACACGGCTATCTCGAAATTAAATCAGAGATTCGAGTTGCTAATGGATCAGAATAATAATAATAATAATCTAATAAATAAAGAAAAGGCTTCAGAATCCAATATTTTTATAAAATATTTATTTGTGGATGTTTCGAGCAAAAATATTAGCTCATCATCAGTATAAATACAATAATTATAATATAAAACTAGCAAATTAATCAAAATGTCAAAACTTTAAAAAACGTAAAAATATAAAACAATATTTGCAAAATATCAATAATAACAAAAAAGATACATATGAAAAATAAAAATAGAAAAAACAAAAAATAATAAATAATTAAAATAAAATATATAAAATTTAAATTGTTAAATTCTGTACAAAAATTTGAGCATATTTTAAATTATTATACGCATCAGTTTGATAACTATGATTTGGATCAACAAGCTTGCAATAATAATTATGTTGATATATTCTTTTTTCTAATGGTTGTGAAGTCTTTCCAATGTAACATTTTCCACGAAACCCACATGGAATTTTGTGTACAACATTTTTATATTTAGATTTTTCAATTTTGTCCTTAGTTTGTGTATAAAGCGAATTAATATTAGTGAAGTTAGTAGTTATATTTTTAATATTGCAATGACCGATAGTTTTTCTAATTCCAGATATTCATTTGTTATCAAAAGGAATAATAGCTACAACAAAGGGTGCAATGACGTTGTTATTGAATGACTGAAATATCGAAATTTCTAGCGCTCGGCTTTTCTGCGCCCCTTAGGACTCTGCGTCCGGGTCACCCGCACCCCTTGAACCCCCGGGGTAAAGACGGCCCTGTGTGTTACAGATGAGAACGATTCATCATTATAATTTTAAAGTGAATTATTCATTATTATGTAATTTAAACAAATAACAAATATGTTGTAATAGTTATTTGTAGAGATGGGCGAATATCATCCGCGAATATTGACATTATTCGATATCCGAGATTTTCGAAAATTAACGTCAGTATAGCGAACATTCGAATACCTCTAATATCGCTCTATATGTTGACCTCAATTTTTGACTATGTTTTTCTTTATCATTTGTACATAAACTTAAAGCTATTACAATACTTTGAAGTTATTAATAACAAAGATATTTTGTTTCAAAACCATGAAGACGTACCATATTTCAAATTTGTTTTTCGCCAACATCAGCCCGTACGTTTCACCTTCAATTTGAAGTTTTCGTCTTTTTCTTTTTTGTTTGTACTTTTTGTTTTAATTTTATTTTATCTTAACAATTTCATTCAAATAATGAAAAGGACATAATTATTAATAATAAATATATTAACTTTTAGGAGTATTCGAATATTCGAGTACCTCGAATATTCGAGATCTGATTAATATTCGTATTCGATATTCGAATTCGAGAAATTTTATATTCGCCCATCTCTAGTTATTTGTGTAAAGTGATTCTTTGTTACTCGAACAAGGTAATTGCAGCGCGAGCCGAAGGCGAGAGCTGCAATAGTGTAAGAGCTCTTTTATTTTAGTAACCTCAAAGGGTAGTTTTATACCGGATAATAAAGTACATATAGCCGCCTAATATGAAAAAACAATGCGTATTGCTCCCCAAATTATTTTAGAGGAAATTGTTTCAAGTAAATTTTGTAGAGCATAAAAATATGTATTTAAATCAATAAACAATATTAATTTCGCATGCTTTATATAACTGCAAAAAAATAGTTTTGAAAACCTATCACCTATTTATATGTAAATTCTCACATATAAAGAAATTCTGATGATTGATGAACCAGAAACAGAAACTCAAAACACAAACCAAAACATTCATAAAATTCTTGTACTTTGAATAGGTTTCAATGATGATTTCTTTGTTTTTTCTTCGCTTCTTTATTGCCTTTTACCCTACCTTTATCTAAGTTTTTTTTCAAAAAGTAGCTAAATTGAAACTTCTCGGTTTCCGCATATATACCTACGCAGTTGCTGGGAGAGTTTCACAGTGTTCAAATAGTCGAATTATGTCTACGCTTCAACAACTATGACACATGAAACCAGGCACTTCGCTCTCCGGTGATTCTCTAATCTGGGACCTACTATACCAGAGATGGCGAACCTTTTTTGATGTCCATGCCACAAAATCATAAAAATTCTTTTTTAAATAGGTAACGTGCCACATTAAAATTTCATTCGAAATGTTAGCGTAGTGAAACTATACGTAAGTATAATTAAATAAACAAATAAAAGCAATTCTTCTTTAAACAATTTTTTATTAATCAATGTTTACAAAAAGCAATATGCTAGAAACAAAATTCACGTTAAAAACAATTGTTTATAATGTGATTTTTGTTGCTGTACAATATCTGGTTCATATTTAGTTAATTTCAACAGTACGCATGCAGAGCTCGACTCATCCGTCATTCTATTCCTATATTTATTTTTTATAAAATTTAATTTTGAAAATAGAGATTCACATGCCCACGTCGATGAAAATATTGATAACATTGCCTTTGCTAATATTTTTAAACAATTAAATGTATCAGGAATTGAATTCCATGTAGTTAGAAATTCATCTTCTGCAATTTTATTTATTTTATCCAATAATCGATTACTTTCAATAATTTCTAAATCATTTCTTAAATCAACAATTTTTTGATTCCATAAGGTACTTGACTAATTCCATTTCTAATTCATTAAAATTTAACCACTCAAGGACTTTTAAATTTAATTTTTCAAATGGTATCAGGATAAACTGCGTAAATCTTGCAGAAAATTCCTGAATCAAGGATTGAATTACCATTGAAAATTCTTTCGTTAATGACTCTTTATTTGGCTTTTCGTGACATTCACTTATAGAAAAAAAAATTGTATTCGGAAAATATTTATATGAATTTGAAAGAATATCAGGATTAAAAAAAGTGTAGATTAATAATTTTTAATTCATTTCTATCAAAAAAAAACAACTTATAAAAAAAATAATTTTGATTTTGTGCGTGCCATCAAAATTTTCAAACGTGCCACTTGTGGCACGCGTGCCATTGGTTCGCCATCCCTGTACTATACAGTAGAAGCTTACGCGAGATATCGTTTTACACAATTATGATGGCCTTCTAATACAACAGAAATTCACTAAAAGTTAACAGTACGTAGCCATCTTTACACTACAACGTTTCTTTGGCATGTGAAACAATTCGTGTGCGTTATATGATTGTCTAGTACTGAACAACTTACGTTCAAAAACCACTCCGATCATTACACTGTACTAGAAAGTGATAGACAATTGGTTTAATAGTGCATACATACTTCATAATGTTTATTTTATGTTGTTGCAAGCTCGGACCGACTAATTAGCCACTAATTGTATGGACAACTCATAACTAGTTAAATATAAGTACCTAGAAACCAAGGATGTTATATATTTACCTGGATAGCTGACATCTGTGATATGAGTGAGGCAAGTGGTGGGGGTACGCCGCCATTTGCAATATAGGCAAAAGAATATATTTGTCATATGCTTACATGCTAATTTACGCTTCATTTACGTGAGTTTCCAAGTACTTATATTTCTTATTATATTATTAAACAATTATAGACATATTGTTTGTAGTAAATATCAACATGCCAGTGTCTTGCAGTGTATATGGCTGCACAAACAGGCATAATAAAGATAATCCTCGGCAGTTTTTTCAGTACGTATATAATATTTAATTTTTGTGTGTTTACTATTTTTAAATATTAATTCATGTACCTATATTACAGATTTCCTATAAACAATTATAGTTTATTAACTTTATGGGTAAATGCACTCAGAAGAGAAAACTTTGTCCCTACAAAAGCTTCAAAAGTTTGTAGTGATCATTTTGTGAATGCAGACTATTTGATACAGCCTGGAACATATATTAGACGATTAAAATGTAATGCTGTACCATCTGTATTTCCAAGCTATCCTGTCCATTTGCAAAAAAAAATTACAAAAGAAAGGAAGGGTAAGAAACGTCTTGCGGACAACTATAATTTCCAACCAGAGAAAATTACAAACCTTGCTGAATCCACGTCCACAGAATTATCAACGGTTGAATTTATAATCGGTCCTTCTGTATCGGCATAAACACAAACTGAAGATAGAACATTAAATCCAAGTTCAACAAAAGGTATATTGCGAAGAAAAATTAAAACACTCAAACAAAAAATTCGACAAAGGGATAAAAATGTAAATAATCTCAAAACATTAATTAAACAGCTACAAGCAGAAAATCTTTTAAGTGAAGAGAAAGGAGTTCTATTAGCGCAACATTTTGAAGGTACTAGCCTGTCAGCAGAAGACATCAGCTAACTAAACAGATATTATTTTCGCATACGTGATATAGATGCTTAAATATTGTTTGTAAAATAAAGTATTTTATATTTAATTGATTTTATTTTATTAAACCAAATTCACTTGAAAAAATACAAATCCCATTTTTAGATAGAAGTATTTGTATATTTTAAACTCTAGAATGTTTGAATATCGCGCGCTTATTTGCCTACACTGCAAATGGCGGTCGTTGCCTCACTACTGCGTATGCATAAAGTATACATGTTAGCTATCCAGCGTGTATACAGGGTGTAACATGAAAACCTGGCCATAGGCGTTTAACATGGGAAATCAGTTTTTCCTTGCGCAAAAGTGGCCAATTGATTTTAGGCAAAAATGCTTCAAATAAAAGTTGTAGAGCTTGAAATTATGGATCTAAATCAGTTTTCAGATTTTATTTTGCACATTTTGTAAGCGAAATAATCGCATTAATATTTTATAAGAATTTCTACTTTATAGTGATAGCCATGGATTTGAGACAAAATGATAAACAAATGTATGACGTTTTAACTGTCAGAAAAGTTTAGTTTGAAATGGATTTGTGATTTATTTAAGTGACAAAGGTGATTGTTGTTATATCATTATTGAAAATGGATAATAACCCTTTTGTAATTTAATATTATTTCTAAATAAATAAAATTATTATTTGCGTAAAAATTCTATTATTTATTATAAAAATATTAAAAAAATTATAAAATAAAATTCTTATAAAATATTAATGCGATTATTTCGCTTAAAAAATGTGCAAAATAAAATCTGAAAACTGATTTAGATCCATAATTTCAAGCTCTACAACTTTTATTTGAAGCATTTTTGCCTAAAATCAATTGGCCACTTTTGCGCAAGGAAAAACTGATTTCCCATGTTAAACGCCTATGGCCAGGTTTTCATGTTACACCCGGTATATAACATCCTTGCTAGAAACATACAAAATATACAAATCTACCCTACAAATACAATATTTATAATTTTAGTTTTAATATTATATTTCAATAAACTGCAACAAATCAGAGAACACAGTAAAACTATAGTTATTTATTTGCTATATAAACTTCATTCCAATTACAGTAGTTTAAAGTGGAGTCCAAATTATATTTTTGCTTATAAATTCAAGTCAGCGAGGTTTAAATAAATGTTCAAATTAATTATTTGCGTAGGTGGTTCGATGGTATCAATCCGAATTATGGGTTCGATTCCTATAGCCGACAAACAATTTATACCGCACTAAAATTACCTCGGTGGCGCCTCCTCTGGGGGGAGTGATTTGACGACTGGTAACCGCACGTTACGTGCATAAATATATCATTCACTGAGATCTGCTACGGAGGAATGCTACACTCAGTAATAGGAACAAGGCATGATAATATATATTTATTTTTATTTATTAATTAATGGAATAATTAGATAGTTATGGCTCTAAACAGATCGAGATCTTAACACATTAATATCCTCAAAAATATGTTCTTAAATTATTTAAAATAAAAACAATAAAAATAAATAAAATTTCTTTCATTTTAGTTTTTAATATTTATCTCTAACTATTCTGTACTATTTTATGTTTTTTACGTACCAGACTTTAAAGATTTTCTTCTTACACAACAACCAAAATTGACTGGCTTCTATATATTGCAGACTGCATTTTTTACTCTTATAGAAGGCTTTTAGTATGACGGTGTATATTGAAGGAGTCACCCCATAGAATGCGAAGAACTATTCTCGTATTCGTTTCATATCTTCTTCTAGGCACACTATGTCTCTTTTTGCTTTTAATTTTTTCTCGTATATTGCCTTACAAACAGGTTCTGTTGCATTCTGTAGATAAAATAAATCGTCAAACATTTCTAAATTATTTTAGAAAGATATATTTCAAATGAAATAGGTGGCTCAGAGGTATTGAGTTAGCCTGTAGATCTTAAGAACCCTGGTTCGATCCCCACAGCCGACAAATTATTTTCACCACATTAAAACTACGCCTGTAGCTTCTCCTCCACTAACATTTTTAGAGTCCGTGATTTGACGGCTGGTAACCGCACTTCATGCGAAGAAATAAATCACTTATTGAGATCTGCTACGACAGAGTGCCACACCTAGTAATGGGTAAAAGGCGTGATGATATATTTATTTATGTTTCAAATAAAAGTTATAGTGACTTACATTCTCTACTACTTTATTTGAAAAAAGATTGGTGAAATTAAGAGAGCGATTGCCTGGACGACCAAGGAATAATTGGATGGACTTGAATGAAGGTTTGTTGCGTGAACAAAAGGAATGATAAATTATTGGTAAATATAAAAAAATATGTTTTTAAATTTATAATTAGACTTCCAAATTTATTTAATCAAAATATTGATTTATATTCTCCTTTTAAAAATACAATGAGTCATTTCAAACGCTTCATTAGTTTTTAATTAAATAACAAAATATTAAATTCTAAAATTTTTAAACTTCAATTTCCTTTTTAAATCATAGGATCTAATCTTGTAAACTAAAATGAAGTTCGCGTGTATTTTTTGCGTTTTGATTTTATTTACTACAATAGGTAAGATACAAATGTTTTCTTTGTGTTAAATTGTTCCAGAAATGTTGGTAACTTTTACTCATGACGTTAGATATACTGTATATGAAATGTCGCGAATTTTCATGATAAATATTAAAATAATTAAATCATTATTCTGTTTTCTGACAAATTTTAAAAACACACGATCACGCTATCAGCGATAACTTGACTGATGAAAGTAAAACAAATTAATCATACCTACATTTCTGAAAAGAGAACTTCTATTAGATTTATTGTTTAGTTAGAAGTATTTACAATTTATATTTCTGTAATTAGTTTATTCAGTTCATGTGGCTTATATTGTTGTTTTTTTTTAATTCAGTGTATTTGTGTAATCTGTTAACAGGAGGTTATAAGTTAACAGAGATCTGTGGAAAGATTGATAAAAAAAATTACAAGTCCTATCGTATTGTGGGCGGGACTCCAGCGATATACAGTAATTATTTTTTATTAAAATAAACGCATACATTTACACACTAATAAAGCCCATTAAAATATTTTAATTTTATTGCTTAATCTAACTGCATTAATTACCTTCATTAGATAAGTGGTCTCTTTGGTATCTATTGGGTGCGCGAGATAATTCCTAATAAACAAATAATAAACAGGTGTATAGGAGCGAATAGATGAATGTGATTGAATGTTTGTTGCGTGAGGAATAAATGTGGTTGTATGGAGGGAACGTGAATGTTGTTAAAAATAAATAAATATATCATCACGCCTTTTACCTATTACCGTTTTTTTTTACCATTTGTGTAATAAGAGCGTAAATTGATTCTTTGTTACTCGAGCATGGTAATTGCAGCGCGAGCCGAAGGCGAGAGCTGTAATAGTGTAAGAGGAACAAAGACACTTTACGCTCGTGATACACACATATTTTTTTCTACGATTGCATCTTAAAATAAATTCGTTCTGTCAACTGTCAATATGACAAGTTTCTATTTTGTTTGTATTCCTGGTAACTATTGACATAAGCGCGCATTTAATATCTTTTTCGCGCGTTGCCATTGGAAACGTGCGCATTTAACGTCTTTTTCACGCGTTGCCATTGGAGACGCGCAAAACATATATTTTTCGATTGCTCCACAGAAAACATCAACTTGACGATGACAAATGAGAGCGTAATTGTCAACTTTTCATAGCAATCGTAAAAAAAAAATTTTTTTTTTAATTTGCAAAATTATTTGTACTTCTTGTGAAGTACACATTTCTAGTGCCACTGGTTTGTTAATATATTAATAATTAAATTATAAAAGTACACAAATAAAATTGTCTTTTACCTGATGTGTGCTTAATTAATAAATTAACTATTATAGTATTTTGCCAGTCAGTACAATGGTGTGAATAGTGTTACGGATTCGAATCCGGAGATCCCGAGTTCAAATCCCACTCAAGCTAATAATTATGTGACCTACCACAATGTGGCTCGGTGAATCCAGAGCCTGTACTATAATTGGGATTAAGTTCCTGTTGTATATCGTAATAAATAAATAAACAAATTTCCAATTATAGTTAAATTATTAATATATTTTTCGTGATTTAAAAAATGTTTACTTCAAGTAACTGCACTTAATTTTGTGAATTAAAAAAAGTTGATCCGAGATTAATATTGAAACATTATGTATACAATTTTAGAAAAAAAAAAATTAAATAATATTGACAGATATTTTTTTTAAAATTACAAACTTTGAAGGAACGACACCGGAAAATATACAATGCCAAATATATGTTTTCATTAAAAATACTTATGGCGTCATAAGCTTAATACAAAATTTACACAATTTGAACACTGCGCTTTTAAGAATCATCATTAAAAAATAAAATACAAGAGTGAGTGGAGAATCCTATTTAATCGTGGTCACGAAACATTTTAGTGGAATTCCCGTGGTTATCATTAATCCAAGATAAAGAAGAAGGAGAATGGATAATTGTCTGTGGGAGCTCAATCATTTCATCCAAATTTATTCTGACAGCTGCACACTGTTTTCTAGCTGATGAAGGACCCAAAAAGATAAAGAAAAGCACAAAAGAAGTATACAAAACATTCAGAGTGTTAATTGGAATAGGCAACTGGACAGACAGTAACGAAAGTAATTGATTTTGTATATTCTGAAATCTATGAATGAAGCGAAAATAAATAAAATACATCATCACGCCTTTACCCACTACTGATTGTAGCACTCCGCCGTAGCAGATCTCGGTAAGTGATATATTTCTTCGCGTGAAGTACGGTTACCAGTCATCAAATGCAGTCAAAGATGTTAGTGGAGGTGAAGCCAAAGGGGTAGTTTTAATGTGGTGAAAATAATTTGTCGGCTGTGTTAAAATTAATTGCAGGAAAAGTTAGCTACTTTTATAGCTTAGCTATAATTACTGTAGCTGTAACTTCGTTAAATATGAAAATATATAGTTATGGAGTGGGTGGCTCAGTGGTATCGAATCAGACTCTGGATTTGAGAACCAGAGTTCGATTCCCATTGCCGACACAATTTTCATTTCATTAAAATTATCACTGTGACTTCCCCTTCACTAACATCTTTGAAGGCCGTGATCTGCCGGCTGGTAGCAGCACTTCACGTGCATAAATATACCACTTATCGAGATCTGCTATTTAAGTCTTTTTGTCATCAAAAAGTAACATTTAAGTTCATCCCCAAGTTTAAACAAAAGGTGTAAAATTGATAGGAAAAAATAACCAACTGTCCCAATTTTTCCAATCATTCTGTATAATTACTCGTATAGCAAAAGATATTGTTTTTACAGTTTTATTTTATTTACTGAAAAACAAAGAATGGAGATTGCATAATTTGAATTTAGTATAAATAAATCATCACGCCTTTTACCCTTTACTGAGTGTGGCACTCTGCCTACGCAGTGATATATTTTTTCACGTGAAGTGCTGTCAAATCATTGCCCCCAAAGATATTAATGAAGGGGGAGCCACAGCGGTAGATTTAATTTGGTGAAAATTGTTTGTCAGCTGTGGGGATCGAACCAGGGTTCTCAAGATCCACAGGCCGACTCGATACCACTGAGCCACCTACCCCATAAATGGGGTTTGAATTTAGATGCCGCATTTACTTGAATTCAATTGTATATTGAATAATTATGAAACTATAATTTTCTTTATACTGAAAATAGAGTTTATTTAGACATATATTTCAGAGTACAGAGAGGAACACCATATTGCCGATACATATGTTCATAACAAATTTGATATGAAGTCAAAGTTTAAAAATGATGATATTGCTTTAGTCAAATTGAAACGACGCATAAATTTTGAAGGTGTCATTCGTCCGATATGTCTACCAAATAAAAATCATACTGTCCCAGGTAAATGAATTGAATTAAAACAAAATATTTATAATCGCTTTTTGTGTACCTACTGCACAGAGCAGAGTTGGCAATAATTATGATTTTCAAAAAAATCGTTGATTTTTTTTGAATCAACAATATTTTTTATATTTTAAATTTTTTTCAAATCATATCACTAAATGGAATAAAAGTTATTAGTATTTAACTATTTATATGAAAAATTCCTTTAAATATGTAGTTTCGATTATTATTACATAATACATGTTTTAACACGAATTTCTTAAACTATATGCTCAACTATATGTGTTTACAACTTTAGTGACTGCGGTAGGTTCATACACGAAATTTATTGTTTTCATATTAATTCATTTAATAAATAAATGTTTTATCAAAAACTTTTAAAATGTTTTTAAACAACTGATTTTTTATTCAGACACTTGTTTTTTGTTCGTACTAGAAATATAATTAAATTAATAGAAAATACGAAAAAATCAAAACATAATTTTTTCTACAACTGTCAAAAAATGATAATTTTTTTTCATTAATATCAATACGCGAAGTACGTGAGTTTTTCATCATTTACATTACTATGAGAACGCGTATTTTGGGCATTATTTTGCACCCTAGTGTGCATAATAAGTATTTTGCGAACTGTTTCGTATTCTAGTGCGCAAAATGAGTATCTCAAGCACGCTCTCAAATTATTTGTTGTCAGGTTTCATTAGTTACAGCACATCAATAGTATCAAATTGATATTATTGTTGATTGTTTTTTTCTTCAATTTATTTACATAAATCAATAATTATTGTATTATTATTTATTTACAGTTACAGAAAAAATGTTGTTTGTATTTCGTGGGCAAAATTCTTGTTTTTTGGCACGTTCGAATGACTTTTATTGTCTCGACTAAAAGTAACATTCTCACGCGCAACAAAAAAACACACTCATTTTGCGCACTTAATACAAAAATAACTATAAATCAATGATTAAAAAAAATTATCTGCGATAAACCAAGTCAATTTAGAGTAATTTGTATATGAAATGTTGTGGTTGGTAACTGTTATTGACATTTATGCTTCAGACTTTAAAGTTGTATTGAAATTTTGATGTTCTCACCTTGATAGGTTAAGTATATCATCCGCTACTAGCAATCGTCTAAATCAAAATGTTGCGTATCGTAATGAATGCTCTTTCGATACGCAACTGGGTTTCGTAATGACTTCCTTATAAACGCAAAATAGAAAAAGAAAATAGTGCAACTATTTGGCGTATTTTGTAGTAAAATAATCTTGTGTTCTGTTTTAGGGTCACTAATAGTAGCTGGTTGGGGTGATATGAAATATGAAGGACTACCGTCCAGTGTATTACTAAAAACTGTTGTGACTATTGTCCCGAATACAGATTGCAAATTTAAACATCGTCCACTCACACTAGCCGATAAGCAGATGTGTACAACGAATACAAATACTTCAGCTTGTCAAGTTAGTAACTGAAATATACAATCACATTTTCGTAAGATGCACACACAATACGAAAAAGCAACTATCAAAAATAACATTCACATACTAGAATAATGAATGAACTGAGAGTACGGGAAAGAGGTCCAAATCGTGATACCTAGCTTGTGTTTTCAATAAATAAATAAAATTCTGTCAATTATAACTTTGGCAGTACAAAACTTTAAAATATAATTACTTGTGAAGAAACTAATGAATTCATAAAAGCTCATATACTAGAGATGGGCTAATATCAAAATTCTCGAATTTGAATATCTAATACGAATATTAATCAGATCTCGAATATTCGAGGTACTCGAATATTGGAATACTCCTAAAAGTTAATTTATTTATTATTAATAATTATTTAATTATGTCCTTTTCATTATTTGAATGAAATTGTTAAGATAAAATGAAAAAGACGAAAACTTCAAATTTAAGGTGAAACGTACGAAAACAAATTTGAAATATGGTACGTCTTCATGGTTTTGAAACAAAATATCTTTGTTATTAATAACTTCAAAGTATTGTAATAGCTTTAAGTTTATGTACAAATGATAAAGAAAAACATAGTCAAAAATTGAGGTCAACATATACCGCGATATTCGAGGTATTCGAATGTTCGCTATACTGACGTTAATATTCGAAAATCTCGAATATCGAATAATGTCAATATTCGCGGCATTCGACTATTCGCGGATGATATTCGCCCATCTCTATCATATACATATTACAAATATAAATTATTGATACATATTAATAGAATTAATAACTTAAACAATAGCTATTTCTGTATGATTGATGGAATATTCTCTCGAAATCAATAATGCATATTTGCGCTCGAAACACACAAACGATTTTTTCCTACACTACACACAATATATTTTTTTCATTTAAAATATTTTATCTTACAAGTTTTCAGAGTTGCAAGACATTCAAAATGAAATAGTTATTTGTGTATTAAGAGCGTAAAGTGATTCTTTGTTACTCGACCACGCGCTGCAATAGTATAAGAGGAACAAAGACACTTTATGTGTGTGTAACACAATTTTTTCTACGATTGCATCTTAAATTATTAAAATACGTATACGTACTGAAACTAAATTCATTATGTCAACTGTCAATATGACAAGGTTCTGTTTTGTTTGTATCCCTGGTAACTATTTAAGTAACCGCGCATTTAATATATTTTGCATTCGTTGTCATGGGAGACGCGCGACAAAGTTATTTTTCGATTATTCCATAGAAAACGTCAACTTTACGATGACAAATGACAGTGTAATTTTCAACTCATGTGATTCGATTAAATTTTTTTTTTCATTTTTATCTTTTTAAAATTTGATTGCAATCTTTTATTTTACAAAATTTTGACAGCAGTATCATATTTTATGAATTATTTTCAATATTTAAATAACCCAAATATTGCTGGATAAAAGCGAAATTGTATCAAATAAAACAAAATCAAATTGTCAAAATGTCAATTATGTCATATGATATATTTATTTAAACTAAGTTTCAAATTTAACTTCTGGCGGTGCAACGACCATTTTGCTTTGAAATTAATAAATTATTTAGCTCACAAAAATTTGGCTGCATAATAATAATAATAATATCCTTTATTGGCGTCGCCTACGTTATACATATAAAAAGAATGTCACCATAAAAACAGGGGAACCCTGAATGTTAAACTTGGCCGCAAGATGCGCTTTTTCCAAAAAGAATTTAAGCAATATTTATTTTGTAAGAAATGTGTTGGTCCATTTTTACACAAACACACACTTTTACATAATTATTGTAGGCAAAATTAAAATGATAAAAATTATAGAAGTATTCGTTTTCTTTTACAGCCTGTCAAAAAAAATTAATAGGAACAATTCAAATTTATATACAAAAAAACTTGATCTGTCATACCAATCACCAGATCTTAGGAAAGAGTACCGTTTGTGGCAAAATTTTGTAAAATATTTACTTAGAAACCAGCATGACATTCCTGGCCTTGTATAACATCGACGACGTCATTGATTAAGTTTTTGATATTATCGTGTACTTAAAGTACTTTCCTCAAGCTTAACTTACTTGTACTGGAAATACTTTTTTCGAAAACTGTCATATAAAGTTAAAATTTACATGACAACTATCAACACGCGAAATGTCTACAGAACGCAAAAGACTTTTGCATGCAGGATGCAAAAGTTTTTTGCATCCTGCAATTTTTTGATAGAAGAAAGGCTCACAATTTAATAAAAATTGTCATTTTATTTTTTGCTTAGAAACAATATTTCTATTCTTTAATAAAATTTATATTTAATGTTCCAATTGAGCAATTATTCATATTTATCCCGCTTGAGGAAGCTAACTTGGTGTACTGGAATAGTTTCTTGAGAAATGCAATGCGAATCCTAATAAAACGCAGAAAAAAATTAGAACGTTTGTTTGGTTGACCAGCAATTGACAGCTGTCAATTGCTGGTCAGAGAATACCAGATTTGATAGCAATTATATTACATACATTGTTGTCATGGAGACATTAGATGTCACATTAATTAATTCTAAACGTCAAAATTTTCTCATTACATTATTACTAATTTTGGGACATAGTTTTCGAAAAAACGTTGTTTGATACTCGATTGCGAAATGCTTTTGCATTCTCAAATGCAAATGTAACATTTCGCAATCTAGAACCAAAAATAACTATTTCCGAGTACTTTGTTAAAATAAAATATAAAATTTAGTATGGTTTGTTGTTAGGGCGATTCTGGAGGCCCAGCAATGTGCTATATAAAGGGACTCATGTTTATCTGCGGTGTTATAAGCTTCGGCAACTTTTGTGGCGGCGTCCAAATTTATACTAATGTAAGTAATAATATTAATTTTAACAATTTAGTTCACGAATTCCCCGGAACTCGCCCGCTATATGTTTACAGTACAACCTATTTCTTCTGGCGAATGAAATTACTACCTATGTGTGTTACTAAACATCCAAGATCCTCTCTAACTAACTCCCTTGATCATCATCATCATCACGCCTTTTACCCATCACTGGGTGTGGCACTCTGCCTAAGCAGATCTCGGTAAGTGATATATTTTTTCGCGTGAAGTGCGGTTACCAGCCGTCAAATCACGGCCTCCAAAGATATTAGTGGTGGAGGAGCCACAGGGGTAGATTTTTTTTTTAAATTGGTGAAAATTGTTTGTCGGCTGTGGGGATCGAACCAGGGTTCTCAAGATCCACAGGCCGACTCGATACCACTGAGCCACCTACCCCATTAACTCCCTTGAGATGTTATAAATAAATAAATAAAATAAATATATCATCATTCCTTTTACCTATTACTGGGTGTGGCCCTCTACCGAAGCAGATCTCGGTAAGTGATATATTTCTTCGCGTGAAGTGCGGTTAACAGTCGTAAAATCACGACCTCAAAATATGTTACTGGTGGAGGAGCCACAGGGGTAGATTTAATTGGGTGAAAATTATTTGTCGGCTGTGGAGATCGAACCAGGGTTCTCAAGATCCACAGGCCGACTCGATATCACTGAGCCCATAGATGTTACCTATATAATTTTCAAATTCAATTCTGCATGCGAGTACAGCGTCGAAGAACTTTTCATAAACATTATGAAGTTCTGAAAAATTTTGACAATACATTTTTACATTTTTCTTAAAATCAATACAAGTTTATAACTAAGAACGGACGTTTCTGTCAGAAAAAGTTAAAAAAAAGGTAATAGGAAGGCGCGTCGCTAAAAATGTATGATTTTTCGATGTTCTTCCTTTTCTTCAAAACATACTCATACCTGCATTCTGGCCAATCATTTACAGACCAATTTTCAAAAACAATTTAGCTAATTCTAATTTTTTTTATCAAATTAAACTAAACCAAATTCTCAAAGAAAGTTGAAATAAATTATAATTTTATCTTGTTACCATTTGGTTTTTGGAAAATGATTTGGATTAAATTTTTATAATCGGCGTAGAATAAAATTAGCTAATCCAAAATTCAGCATTATCTAAAACTTTCTTGAGAATCGAGCTCCCTCTCCACTAACACATTTGGGGACCGTGATTTGATGGCTGGTAACCGTGATTTGATGGCTGGTAACCGTACTTCACGCGAAGAAATTTATCACTTACCGAGATCTACTACGGCAGAGTGCCAAACCCAGTAATTTATTTATTATTTTAGCAAAATTCCGAAAAAAGGATTTTTACTTTGTAGTTAGTACATCAAATACCCTTAATTTTTTTTTTAACGCGCCGCATTTGATTCCAAAGTAACTAGTTTGAGAAAAAGTACAATGAAGCTTGATATTAGATGTAGCTTTTGCCATTTGAATCAGAACCTTCACGTATTGAAATAGATTTGTAATTGGATTTGAATGTCTTTCTATCAATTACTTTACCTCCACTGTTAGATTAACTGTTTGCAACATAATTTGAAATAACCCATTTTTCTAAGTTAATGAGTTTGGTCTTTTCAAAAAGTTATGAACTGAATTATGTAAGCCAAGTGGCAAATGAAATACAACTTATAATGTACATAGCGGCCATTCGTGAACTTCATTGTCAAGTCGAACATTATTATTTTAAAGGTAATAAAATACAGAAAATGGATTAAAAAAGCCAAGAGAAAACTAATTGCGAAGAATCGTCAAGGTATTTGTGTGAAGAAAAATTAACTGGAGATATAATAAAATACATAAATCTTATTTTACAGTAGGTAACAATTGCAGACAATTATTTCTGTTGCTCATGCTGTTAATCCCTGTAACATTTTCAGCGACCAAGAAAAAGTCCCAGGATCAAAATATAAGACTTTAAATTTTATATCAAGAAATAAATTCATGGAATGATGTCTGTGACTTTAATCGAATTTAAAGAAATAAATTGAAGTATATTAAACTTCTCTTTCAAGTGTGAAAACTGACAGATGACAAATAATTACGTGGTATAATTTGAGATTAGATGTGAGAAAAAAACTTACAAATACAAATTATATCTTCCTCTGGTCAGTTGCCCATAGTACGTCACTCTGACGTCACATATCTCTTCTACAATAACCAATAAATAACTATCAATTAAAAAAAAACGGTAGTATTAATATTTACAAAAATTAAAATTAATATTTCTTTGAAACAATGAAGTGTCTTATTTTATTTTTTTTTAATATTATCAAACATGATAAAAAAGCACCAACAACTTACTCAATTAATTATACGGTAGTTTTAATTTCTTATTTAAAATAATATTAAAAAATCCAAATTTGGTCACGAATCCCTTTGAAAGCAATTACAAATTATAAGCATGTTTTAAATTTGTGCAACATAAATTGCCTGCAATTTCTGTATTACTCGTACATTTCATTTCAGGAAAGATTTGCTTGCAATTGTTGCATATTGTATAATGAGTATAAGATAAATAATAAAAAAATATTTCAAAGTATAACTTGTGTTTTATTATTATTGTTATTATCTACAATTTTTTATTTAAATGATATGATCCATATTATAATAGTTATTTAGATTACTAGTAAGATAAAAGCATTATTACAGCTCCAATCCAATTTTTCTTAAAACATCAGATTTATCATTATCAAAAATTTATTTTGACCAATGGAGCGACGTTAAATATGCAGGCAAGCATTTTTTGCCAAATAAAAAAAAATCCAATTTAGAAATATCATGTAATTTGACATAAACAAACTTGTTTACATTGTCAGGGAATTTTATCTTTATATCAGAGACTACTAATAATTTAAAAATTAATAAATATAACTAAATTATATTTTAAAATTACATTTTTCGTTTTTAATCTTAGGTCGTGAAAAAATAATATATACACCTCGGGAGAGAATGCTATTTTTCTCTTGGTGTTTTGTAGTCATACATGTCTCTCCTCAGATATATACTAATATTTGACAGAAGTTATAATTTAATTGACATATTTTTCGTTTTCCACTGTCACCAATGACATTTGACAAGTAAGTATATCAACTATTTATTTTGTAATATGACATTTGAATGACTTACTGGTTTTATGAAAAATTATAACTCATATTTTCAATTCGTAAAAGTGTAATGAAAGCTGAACAATAATATTTTACGATGGAACGCAAAACATCATTTTCAAATAAGATTCAATCATCTAAAGAATTTTTAAAATATGAATCAGAAATTCGAATTTTCGAAGCAACTCTTCAACAATTTAACATTGATATGAAAAATTCAATCACAAATGATACAGAATATGAAAAAGACACTAAAAGTGCAAGACAATGCATTTCTAAATTAGAAAAATCAGTTAATGAATTATATGTTTTAAAAGAAGCAAATAAATTTTCTGAATTACTGGAAAACTGTATACATGTTTTATATTTTATTTTAAATTTACATGAAGATATTACGGAAGTGAGGAATAATGAAAGGTGCCTCGAAAAATTTTCTGAAATTTTACCAAATGTTGAAATGAAAATACAATATTTTGAAAATCAGTTTGCTGCTCAATATGATACTTTTATTAACAAATATAAATTAGTTATAGATGAAAAAAACAATTCGATATCTGAATTATCTGTTGTATGTAATATACTCGCAATGGCTGATAAAGTAGAACCAAATAAATTAGCAAATGTAGTAAATGAAGATGTTTTCAGAACTAATATAGACTCATCGATAAGAAATATATTAATAAAAATGGAAGAACAACATTTAAATATTAATAAATTTATAAATGAAATTAATAACTTACATCAAAGCATTAATGCAAATAATAACGAGATTATAAAAATTAATGATATGTTAAAAGAAGAAATAGATAATAAAAAGGATATGGAATCAAAGACAAATACTGTGAAAATACTGAAAACGCATTTAACAAATTTGTTTCATCAGTTATCAGAAATACTAACAGAAAAAGATGAAGCTACAGAAGAAGTGACTGCGTGTAATCAGGAACTATCAATTTTAAGAAATGAACATAAATCTTACAAACAAGATATAAATATCATAAATAACGACATTGAAGCAAATTTAGTTCTGCAATTTGAGCTCAAAACACAAAACTTGTCTAATACTCTGAACAGTAACATAAATGTTGAAAAAGAATTAGAAATTTTGGAAAAATTGAAAACTACTCATTTCCAAGAACAAAAAAAAGGTAATGACATTTTAGCAGAAATGTCAAAGAAAATGAAACAATTAGTAAACAAAATATGCAACTTAAAATGCGAAATACGACGTATAGACGGTGAAGTAACGAACTTAAATAAACAAATTACAATTTTAGAAGATTTAAAAACAAAAGTTATAAGTAATTACAACAAACATTCATTCGAAGCATCACAAAAAATAAAAAGTTTAACTTTGGAAAAAGATAAATTGGAAACAGAAAACAAAAGACTTATATCAAACGCTGAATCTTGCTATAATATTTTTACAGATACGCAAAACATAATTTCAAAATTACAATCTTTCCTGGAAAACTTATTCATAAAGAATTCCGAAGAAATGAAATTATACTGGAAAAATATTAAACAACTACAAGCAAACTGGAATGATTTGGATAATCAAATAAATGAATTACAAGTTACAGAAAAGAATCTGACTTCTACGATTTTACAATTTGAAAATAAATTAAAAGAAATTATTGCTAATTACAAAAAATATTTGAAAATTAATGAAAAATTAAAACACGGTTGTTTAATTACAATGCTAAATAAAGAATATCAAAATATATCCACTTATTTTATGGAATATCACAAAAAGGAAAAACGTATTTTATTAGATTTGGAACACTGTATCGCGCAAGCTAATGTTCAGAATATATTCTGTCAAGAATTAGAAAAAATAGTTCCAGGATTTATTTCAGATTCTTCATTTCAGGAACAATATGATGTTCAAATAAATAAATTAGTACTGAAACGAAATAATTTTGAAACAAACACTAAGTTACTATCTGATGTATTTTATAAAATGAAAGAAACCCAAACAAATATCAAATATTTAAACGAAGTTCAGATTAAAATGCAAGAATTTCATACCACGAAAATAGACTGGGAATTAAAACTGAAAAATCTAACTGACGATCTTGAATATTTAGAAAAAGAAAAGAGCCGTTTAGATAAAGTAAATAATACTTATTCCGAGTATATCAACAACAAAATAGAGAAAATGAAATCTCATTATACACAAACTCTGGAAAAATGTAAGAATGAAATTAAAAGTCTGAATAACACTCTTGAAGAAACACAACAAAAAGTTATAACTTTATATGAAATAAAAGAAGAATTATCCAAACAAATACAAACTCTAATATCGGAAAAAGAAGTTTTTGTAGAAAAATTACGAACTGAAAGTTTACAGATGAAAGAAAATATTTCTGTTCTTTCAGACGACAAAAAAGTTTTAACCCTAAAATTAGATCATGTTACTAATGATTATTTTAAAATGAAAGCCTACAAAACAAAAAATAGCACCAGATATAAAATGAAGTTGCAAGAAATTGAAGATACAAGGAATAATCTTAAACATGTTCTTAATTTAATTGCAAATTTGGAACGAAACATGCAAAAGGAATTATATAAAACATCAAGTAAATTAATAGGCGCACAAGAATCTTTAACTCAAAATAAAACATTGTTAGGTAAAGAAATGCAAATGAAAAACAAATTATATTTAGATTTGCAAGATGAAATACATAATTTGAAAAAACGCATTGAAAATGTCTTAAATTTAAAACATAAAACTGAAAGCGTGTTTCAATTATTTTCCACTAAGGTTACAGAATTTAAAAATAAAAATTTAGAAGAAATGCAAAATTGTGAAACGAAGTTAAACATTATCAGCACAAATATATCACAAATGCATACTCAAAACTATGATAAAGAAATACAAGATATAGAGCAAAAACTAAAAGAAAATAATGATATTATAAGTGAACAAATATCTCAAATCTCAGATTTAAATTCAAAACTAAACCAGTCTATTGATCAGTTAAAAAATTTGAAACTTAAGAAAAGTAATTTGAAGATAAAATTATCACAAATAAAAACAGATTACATTTCAATAAAACAAAATTATAAAAAATTAATTGAAGCAGAAACTAATATTGCAGAACAAATGGAACAATTTATTTTGCAAGAACATGATTCTTGTCAACATATAAAAAAATATTTTAATGAACGAAATGACATCGTAAAAAATAATAATGAAAGCAAAACTAAACTCAATAATGAAGTAATTATTTTTATCTCATTGCAAAAGAAACATATTGAATTTTTTAAAACGCGGTTATCAGACACTTATTTAATGAAAGAGACCGTCAATGAATTATGTTCAGATTTCTGCGTTCATATTCTAAATTCTTTCAATGGCAAAATTCAGCACAAACAAATTCTGGAATGTATTGAAAAATTAAAACAAGAAGAATCTCAACTAGAAAATCTTTTACATTCTTTGTACAAACAAAAAGAAAATACAGATAAAGAATATAAACTTGTTATTATAGAAAAGGACATTTTGGTAAAAATTTATAAACAAATATTAAATTATGCCAAAACTGAAAAAAGAGTAAAAGTTTGTTATTCTGAAAATAATTATAACGAGTGTACGAATTGTCAAAGAAGTATCATGGAAAATACTTATATAAAAATTAATTATGAAGAACAACTGTCTTCAGTTAAACATTCTTTCGTGATATGGGAAGAAGTTATTAATCAAATTAAATCAGAACATAATCAATCACAAGAAAAATTAAAAATACTTCAAGAAAAATATAATTCTGAATATAATATTGTATATGAAAATAATGATAAATTAGAAAATGAAATAACAAAACTGCAGCAACTAATTAAAACTAAAAACAATTTAGTATCTGAACATGAAAATGAAATTAAACATTTAAATGAACAATATGAAAAAGAATTACAAAAATTATCGATACTTAAGGAAAAAAATGAACAGCTTCAAAGCGAAATTGATAAAATAAATTTAAATTTACAAAAAGAAGCTGAGACGAGTCTTCAGGAGAAAAATGCAAGGAATTCTTTGGATTGTGCAGCATTGAATGAAACTTTAAAAGATCAAAATACTCAATCAAATACACTAGATTTGATAAAAAATGAATATAAAAAATATTTCATGAAAAATTTAACTATAAGCACAATATGTAATAATTTCATAATTGAATCTTCTAAATTAAGTGATGATGAAGATTTAAACAGCCAGGAAAATATCATAAATATAAAGGTGCAGAAAATTCGAAGCCAGTATGTGCAGAAATTGGCTAAAAGTAATGAAGATATTGTAAGTATACATATATATGTCTAATAACCAGATGTACCCCAAAAGCTTAATATTAAACATAGTTTAGAGAGTATACCTATAACCCTATAAGCAATAATAGCTATTTATGATACTAATAAGGAAATGAAGGTTATTACCTTACGCATGTGAAATTTGCAGAAGGAGGCGTAGCCAAGTTATGTAAACACATAAGTAAGGTAATAACATATTTCCTTACTAGTTTCATACAATACTTTTTCTACTTCCGTTCTAATAAATACGAAAGAGCGTTTTTGAAATTATGAAATTTTGACATATTAATTCAAAAAATAAAAGAATAACACATCAGATATCTGTTGCTATGTTACCTCATTATTTCACCAGTTAAATAATGCAGTTCATTACCTCAAATAAATGTTTACATGCACAAAAGTAAGCTGGTAAGTAAGTAATAACTATATTCTGTATGGTAATATTAACATACTGACATATCAAAACAGTTAAGAAAATGAAAATAAAACACAATGATAATATAACACTAGTAATACAAACGGAACTCAAAACAACAATAATACAATGATTACTTCTCCTGCTTATCATAATATATATTAATTGTGCAGTCTTTCAAATTAGAGATGATCACGTTATGACGTTTAAATAAAGAAAATATTTATAAATATAATACAAAACAATTGTAATCATGGCGTTAAATAAAAACATCACCTTCTAAAATGATGTCAATGACGTTATTCATAAAATTATTTCAAAAAATAATATTTATTAATGACGTTAACGTGATTATATTCTGAAACCGGTAAACTATTGAACAAACCAGGGATGTTATGAGTCATAACAAGCCTTAAATGTCTTAAAATACTCGCTCTACGAACTCACATTTCAAAGTGACATCTGCGGCTGTAATGATACTCATAACATTTCTAACTATTTTTGCCTCAAATTTAAAAACTTGTTGAATATTTTTTCAATCAGATAAAAGCAAAACAAATTATAACTTCCCTAAAAACCCAGCTATGGTCGACGGTACATAAATATATTGATTTAAAAATTGAAAATGATCAATTCCGCGAAGAACTGCAGCAGTATAAAGAAGTAATTCCTGTTATACTACCTACTTACAAAATTATATACGAGTAACTTTGCTTTTTACAGACAAGTTCAGAGGAAACTATATCATCTTTGAAATTGTGTCTTTGGATGACAGCAAATAAATACACTGACATTAAAAAGAAGAATGAAAAATTGAATAAGCAGTTACAAAATGTAACAAATCAGGAAGAAGAGGACTTGTCAAATATGGAGACAAATAATATTTATATTGAGTGCTGTTCTAAAAGCAACTTTAAAAAACTAATAATTAGGACACTTTTTATATTTGTTTTGATTTTTATTGTATTTCTTATATGTTTCGAAAGTTTTAAAAATAGTTAAGTATTATGGAGTATATGAATATAGTATATTATAATTTAACATTGTTTGTATTCACGTTTAAAAGAATTCAATTAAGATAGAACCCTTTCTATCCTTGTGCAAAGGTACTTGTTTAATTACTTGCTTTATTTTATGTTTTGATATTTTGTTGTAAATGAAATTGTAGCTTGGTATCATTCAGTCCAAAATTAAAATCCTTAATTTAGATCACGAAAAAGTTAATTCAAAATCTGCACATCATAGTATAATAAGAGTGGAACTAAAATAAAACTGAAGATAATAAACTTTTTGCCATATTCCTGAGAATTAAATTAAAATAAAATAAATAATGTTTTCGCAGGTTCTCAAATGCAATCCGACGAATTGTCTCTGAGCTACCCCGTACTCGAAACAAATCACACATATCCATAACCTAAACAGGATTCGAACACACAGCCAGGGGTCCATGTGTTTAGTACACAGACGCCAGAACGCCAAAGGCGCCGAAGCGCCTTAAAAATGTATATACATTTAAAATTCGTTATAGATTGCGATTAAATAATTCAATATCGCCTTATTTTCTTATTATTCTAACAAAAACAATCTTCATTTAAATGTCCCTAAACATAAGCCTAACAATTATAGTGTTTAAAATTTATCATACATTCTTTTTAAATTTATTACGTACAAGACAATTATAAATCCTACAATAACATAAAGAGCTGAAATATGGATTCTCAACAAGCTAACATGTTTTGAGACGGAAATATTGAGGAAAATCTTTGGACCGATTAAAGAAGGATAATACTGCAGGAGTAGAATAAACTTCGAAATACAAGAATTGTACGAGCAACCTAATATAGTATTTTCTGACGGCCATCTTATCAGTATATACATATGTGCAATAAATTTCACAGTTATAAAAATGTCTACTTACGTGTTTTATATCTCGTTGATATTACGCTTTAAAATATTTTTTACGTATACGACAGTTGCACATCCGAAAAACTAAATTAGCTGTTTTTTTTTATAAAATTGAACATTGTAATAAACAGATATTAATTAGAATTGGAAAATAACTTTGTCAAATGCTGAAGATGATGGGTTAAACATTGAACTACTAATATAGTAAGCACAATCACGATTAACTACCTTTCACTAGCAAACTCTCACAATAAACTAAAATGAAAGCATAGTTACCTAATAATCTATGTAAATGAAGTTCTTATACACTCGTAATCCACCTAAACGCAAGATTGAAGTAGAAGACATAATAAATTAATAATTAAAAATCTTACGTGACAATAGTTACATATATACATTTATACGCGTGGATTACCAGCCGTTAAATCATGGTCCCCCAAGATGTTAGTGGAGGAAGAACCACAGGGGTAATTTTAAAAATAAAGTAAATAAATATATAATCACGCCTTTTACCCATTAATTATTCAATGTTGAAGTGAAATCCACATCAACTAGTGAAATCATAATAACAGCATATTGCATTGTCAATTGTTAAGAAGCCATTTTAAATTTTAATAACTTGAAAGCATGAGACTATAATTACTTAAATAAAATAAATAAATATATCATCACGCCTTTTACCCATTACTGGATGTGGCACTCTGCCTAAGTAGATCTCGGTAAATGATATATTTTTCGCGTGAAGTGCGGTTACCAGCCGTCAAATCACGGCCCCCAAAGATATTAGTGGTGGGGAAGCCACAGGGGTAGATTTAAATGGGTGAAAATTGTTTGTCGGCTGTGCGGATCGAACCAGGGTTCTCAAGATCCACAGACCGACTCGATACCACTGAGCCACGTACCCCATTAATAATTTTAATATGGTGCAAATTATTTGTCGGTTGTGGGAATCTGATTCGGTTTCTCAAATTCACAGTCAAACTCAATATCAATGAGCCAGCTATTTTATATTGTTTTCCCTATTAATTATATAATATTAATAATATGTATATTCCGATAAAACAATTTTAAATTATGCTAACACTGTAACAATTCGTGAAATATAACATTCATGATTATGGTTACTATGATATATAAACTGTGTACAATATTTATTTCCGTAGCAACGATAAACATAGAATGAGTAAATATTTTAATGGTCGTAGAAAAATAAAATAACTTAAAGTTACTACATACTTGTTTCTGGAAATTTGTAGTCTCTGCATATACTGACTGAATCCTGGACCAAACTGCTGGACTCCATTTTAACATCTTTATCAGCAACATTGTCGTTCCATAACAGTACACTAATTAGTTAATTACAGGACTACACAAAACAAAAATTATTTGCGGCAATTAATTTAACAGTTGATATATGAACATTTTTTTACACTCTTTCAATATACAAATATGTTATAAAAGCTGGTATTTTACTCTGTTTATTTCACAAACACACAGAAGACGCGACATTTTGACTGATATAACAGTGAAACATATACAATATGTAGAATTGTTTTCTGCCTGGCACTGCTGTCGAGACTGGACAGAGGTACGAACTTGTTTGATTAGGCAAGCTCGTTTAATTTATTGAAGAATTTATGTACAATTATAAATAAATGTTACGACCATGAAGTTAAAATGATGTTTTTTAAACGTTATAAGAAAATAACTTTTTATTTATGAATTATTATAGTGAAAATAAATAAATTATCAGCACTAATCAATGACCAAAATGAAAAATATTCTTCTATTAATTACCTATCTACCTAAAATTTATATTTGATATTAATTAAGATTTAATGATATATTCTTTTTTAATAATTAAAATTGCAATATTAAGGGCAGATATTATAATCTTCTAACAAAATTCATTATAAATTTATGCATCTAAAATACAAAAAATTGTATGATAGTCGATATAATTTTCATAATTTTTTACCATAATTTCGATGCGATATTTACATACATACATACATACATAACATCACGCTATATCCCATTAAATGGGATAGCACGAACCCGTCAACATTCTCATCCTGACACACGATACTCGTTTGACAGATAAATTTATTATAAAATTGATATATCGGTTCTAAGTACATACAATTTTGCTATCAAATAGTTATTTATGTATCAAGTGCAATAAATATATTTTTTCAAGAGTTACATACAATATTTTTCTACGATCGTATTTTAATTAATAAAAGTATATAAAATTAATAGATTTTTTGTCATATGTGAAATATGTATTTTGATTGTAAAAACATAGGCGTATGTGTTTGTTGCTTAGTAACCACATACTTTTTGTTAACCACGGCAACCAAACAAAATTTATAAACATTGTGAAAAAAATAAGTGCATGTAAGTAAAAAATGTGTGAAATTGCGGAGCAAATTTTTCAAAAAGAATTGATTGTTGATGATACAGAACAAGAATATGTGCAAGAAGGTACTACTAGCAATGAAGAATATAAATAGTTTGAGTTAATGTGTATTATCAATTATGCTATAAAGTGCAATAAATTTTGTATGAATACAGTAAAATTTGTATCAGTGTAATATAGTGACATTTTTTGTAGAAATAATTATTTAATAATGACCTACTTTTTGCATGATTGTAGAAATGTTTTTGGAAATAAATGAGTATTTGCAATTATGATAGACTGGCTAATAATATAAATAATATTCTTACATTAATTACAAATTTTAATTTTATTATGTACAAGTATATTTTATCACATAAATTATAATTATACTACAAAAAAGAAAAAAATCTTAAACATTACCATATAAAACATTCAATTTTATTTAAACATATCGCTTCAATTTTAGCATTATAAATTATTATATTTTAAATCAAAAAATTACCCTCAGTCTTCGATGTTCGTAAAATAATGTCTTTTTTTAGGTAACATCAGTTCTTTCTGGCAAGGGAACAATTTATAATATCATAGTAAACATTACAGGCAGTAAATTGCTAAATTACAAAAATAATTTACATCCTACTATTGATGTTATTGTTATTCCAATTATTTCTCGCTTGCAGTTGCAATGAATTGCGTCCATTCATTTCATCATCGGCTACAAATGCTCCATTAACTTGTCCTCTTTCGAACACATCTTGTACGGAGATAGTTGAGTTCCGATGAGTTCTACCAGGTGCTCCGTTTCCAGCAATCTTACCATAATCAGCATTCGCTCCTAATGTCTGCATCTGAGACTTTCTTCTTTCAGCTAGTACAGTATTCCTTCTATTTTCTAGAGCTTTGATTGTCTCTCTTTTCATAGTGATTCTTCTTGTAAGGATTGGTGTTCCAGGCTCCTGGCCATTCTGATTCATCTTGAAGAAGCGCCGCTTGAATGCCACATCAAGTGTGCCAATTTGCCGTTTCCGTTGAGCGGCTCGCTCTAGTTTATGGATCGTTTTTCTGCGGTCGATTCTATCAGGACCAGATCCGGAATCATTGTCGTAGTCTGGATCATCGATTCCACGGAGTTGTTGCATTTGTTTCACGATATCTACCGCATGCTTATCTAGTAGAGCATTTGGTGACAAATCTTCAGGCTAGAGAACAATGTAAAGATTAAATTTACTGGCTTATAACATAAAAAAAACTACTTGCCTTCTTGGTACAGTAAAAGTTCAAGTCTGTAGAAGCCAAGATGTGTGAAATGGTTCCGAAACGATGGAACAACATAGCAGTGAACTGAATGACCAAGATAAGGGCGAAGAAGAACACGAATACAAGACCAATAGGTTCCAACTGCAGATATTCTTTTGTTATATGTACCTACACGAAAAAGAATGTTAATATTTTACAATAAATGAATTTTTGTTAAGGATTTGCACAAACTTTATAAATATTCGAAAATGACTATATTCTATACTATTTCTTTTTTAAACTTCACTTAATGTTATACAATTTTAATGGCATTTGCGAATATTTATTCTTTGTTATACAAGAGTGATTAAAAATAAGAATGTGCAATCCAAACACATAAGATATTGTTATACACATAAGAGTGTACATTTAACATTCATTTGCCATCACCATGTTACTTAAAGTAAACACAAAGAAATATTTCCGTTAGAACAAAATAGAACATTTGTAAACACATAAAATTATTAAGCTTAATGGGCAAGATAGAGACATTCAACACAAATGAAGAAATATTTTGTTTTCAACGGAATTTGATCTATGTTCAATATTATACACAGATTGATATATTACAAACATTTACATATTTCAAAAAACATAATTTTCGAAATCATAAACCCTGATTTATTATATAAATTATGTAATATTTTGAAAAAAGGCAAATAGATAACGAAAACTCAAGTTCATTAATTAGCCTTACTAAAACGATAAAAAATGTAATTGATTCATTTTAACGAAATGATGATGATAATGATTTCTTAAAGAAATATTATGCACATAAGTTTGTATTTAATATACAGTGAGTACACAAAACATTCAGGAAGGAAACAAGTGGAGACACTGCATCTTCTGTTGGTACTGATAGCTGAAAAAGCAGAGATCACATATCGCAATATTTGAAATTTTTATGATCCCTGAAAGGATGTGTTTATGATGATTGGTTGAATTTGAATTTGTGTGGAAAACAATGGATTGTTTTGTGGTTTATAAAATTATTTATAAGGCAACATATGCATCCATATTGACACTTTTGTTAATACAAAAATTCCAATATACATGAATTAGTTGGCAAACCACCAAATTGTGCACAAATAAACAGTGAAGTGTTTGTGAAAGATTTTCTCAATTTTGTTGCTGATTACGAATTCAGCCGGTGACGACAATTTAAATATTTTCATTGTCATTGTTTTGCAGCTTTGAAAGTACTTAAAAATTTGAAAAGTCTTTTGCTTTAACGCATGTAGGTGTGAAGCGTTGTTCATATTTGTATTTAATGAATAAATAATTTCTATTCGTATGCAGCAACAATTTCCTTGTGTATCCTGTTGATTAATTAAATCACCAAGAGTGTCGCATGCGATCTCCCAGTAGGAAATATATTGAAGTGCCACAGAGTAATTAGTTCCCATAAACTGTAACGTGGGCCCATAATTTCTGTGTATACCTCAGACGTTTCCTCAATGTAGGTAATGTTTGTCTTGATGCCCAGAGGCCACTTAACATGGATCTGGTCTTTATTGAGTTGTAGTAAAAACACGATCAAAACAAATAAAGCATTGAACATGAAGAAAGCAAAAACCGATTTGTTTCGAAGCTCGATTAAATCGGCTGCGATCCTTGCCTGAGATGATAACATAACACACAAAAAAAACAAATTATTAGCCAAATTATAATAATTGGACTTGTGACTCGTGTACTCTGGTACTGAAAGAAAAAAACTTAATCTATTTTTCCCTATCAACTAAAATGGCCTTCACTGATGAGCTGTTGAGAAGCGATTAACAAAAGTCACAATGTCCGTTTTAAAATTTACCTCTTGGGAGCTTTCATCATAAGTAATATTGGTCTTCACACCAAAAGGCCACTTGATGTGCAAGTAATCTTTTTTCAAAGTCAGCAAAAATACAATCAACACAAACAGTGCGTTCACCATGAAGAATGCAAATACAGATTGATCTCGCAGATTCTTCAAATCTCTAGCAATACGGGCCTAAAAATGTCAGCAAACAAATTTGAAACAAATGCCAAGGCCAGGAATTCTCCAATTAGCCATGGCAAATTAAATTATCATAGCCACATAACTCTTCAAAAGTTTCTATCAAAATCTGCGCATACAAGCAGAGCCACCGTTCTCCAAAAGGAAGAATCCATAGTGATTTATATATTTCTATCTATAGGAAATAGGAAAAAACTAAAGCTACAAAATATACCTGTTCTTCTTTGTTTTCATCGATAGGGAAAAGATACTTGTCCAGCATGTCTTTCCAGAATTGTGTTTCAGCTGATGACAAATAATCAACTTCTCCTTTACGTATATCAGGATCTTCAATCCAGTATGGATTTACTAAATCATCTCGTTCTTCTTTAGGAGCCGTGGACATTGTATCACTGTTAGAATCTTCAGACTCGATTTCTTCATTAGGTTCTTCTTGAACTTTGTTCAATGAATGGTCACGTGATGCTACGGACATAGATCTTCTGCGAGACATTGGGGCGTTTGGATTCAATTGTCTACAAAAAAAAATAGCAATAAAGAAGAGAATAAAACAATTTTAAAATTACGAACTTGTCAATTCCGTCAAGTCGTTTTCCTAAACTATTCAGTGATTCAGCAATATGCATTAGTTGGATCTTTTCTTCGCCATCTTTTTTATGGGTACAAAGCATACATTTGAACAGACCAGCAAGAGAAATTTCAATACTTCCTTCTTCATCATTATTAGTTCCTTGTCCACCTTGTAAGAAACCAAGTAGTGTCTTTTGTTTCGCTTTCTTTGTAGCTTCTAATGCATCTTTCTTATCTTGTTCCAGTTCCTAAATTTACAAAAATATTATATTGCGAATATTAAAAAAAAATTCTTAGTATGTTATTAGTCAATAAGAATGTTAGTAAAAGCTAAAAGTACCTGTTTGGTTCTTTTACCAACAACCTCTCTTGTACCCCAAGTAACATTATTCATGTTGAATACTGAGTATATAATGAGCAAGAGATACATGCTGGGTACAGTAACATAGTAGATGAGGCCGCAAGGTAAACAGTAGAGTTCTTGTGGATGTAATAATGCAGTTACTATCATTTCTCCCGCCACCAAAAAGAAAAATATCGACGAAGGTGCCATAATTCCATCGTTCTTTATTTGTAGCATAATACCCACTAGCACTGCCATCATAATTAAACCATAACCGGCCGAAATTACCCCTGCCGCGAAGAGCTAATAATAATTTTATAATTGTTAGTAGTAGTTGTTAAAAGGAAAATAGGACAATCGGAATAAAGATTGGAATGATGCTATTTATACATACAGTAATGTAAATAAATGACTCATATTAATTAAAAATAATTCATTACTACTGTAAATATAAATCTCCATTTCCTTAAGGCTGGTTTATAATGGATATAATCGGTGATTTATTCTGTAATTTTTAAAATTAAACATAGATACGCATTTCTTTGTTGTCAACCAATTTGAACTGAATTTTATCACGTGGTACAAGCATTTGTTTATTTATTTGTAGCTTGTCATTTGACATTTTTTATCCATTATAAACAAGATTTAATTATATTTAATAGAATTTGTAAGTAATCAAACTTACTTAGTAATAAAAGTTTAACCGCAAAACCGTAGCAGATCGACAACCATCACCACCTGAAACCAAAACCGTCACCAAAGCACAACATAATGTAAAAACACAACAAACCTTTTTGGTTTTTTTAACAGCAACTTCACGAGTACCCCAAGATACAACGTTCAAATTAATAATGGAGTACAAGATAAGGAGCAAGTACATAGAGGGAATGGATAACAAGTAGATGATACCAGGTATGATACAGTAAAACTCCTGCGGATGAAGGCAGGCAGCTATGAAGAACGAACTTGTCATAGCTATCAAGAAAATGGCGGACGGAGATCCTATACCGTCCTCACGTAACTGTAACGCTGTACCGACTATCACAGCCATCATGATCAGAGCGTATGCGGTGGATAACATTTGCGCAACAATAAGCTAGGACAACACAGTGACAAGTAACAAACATTAAATACTGATTATAGTTGAGTGACTTACCTGTATATTAGATTTACAAGTGAAACAAACTAACATGAAGAATAATATAGGTATGATATTGTAATAGAAACTAGTCCAGTTGTCGATTTGGAAAGCAGCTACGAAAGCACCCACCAACATAAGGAATATAGTTCCGGGTCCAAGAACTGTACCACCCATAAGAAGAATCTACAACAAGAGATAAGATTAATTTTTATATTTTCTCAACAATAAATTTGAATTGCTGTACCTGATAAGCAATGTAAGGCATAGAAATGTTATCGTTAATTTCAATAGTTCTTTTGGAATCTTGAAGAAGATCCATAATGTTAGCAATAGTAGACGGTACCCAACGACGACGCTGGTTGTAGAATTCGTTGAAACCTTCAGGACAGTGAGTGTAAGCGTCAGATGCAGCAGAATATTCTACTCGATATCCTCTTTGCAAGATCAAGGTACACAACCAACGATCTTCACCTGAAACAAGAATTATAACGATTAGAAACTTACATATCACCCTCATCATGCCTTTTACCCATTACTGGGTGTGGCACTCTGCCGTAGCAGATCTCGATAAGCGATATAATTCTTAGCGTAAAGTGCGGTTACCAACCGTCAAATCACGGCCCCCAAAGATATTAGTGGAAGGGAGCTACAGGGGTAGATTTAACTTAGTGAAAATTAGTTGTCGGCTGTGAGGATCGAACCAGGGTTCTCAAGATCCACAGGCCGACTCGATACCACTGAGCCGCCTATCCATAATAGTTATTTATTTATTAGGCTATAGAAAATATCTTTATAGCCGAGGTGTATATTTTTTTTTCACTACTAGCCTAGCAACATACCATTATTGACTTCGTTTTGAATCGTATAATTGTTTCTCTCTACCACTTCCTTAGTAAGGGTCAATAATGGATTATTATTGACCTAGGTAAATAATGAGAACTGTCAAGCTTCTGAATTTATTTAAGTCATTAAATGCAAGGAAAATATGTATTTATTTATTGTAATATTTATTGTTAAATTTTCGAAAAAATAAATGTTTATTATAATAATCTTTCATTGTAGAGTTTTGTTTATTTTTGAGTTATAATTGCATTTCTTTATAAAAAAAAAAACGGAAAACATGACTAGTATTTATTGCTGCAGAACCCATGTTTAATGAAATTTGAGTGGTTGCTATATTTCATGAAGTTGCAGTAAGGTTAGCCACGGGCATATTAAGTTGCATTTTGAATTTCTGGCATCATTGGACAGGATGATGTTGAAGGGAAACTGACAATCACTGGCTATAGGAACAATTAAAACTAATGGAAGTGATGTTTAATGTGTCATCAGCAAGGGATTACCACCCACCATGACGTTTAGAGATAATATGTCGCTCCCATTTTCTGCCAAAATGGTAGCGGAAGTACGTTGCAATGAATGCCCAATGTAAGTTTCTGAGTTATCTAAATTTAAAAATTAACTATTTTTGACATCTTATTGATTGTATGATGTCCTATATTTTGTCTTGTAGGTTTACCGTGTCGGAAACTAATGAATACTTTTGCCATGTCAGGAGTGGGCCTCTTACTTAGATATTTTTTTAACTATTTCAACCCAACTACCAGGACTTTTCTCGAGGATCCAAATATTAAAAAAAAACAATGTTAAAATGTAGATATTTAAGAGTATTCATATTAAATTGCTTATGTTATGATTAATAAAAAATTCGATAAATATGATTTAAAAAAATAATAATCGTTTTCTTACCCTGATCGTATTGTACGTAATGTCGAGCTTCCTCAGACTGCGTTGTATATTTCCTCATAACGTTATCGTCCATCAAAGCCTTACCACGGAAAAGAGAGAAGCATCCAGGACTACACAACACGCAACCAATCATATGCTCAGTAGCTTTTTGCAGCCAATGACCAATAGCGTACTCGAACATTTGATACCACACCATGGGACCTGCAAAATATAATATTCACATAAAATCTACATTATTTTTTCCTGTTATCAACTT
Organism: Pterostichus niger; assembly: GCA_947425015.1. Classification (NCBI taxonomy): domain Eukaryota; kingdom Metazoa; phylum Arthropoda; class Insecta; order Coleoptera; family Carabidae; genus Pterostichus; species Pterostichus niger. Next base: position 20,507,282 of record OX380344.1, on the reverse strand, counting down.
ACCGGATCCTACAGGATGGATACGTCCACAAGCTGCACCAAGATTCTTGTTTTTCTTCATCAAATCGATCAACAGTTGTACAGCATTAGGATGGAAATCAATATCTCCATCAAGAGTTAAAAGATAAGTATTTTCCGCGATGACAGCTTTTCTATCAACCGGAATGGGCAGCTCCATGAGACGATGTCCAAGCAAGTAGTACATGTACATCACCTGCGACCAACGTTTTCTGTGACGGATCTTGGATTTGTCTTTCAAGTGAGCTATCATCTTAGTTTTTCCCGGTAGAACCCATTCTAATCGACCACCGTATGGAGCAGGCAATTTCTTAGGAGCGCGAATGTGAATATGTGTTTGATGGACATCTGAAGCAGCTTCATCAAGAATTGCAACTAGAAGTTTTACGAATCTGTTCACTTGGTTGTCATCATCACTGTGATCGGAGATTTCAAAGGCGTCATCAAAGAAAATGTGAGCTGAAAATAACAACAATTAAAATACTCATAATAATGATGGAATTTCGTGATAAATCACATCAATATATGGCACGCTGTATTAGTTTCTATTTAATAATTCGAGACATGCTGGTAGAATTTAAGACGTCTTTAATTCAATTCAAGACGTCTCAAATTAATAAAAGACGTTAAAATTTAATTAAAGACGTCTTAAAATGAATTAAAAATGTTTAATAAAATTTCATTGTGAATTTATACAGAATTCCACAAAAGTAAACTTACTTTCTAGTTCATAGTAGTCAGGATCAACAACTCTGAGATATTTCTGAGCCACGCGTCTAGCGCACTGATCTTCATCCATCCTCAAGATAGACTTTAAGAACTCTATCATCTCGTCTTTAGTTTCATGCCACATAGTAGCGCACACATAAATCCTAGTAATCGAATCAGAACTCTTAACGTTGCTTTTTGGACTAGAACCTGATGTCACATTAGAAATTGTTTCATAGTTGTCATCATCCTTTTCTTTTTGTATCTCATCCAAATCTTCAGGCTTTACGTCCGCTTGATCATCCATTCTTCGATTCAAAGCCATTGACTGATCAATTAAAAATGCATTATACATAGGAGTAACGAATAACTTTTCTGTTGAAGCTAAACGTTCGCATTTTGGTGTCCATATATGTAACGTGATCCATGTTTGAGATAGAAGCCACAGTAACCAAATCCAGGCATGTTGTTTAGATATAAAATCGTTCAAGAAGTAAACTGGTGGACTTTCGAAGAAGAGATATGAAGGGAATGTATCATGGAAGTAACAGGAATCCCCATTTCTGAGACCGCAAAGGGTGATAAGAAGAGAGATTGAAACAGGGATTGTTAGATTTACAGGGAACGCATAACTGAAACCTTGAATCATAATCTTACAGCCAAATTTACCGAAAATGTAAACAAAGTAAGTTGCGCAAATATTAATGAGAAGAACATAGACAGGTGTCATTTCAGATGACGGGTAAGTGATTTTATCTCCAGTATGAATAATTTCTGTGATGTCTGGAAGAGATGTACCTCCAAGAACTGGCTTAATCTGGAAGTAAAATTATATGTAACATTATTAATTCTTTTTAAATTTATTCAAAAACTTACTTCTTCAATCAAGATGGCATGAGAAGCAAATGCCTTTCCAAATTTAGTGAAAAGGTCGCCAATACTTCCCTCACGGAACCAGATAGTAATACAAGTAGCAACAAAGAAAACAATAATTTTCCAGATAGAGATGAATGCGTACATGAAGTACCTAGTTTGATTAAGTTCTTGCTTCATTTTACCCAAAGCTTTGATGAATGGTAAAGGTGATGATCTGTTTACGAAATTTTCCCACCAACCACATGAGATCAGGAATATTGACACTGGAGTCAACCAGAGGAAAGGCTTATCTGCACCTTCTACGATTGGCCATACGACAAATCCAGTTGCTTGAGCTGCTATAGCTACTAAATCCACGATGACTTTTATAAAACGTTTCGAGTCTTGGTCGCTCCGAGATAAAAGACCTGCAAGATACTTATGATAATATACATTCATATTCTCATACACTTGAATACAATTTTTGATCCACTAATTTAAAGTATGTTAGTGAATCCGAATATGAACTAATTACACTTAAATAATAATAATTTAATTAGGAAGCAACGATGGCTGCTCACTTAACGCATAATAGAATAGAAGTCAATAAAAAAAAATGTGAATTAGGAAGCATGACCAGTATACAAATGTTTCCTGTTTGAGTTCCACCATTGGGATCTTGAGAAATATAGAACTACGGCTAATTAGAAAAAAGTTACCTAATTAGTAGGTCTTTTAATGACGCTTTTTCAAAAAATGCATAGCTCATTAGATATGAGCATAAATATGAAAATTGTGACATTTTAAAAATAATTTTAATTCTTAAATTGTAGTAAATACAGAAAAAAGTTTCAAGCCTAACTTATAAATACTAAACTTGTATTTATACTAAAAAATTAAAATATTTGTTGCAGTCGTCCATTTTTTAGATTAATTAATGGAATGTATAGTTGATAATTTGATATTTAAATAATAGTATCTTTTTTTCCTTTTTCAACGAAGTTTGTTTTGTTTTTATTGTTATTTTTTAGCTCAACAAATTTTTATAAAAATTGTCTACAATTATTCGTACTCCTTTTAAACCTAAGGAAATCAATCAACAATTGACAGTTAAAAAAAATGAAAATGTCAGATTATTGTTGAGAAAATAGTATATGTTTGCATAATTCATTTTTGTTCGCTAGAAAGAAGCTATTGAATTTTATTTTTAAATGCACCTGCACAAGAAAATTGCGCTTCCATATTAATTTTTGACACTGTCTGATTAAAATGACAAATTTCGTATTAATTTCAGCGTTTAATTTGTCTTTATTTTTAAGTTTATTGAGGTCAATCATAATCATGGAAATATACTTCCTATCATACCTATAGCGAAATCGAATTTTATCAACTTTCATGTTTCTGTTATATAAGAATTCATCATACTTTATTTACTTAAGCAAAGAAAAATAAAATTCATAGGATACTTGAATAAAATCTATATTTATTTATAATGTTAATTAAATCAAGCCAACTTGTTATCATTAAACATGTATTTTTCAACTATACATACCACTGTAATGTAAGTTTAGGTCATAGCTCATAAATGGGCGACTGAAAAAATATTTTTTCTTCTTTTATTTTTTGAATTTATAACTGTCATTAATATGTCAAAATTTCATAATTTCAAAAACGCTCTTTTGTATTTATTAGAACGGAAGTAGAAAAAAATATTGTATGAAACTAGTAAGGAAATAGGTTATTACCTTACTAGTTTCATAAATAGCTATTAATTCACTAGTGCAGATAGTGCTTAAATTTTTACAATTTGTATTTGTAATTATCACATTTCCATTCATTTTAGTAGCCTATGCATTTTTTAAAAACTAATTATATAAGCTTACTAATGTGGCAATTTTTATTTAATTGAATCGAAGTCGTAGCTCTGACTATAATTGTGGCTCTCGCACAGAAGACAGAAAATACATCCGTGTATGGTTAGTGTGAGATTGAAAAGAATGTAGTTAGAAAGATGGTAGTGAATCTTAAATTATTTTGATAACTTGAAACGTATGAGATTGGTGAAATATGTACATGTTGTTGAAATCAAAAGAAAACTTACCCATAACTGCAGGTATGAAGCATATGCAGTTGGTGATCATAGCACCCTTAACAACATCAAGGTCTGGCAGCACGGAGAAAACCAAGAGCGCGAGTCCAACGGTGTGCGCGGTTTCAGCGAGGAACACGAGAAGGAAATGACCGAATGGTGGTCGTTTCCATGACTTGAAGTAACAGATACGAACCGAGCGGAAGAATGCTCCGATCTCTGGCACGCAGAATGCGAACAAGAGACACCACATCCATGCCACTCGCTCTTCTATTGTTAGTTTTACCACGAACTGTTTATCTCGACCTGGAGAAAGCAAATCATTTGATTTTTATAAGTGGAATAATACTAATAATACAAATTCGTCTTAATGTCAACTCAGCTAAGTAAATGAAACATCTCAATAGAAATTTTGAGTAAGTTATTATTTTTAGCTCGCCGGCTCTCCAAATGATCGTTATTGTGTCCCTAGATGAGGAATTTGAATTTAGTTTATGTATATATGTATGTATGACTTTTACAGTTTTCAACCAATATAAATTATTTTTTTAATAAAACAAGGTAGATCTGTAGATGACCGATACATTTCAATTGTTTTTGAAAATTGTCAGCTTCCAGCGGAAAAAAGTTATTGTGTCTACAACTGTCAAAAAATTTTCACATTTTTTCACTAATATCAATTACATTACCAGGACAGCACGTATTTAACGCACTGTTTTGCACCGTACTTCGAAAATGAATATTTTGCGCACGCTTCCAAATAATTTTTTTCATGTTCCATTTGTTATAACACATACACACAGTAGTACCAAATTCATATTATTTTTGATTGCTTTTTTGAATAAAACAATAATTATTGTATTATATTTTTTGACAGTTATAGAAAAAATTTTGTTTGTATTTCGTGGGCGAAATTCTTGTTTTTTGGCGCGTTCGAATGACTTTTTTGTCTCGACCTGCAGTCTCGTCTAAAATTGAGATTCTCACGCGCAATAAAAAAATACTCATTTCGCGCACTTCATACAAAAATAACTATTTTTATGCAATCCTGCAGTTTTCAACCGATTTGAACGAAATTGCCGGAACGTTTCAATTGGTAAATTTTAATTTTTGCAATTCTGTAGTTTTCAACCAATTTTACCTAAATTTTGTTTACATATCAAGTTCATCCTGTATATGATGTAGACTTCTAGACATTCCAATTTTTTTAAAAATATTGTCAACTTTAGGTTTAAAAATTCATTTCCGCAATATTCAAAATTACGTACTAAGTTAATTAATGAGTTTAATATGGATATTTCAATTTTATTAGACTCGCGTGCAAAATTGAAAAAAAAAACAATTGTTAATTATCTCACGATTGTGAAAAGCATCCGCATAGCCTAGTATGAAAGTCGGAGAATCCGGCCTGATCACTAGTTTAATAGTAAATTCAAAATCTTATTTAAAAGATAAGTAATTCGAAATGAGGGTTGAGTTGTTCCAATGAAAAAATCTTAATAAAAATATGTACTTACCTAATTCATGATTACAATAAGCTAGTTCGTGTTTAGGATTAATTTGAGACGTCATGAACAAGAGGGTGCCTTTGGAGATGACACCGGCAGCGAGAACTATCACGAAGGTGAAGAGATAAGCGGCAGCTTTGAGGATCTTCACTGTTAACTCCAAGCATTCTTGGTTGGCCATGGAGCCGGTTTCCTCCTTGATCGGAGGATCTCGGAACACGTCCCATCCTTTGGTTTCTTGTACAGTTCTTTGACTACAACAAATATATCATTTAATCAATTATAATACTCATTACATCAATTATTATTTTTGAGAGATAACCAATCTCTCATGAATTAAAATTTCACATAGAAGCGTCATCAAAGAAGACTGTTTGCAAGAGACGATACATTTTTATTTACCTTTATTATTTTAGAAACGGCAAATATAAATGTCATAATAAAATAATACATCTCAATAGCTATCACTCATGAAGTTTTTAAATAAATATATCATCACGTCTTTTACCCATTAATGGGTGTGGCACTCTGTTAGTGATATATTTCTTCGCGTGAAGTGCGGTTACCAGCCGTCAAATCACGGCCCCCAAAGATGTTAATGGAGTGGGAGCCACAAGAGTAGATTTAATTTGGTGAAAATTGTTTGTCGGCTCTGGGGATCGAACCAGAGTTCTCAAGATCCACAGCCCGACTCGATACCACTGAGCCACCTATCCCATAAAAAGAATGAAGTTTTTCTAACGCTCAATATCTTATTTCTCGAACTTAAATAAAAATAAATAAATATATCATCACGCCTTTTACCCATTACTGGGTGTGGCACTCTGCCTAAGCAGATCTCGGTAAGTGATATATTTTGTCGCGTGAAGTGCGGTTACCAGTCGTCAAATCACGGCCCTCAAAGATATTAGTGGAGAGGGAGCCACAGGGGTAGATTTTTAAATTGGTGAAAATTGTTTGTCGGCTGTGGGGATCGAACCAGGGTTCTCAAGATCCACAGGCCGACTCGATACCACTGAGCCATCTACTCGAACTTGATTGCTTTAAAGTAAAACTGCTCGAGCAACCAAATTCTCATAAAGAAAACTTAAACCTCTTATAGTATTACAATCGAAAATTTTGATTGATGCCAGGATTTGAACCCAAAACTCTTTTATCAAAAAATAAATAATAATTAATTTAATTAGTTGATAAATAATTATTGCTAAAAATACTACCAGTACCACATTCCGAAGAATGAATAATGGTAATAGTTATTTACATTGCAAAACTATTATACAAAAATTTACAGGCGAGCATAGAAAGGCTGGTGCTCGCCTGTTATCTGTGTGAGCCTGTAAATTTCAGGTACCGGTCGAGCATTGTACAATGTTTTATGTGCATTTGAATCGCAATATATGTATATTAAATAAAATTAATTGCAATAGTATAACGCAAAACTAAAATGTTCAATCAAGGTAGACTTTGAAAATCTGACAGATTTTGTTTCATCAAAAATTATTTAAGTGTCAAACGTTTAAAATAAGATATGTTGTCATGATAACCAATGTCAATAGCCCGTTATAATTTTTACACGGGCTAGCCCATTAAAAGTCTCGTAACCCCTAGAGACAGCTAAATAAACAGTTCTCTACTATTCAAATTTTCTATCTTAACTAAGCGTTAAAGTCTCCACCAGAGAAGCAAGCACCATAACAGAAATGTAATGCTGGTAGTACCATATTGAAATAAATGTATCACATTATTCAAATGACAACTATACTCGCACAAGGTTACAATTAGAAAGTGATTATTTTAACATATTTATTTATAAATAACGGTTTTCATTACATCAGTTATAGAGATTATTAAAATTTAAATATATATGAGAAATTCTTACACGTAGAAATAAAACAGTAATCTTTAGGGAAATATAACTAGAAGAAAGTATTTTATGTAATGTAATAAAAAATTGGATTATAAAATATGTGAAATAAACAATAGTAAATAAATAAATAAATATTTCATCACGCCTTGTACCTATTACTGGGTGTGGTACTCTGCCTAAACAGATCTCGGTAAGTGTTATATTTTTTCGCGTGAAATGCGGTTACCAGCCGCCAAATTACGGCCCCCAAAGATGTTAGTGGTGGGAGAGCCACAGGGGTAGATTTTTAATTTGGTGAAAATTGTTTGTCGCCTGTGGGGATCAAACCAGGGTTCTCAAGATACACAGGCTGACACGATACCACTGAGCCACCTACCCCATAAGCTACTTATATATCAAGGGAGGAAAGTGGGATATTTATTTCCGAATGATCCGTTTCATTTTTCGAGCCGAAAACGAGGGAAGAATAACTCTTTTGTCATTTTATAGTAGTAGTTCAATAAAGTGCTATTTTATGGACACAAAACAATGTAATAAATCCAATAGCTATGATGCAGGCGAACATAAAATCAGTTACTGTTATTATAATTATGTTCCAAATTAAAATATAGCAATAACAATAACAGTTCACAAAATATTGTAACTTGTAAGAGAAAACCTACAACCGGAATCATTGAACCGAGACATCCACTTGTATTTTTTGTGTCGCGGGGCGAATAAACGGCCTTAGTGTGGGGGCGATGTCTCAGGACGCTGCTCCCTAACTGAACACCAAACTCGTCCCAAGGTCATCTCGCAGCAAGATGCGAGATAGCCACGGTAAAGTCGTGAGACTTGCAAACGACTATCAAAGAATCTCTAGACTTGGACAATGCTGTATGTACTCGTAGCTTTATTGTAGGTAGTAGATACCTTTTATAATGGTACTGGCATTTGATGGCCAACCTTGTGCAGTTAAAAAATCATTTTATGTGTGGTTCTATTGCTTATAATGTTGGACTTGAGTTAAAAATTGCGATTCGGTAAACTCAGTCATCTGTTACAATTGATAATATCTAGCATCATTTCAGAATTCGATGAATAAATTCATTTATTTTGTTATTTTTATTTTACTTTTGTGCATTTTATTCTCGTCTGAAGCTATCAATATAAAAAATATAGAACTTTTTTCTACAACTGTCAAAAAATGTTAATTTTTATTCACTAATATCAATACGCGAAGTACGTGATTTTATCATCATTTACATTATCATGAGAACATTTATTTTGCACCCTATAGCCCAAAATTAGTATTTTGCGCACTGTTTCGCATCCTAGTACGCAAAATGAGTATTTCGCGCACGCTCCCAAATTATTTTTTGTCAGGTTCCATTAGTTACAACACATCAATTGTATCAAATTCATATTAATGTTGATTGTTTCCCTTCAATTTACTTAAATATATCAATAATTATTGTATTATTCTTTATTTACAGTTTTAGAAAAAAATTTGTTTGTATTTCGTGAGCAAAATTCTTGTTTTTTAGCGCGTTCGAATGACTTTTTTTATCTCGACCTGCGGTCTCGACTAAAAGTAAACATTCTCACGCGCAACAAAAACACTCATTTTACGCACTTCATACAAAAATAACTATAAATCAAAGATTTAAAAAAAAATCTGTGATATACCAAGTCAATTTAGGGAAATGTGTATATGAAATGTTGTGGCTGGTAACTGTTATTGACATTTGCTTCAGATTTTAAAGTTGTATTGAAATTTTAATGTTCTCAGCTTATTTTTACGAAACTGTTATTATATTATTTTTTATAATAACAGATATGTCAATAAGTAAAGTCGCGCACATAAAAAATGCAAATAATTTAAAAACTTCAGTTCTGACTACGATAATTTTTCTATCATTCAATAAAAATTTAAACATATTTTAATAATAAAACCCAGCCGAACAAAAAAAAACTTAGTTTCTTAAATCATGAACCATATTATACATAATATAACTTTCATTTTTCTTATTACAACAATTTTTGCAACCTCATTTAAGAAACAACCGAAGCCAAATGCTGAAATTAAAAATTAAAACGTGAACGTATTGATATAAGGCGCAAATTTATAATTAACAGCAAAAAAAATAGACGGAAACCAACGAAGGCAGCTCAATGTCATTTATAAAAGTAGTTCGAAGAATGTTATAGTTACCATTGCCAACTGTTTGTATTTTATGCTGATATACCGGGTGTGGACAACTGCCATTGTCATTTACTTTTATCATTTATTTTATCCGCGAATTCCGAAGTAACTAGACAAGCCCAAAATTCTTTTCAGTTGAGGTGAAGTTATTTAGAAGGTAATGCTATATTATGCACCCAAGGAAAGGAAATCGTGTTTTTTTTTCAGAGATTTAAAGTTGAAGTACGAGGCTAAAAAAGCATCTCTCACGAGGTTTATATATTACTTTTTTTCTATGATCTCAGTATTTAAAACGAATACTTATAATTGTGAACAATATTATATATGAGGTAGTTTGTTCACTGGTATAGAGTCGGTCTGTGGATTTGAGAACCCGGATTCAATTCCCACAGCAATTTTCACTACATTAAAACTACCCCTGTGGCTCCCCCTTCACTAACATCTTCGGGGACTGTGATTTGACGGCTAGTAATCGCACTAGAAATATATCACTCATCGAGATCTACTATGATAGAATGCACCACCCACTAATATTAAACTTATAAATAAATATATCATCACGCCTTTTACCCATTACTAGGTGTGGCACTCTGCCTAAGCAAATCTCGGTAAGTGATATATTTTTTCGCGTGAAGTGCGGTTACTAGCCGTCAAATCACGGCCCCCAAAGATATTAGTAGAGGGGGAGCCGCAGGGGTAGATTTAAATAGGTGAAAATTGTTTGTCCGCTGTGGGGATCGAACCAGGGTTTTCAAGATCCACATGCCGACTCGATACCACTGAGCCAACTACCCCATAAAATTAAAATTGAAATTAATAAAGAACGATTTATATTTGTTTTATGTCTTCTTTCCCTAGCAACGGAAGTAAAACACACTTTTTCTTTCGTCGTTATTTGTAACGGGAAACAAACTCATTTTATTCTCATCTACTGTTATTGTTCCATTAATTATGATAATTATGTTCCAAATTAAAATGTAGTAATAACAATAACAAATATTTAAACTAATGTATATTGTAAAAAAAAAATTAATTAACTTTTTTGTTTCTTTGGATACACTGACTTTTACTGAATGAAAAATATGAAGAAATTGGAATTCCAATGTTAGTAAACAGAAATGGGATAATTTCATATAATGATGAATTATGTCTTTAAATAATAAAAGACTTCACACAATTCTTAGCCTTTATTCAAATACTCTGTATATATGAACATACGTAATGCTTCACACATATGTAAAAATAGGAGCAGACAACAGTCGCAGAACCGGTATATATAACGCCGCGCTATGTATAATAGCAATAGCACGAACCTACAAGGACGTTCATTCGCTGCTTCAAGTCCTGCTGGCCAGTTACAGTTAAAACGCCAAAGCCACTACAAGAAGTGAGAGGCATATCGTGCCTTTGTTCGGACATTAATAGCCATGGAATGGTAACATTGTTCAGAGCTTTTAAAATCGATCAAGATTGAAAAGATGATAATATTTATTATGGCATACAAATAAATATATAATCCCTTGTTTTATGTTTCTAAACGTGACATCTTTGCAAATCTCAGAATATTACTTACTTTTAAATATGAACGAACATTTCTTGACATGAAATACTTATTCAGAATAATGCGAAAACTATTTATGAAAATTACTCACTCAAATTAAAACTCGTATCAATGAATGACTTCTTTAATCTTAAAGTTTAATTTTTTTTATTGTTTCTCAGTTAAGCAAGAATACAGATAAATATACAGAATAGAATAGTAATTGAAAGGAATATTTGGTTTTTAATAACAAGTTATTTAAAGCCCCAGGGATCGCTATTCCACTCATATTTTTGTTTCCTATCAGTGGTTTTGCGTCTAGATCACCAAGCATCTTCAGCTAAGAAGAATGCTTCACAACTAAAAGTTCCTTATTAAACAAGGGGACAAGTAAAAATCTAACATCAGCGCTCGATTAAAAAACCCGATTCTTGAATTTTTCATTAATTAAAGTTTTAATTTTGACAGCAATATTCATATCCTACAGTCGACAAACTAACCCTGTGACTCCTGCTCCATTGCCATCTTTGGGGGCCGGAATTTGAAGCTGATAACCGCACTTCACGCGAGAAATATATCAGTTACCGAAATCTGCTACGGTGGAATGCCATACTCAGTAATGGTAAAAGGTGTGATGATTTATTTATTTTATTAAACACCATTTAAAAAATTAATGTATTTGATAAGAACAAATCGTATCTATTTTAATTTACCTTTTATCTTTTCAAATCATTTTAAAATTCGATAAATAGTTATATTACTCAAAAGGAAATAATGAACCTGCTATATCAGTTAAAAATATAAGTTGTGTACACAAAGAAAATAGATTTAAAAGTTTTTATCACCAACTAACGGATTAAAAATATGACGAAAATTGATTATCTTAAAATATCTTTAATCATAGACAATGTTATTGACAAAGACATATAAAATAATCGATTTATCAAATAGTCCAAATTAGTAATGAGGTCATTTTATAACTTACTAACATTGAATTTAATCTTGCAAACCAATTTCCGGTAAAAATGACTGAAACAACAAAAAGCAACATTTCTTACAAAGCAAAGAATAAAAATATTCCAAAGACGAATCATCAAACTTTCTACAGTTTCTCATCATCTGACAGTCTGTTTCAATGTTCCAAATCGATGTAGCAAGGATCTACATCTGCACAACGAAGTCGCACCATGTAGATAACCTTGGCATTTGTCTCAACACCGGCAAAGAAACCACATTTACAACAAGATACCAAAGTAGAAGTGTAGAAGAACGTGACACATTTGAAATACTTGTGAATGCGCTTGGTGGTCGGCGAATTCAACTGTGACTGTGATTCAGCGCGATCAGTTTTTTCAATAAAAATAAAGAACGAGATGTCACTCTTAGAAAACTGAAAGGTATAGTCGTTTAATTCTCTGTACAACAGGAAGTTAATCTCAGTTACAGTATAGGGTAGCTATATCTTATAGTGGAAGCTGAATCATTCGGATACAGTTGTATTTTTAGCTTGTCGATTGTCACAAAGAAAAGCTTAATTGATTTGTGATCGGGACGGAAATATTTAAAAATATTGTTTGATGGATCTAGTAAAATAGTGCTTTTCAAAGTGGTCGATATCGCTCCCTTGGGGCGTTTGAATTATTCAAGGGGATGCTATAGACATGACGATGAGAGATGGGGGAGCGATAGGCATAGCAGTGAGCGACAAAGGTGCGTCGCACTAAATATTAAAATATCAAGACTTATACATAATAAATATTTTTATTTTTTAATTTATGCAATTAATAGCTATTGCTAGGTAGGTTCGATTCCCACAGCAGACAAACAATTTTCACCACGTTAAAACTACCCCTGTGGCTCCCCCTCTAATATATATTATATTATAGTAAATGTTGTTTCATTTCGTAAAATTATTAAAATTATTGTTCGGGTTCCTGAAAAACATAAAAAATATTCCGTTCTAGTTCATCCAATAATATAATACAGTATTTTAAAACAATACTATTTTTATTTGAAAACAGCCTGACAAAAATGAACAATTATTTAAAAGATCGATTGAAATAAATTTTGAAATTGCGTCGCATTTTTCATTTCAAATACTGATTGATGAGCTAAAAAGATCTTTTCCTTTTCTTGTTAAACTCCTACATATATGCAACAGGGGGCGCTACTACTAAAAACTATAACCAAAAGGGGGGTTATCCAAAAAAGTTTGAGAAACATTGGGTTACAATATTTAATTGATTTCAACCAATTTTTTTACAGGTCACGTTTGAACTGTATATTATCAAGACGTTATTTATTTTTGTTAATAATGTCTATTTTTGTTTGATAATTATGTATTAATAAACTTAAAATCTAAATAATTCCATAACCGATTGGATTGAAACTGAAATCAGCGAGGTTTGAACTCACGATCTCTTGCTTGTCAAACGAAAGTTCTATCTATTAAACTATGACTGCTTATACTATAGTAGACATGGATTATTTATGTTTTTGTTTAAATCAATATTAGCCAGCAGTTGTAATTTTAAACATTTAAAACTCTGGAGCTACTTTTTCTAAGTTCATCAATAATTTAAATTAATTAATAACAACATCGACTGTCCGTTTTTATTATCTAAACTGTCTTGACAGATTTCGTCACGGAATCTGAGAAATGCTCAACCTATTATTTTGTATTCCTCATTGTACCGCAAACTACTGGTTTCATGCTCCTTTATGGAGAATATGTCGGCGCTTTAATAGTTTAAATTTTAATATTAATGATGTAAACAGTGACTTGATTTCAACCACGTGACCCGATTTATAGACTTAACCAAAAATATGCTATTAAATGATTTCTCCTGAGAAATGACCTGTATCCAATGTTACATGTGAAATGAAATATGTAAAGTCGTACTACTTATACGCATATATTGTATTTTTGGGCGATTGCCTGTTCGAATGAATAAATAAATAAATAAATTAAATTTATGATTTACTCTAGATTATTTTTTGACTTACCTTCCACCATAAATATCCTGAGTAAGCGGTGTACTTTCATCGTCCGAAAAATTGTCATCACTATCATGTCGTAAGTTCGCCATTTTATCTGGAAACAATAGAAACACCATCAAACACTTGTACTCATTATAATAAACACGAGACTTTAATTAATTTACACTTACTTACAACAACAACAATAAATATTAATTTCAAACTAAAATAAATATTAAACTTAAAAACGATATTAAATTGAACATTATTAATTGCTTATTTGCTTGCGAATGATCGGTGAAGTAAAAATGTAATGTTTAAAATATTTGATTATGATAAGATAGTACTTTTTGGACTTTGAATAATTTTTAGTTGATAAATCAATATTTAATTCGTATCTCTAATTATCATAACACTTAATATTTCAAATTATTTTAGTCACACAATATTGCATTAATGACATGTTTTGCAACATAGCATTACTAAATAAATATGAGAAAAAGAAAAGACTTTATTCGTGTATGAGATAACAAGATACATTTACCTAAGTTTTCTTTGTTAAAATTACAAACAAAAAATATTAATTTCAACTAAACACTACCCATGTAACTTTGGAGGCCCAGATTTGAAAATTGATAAATCGTACTTCCCGTTCATAAATATATCACTTACCGAGATCTACTACGGCAGAGTGACATAATCAGTAATGGGTAAAAGGCCTGATGATATATTTATTTTTACTTAACTACACATAAACTAATAATTATGCATTCATTCAAAATATTTATTTATTTATTTATGTTACGCTGTACAACAGGAACTTAATCCCAATTACAGTACAGGGTCCGCACTCACCGAGCCGCAGTGTAGTAGTTTATATAATTTTTAGCTTGAGTGAGATTCGAACTCGGGATCTTCAGATTCGAATTCCGTATCGCTATCCACACCACCGTAATGACGGACAATATATAAATAAATAGAAATGTTCAGAATATTTATTCATAGGGCGTGAGATCTGTTGACTTATGAATTTTATTATTTAAATATTTATTATGGGGTAGGTGGCTCAGTGGTATCGAGTCGGCCTGTGGAATTAAGAACCCGGCTTCGATTCTCACAAGTGACAAACAGTTTTCACCACGTTAAAACTATCCCTGTGGCTCTCCCTCCACTAACATCTTTGGGGCCGTAACTTGACGGCAGAGTGCCACATCCAATAATAGGTAAAAGGCGTGTTATCTTGATATATATTTAATATTTAAAGATAAATGAAACGAGATTTGTAAAAAAACAACATATTACTCATAATTAATGTAGATAACATCATCGAATATTAAGTAGACAAATATTTAATATTTTCTGTATTTGTAACATTGTTTGTGTTTTTTTTTTACTACTCTGCACAACAGTAATTTAATTCTAAAAGTACAGTGGCCCATTTTGAAAGAAAATATATGAGATATGAATTTTTCAAAATATAGAAATGATACGAGTAGTACTCGTACCTTAAAGCAATGTAATTTGACTTAAGAAATTGATGGATCGTCTAAAATGAACTTAATATCAAAAATTGATTTCGGGATACGAACAAAAATTTGAAAGAACAATTGAAGAGAAAAGCTGTTTATTTTCTCGATTTGTTTGTTATTTCTTGAACGAAGCTCGATCTTCCGGATATAAGTTGAATTAGGTGAGATTTGATTTGGTAAAAAAAAATATTTGTTTTTCTACATTCAAGTAATTATAGGTAGCTCAGTGGTATCGAGTCGACCTGTGGATCTTGAGAACCCTGGTTCGATCCCTACAGCCGTCAAGCTATTTTCACCAAATTAAATCTACCCCTGTGGCTCTCCCTCCACTAAAATCTTTGGGAGCCGTGATTTGACGGCTGGTAACCGCACTTCACGCGAAAAAATATATCACTTACCGAGATCTGCTTAGGCAGAGTGCCACATCCAGTAATGGGTAAAAGGCGTGATGATATATTTATTTATTTTATTTAAGTAATTATAGTCTCATGCTTTCAAGTTATTAAAATTTAAAATGGCTTCTTAACAATTGACAATGCACTATGCTGTTATTATGATTTCACTAGTTGATGTGGATTTCACTTCAACATTGAATCATTTAAATATTTCTAAAAACATACGTTCTAAATTTTATTAATACATCTTTTAGTCTAAATCTAAATTTCGTAAGTTTTCCAAAAAATATCAACTGTTTTTGTTTATTATTCTAATAAACTGTCAATTGTAAATTTTGAAAATAATCTTTTGTCTCGCATTTACAACAAAACAACAATGAAACAAACAGAGTATTGTTATAATTTCTTTGAAAAACACTTCAATTGTTCGACAGGGCAATCAAGGATCTTTGGTACCATTATAAGTTGAATTGTTTCATTTCTGCTGGCGATACAGGCAAGACAACGAAACAACAAACCCGGTAACAAGTCGCGCGTATAAAAACCAACCTGGTTCAACTCTCGATGGTAGCGACAGTGGTTTAGAGGCCATAGACTGCAACAACGCCTTTCACTTTTACCAAAACTACTTTACTACTACGTGTACAAGCTCTGGAACCGGATTCTTTAAAGAGATGGTTTACGAAATGTTCTTACAACAAATGACAATAAGTGTTTGTTATATTATCATTAAAAATTGTACAGATTAAATTCTGCGTTTAAATCAGTCTACTCATTTTAGTTTTCTTATTTAGCTACTACTAAGATCATGTTTAAACTCTTTGTCGGTTTCAATTCTTTGTCCAATAGTTAAACTTTATACATTTAATTACATTTGTTTCAATTCTGTGTAATTAGTAACAAAATTTTAAATTAAATTTTAACAGCAATTAAATAAATAAAATCAGTAAACTGGTTTAAATCCAGAATTTATTTCACTATAACTTTTATTTGAAACTGTTTTAAAGTAAAAGCAACGATGCTTGAAAATCTAAGTTCAGATCAAATACACGAATTTATACTTATGTATGTAACGTCAAAGAAAAGTGTAGGAAAAAAATGACATTTCAAAGATTCAAAGATATACATATTAATTTCCTACTGCCATTCTTTCATGTCAATTAAATAAAAATTGATAAATACTTACAAGATAGGAATTAATTAATAAATATCTAAAACTGTGCTGACGGTTGCTATAAAAACCAACTATAAATAAGGCAGAAAAATAGTTCCTTTGCTCTCTAGGGAGAGAATAGCTAACCTTAGATCTGCATATGAGGTAAAAAAGCTTACTTTTGTGCAATGTCGTAGAAAATATTTGTCTAACAAGAAATCAAAGCGATTATTTTTCTCACTCGAATTCAAATTCCTTTCGTGTTTGGCATAACAATTTTTCACATTCTTCAAAAAAGTTTTACTCGAATTTTAAACATACTTAGGCAAAAAAAAGTAATTAGCACAGTAAAGGTAATATTTCATTTATTTGAATCAAAATTGTAAGATTATTAAATAAAAAATGCGTTGTACTCCAAATATTATACTTATCAATACTGCTTTCAATATCAAATACTTTCACAACCAAATTTAAAGTATGTTACTATTAAATAAGAAATTTCACTTATAATCTTTCTGGAGCACTGATTTTTCCGGAATTTTTTTTGAGTGCATTCCAACAACGTATTAATCTGTACTCGTGTTCCTCTCGTGTAGGTTAAAAAACATTTTTGAAATGCACTTTAAAAAAATCCCGGATATGAGTTAATGCTCGAGGGCAGATTCGCTAAGAAAATCGTAACGACACCAACACAAAAAATAAACATAATATAGGTTTTATATTTGTATAGTTATGATAGAATAATATATCCATGGCAACTTGTATGAAGTAAATAAAATTAACAATAAAAAACAATTTTTAAATGTCAAACT
The DNA here is from genome assembly GCA_947425015.1 of Pterostichus niger. NCBI lineage: Eukaryota > Metazoa > Arthropoda > Insecta > Coleoptera > Carabidae > Pterostichus > Pterostichus niger. The sequence goes on along the minus strand of OX380344.1, from coordinate 20,489,645 downwards.
AACATTTTTGACACGAAAAAAGTCAAGTAAAGAAATATTTCTAAGAAATTTTTATATTACCATTATAACCATGCTTAATATATGTTAATGTTTCCATTAGCTGTTAATTAGTGTTGTACGATTTTCAGTAAAAGTAACAGATCTCGGTAAGTGATATATTTCGTCGTGTGAAATGCTGTTATCAGTCGGCAAAACACGGTCCTCGAAGATGTTAGTGGAGCGGGAGCCACAGGGGTAGTTTTAACGAGGTGAAAATTATTTGTCGATTGTGGGAATCGAACACGGGTTATCAAATTCACAGGTCGACATCCACGTAACACTGTTATTATTTCTTCTCTAGAGAGGGAAAACTAATTTTCCTCACTATTTCGCGACAAGAATTGGCTAAACTTGACTTGGGGGCCAAACCTGAAGTTGGCTGCAGAACAAGGTGCTTCTGGCTTGAATTCAGGAAAACTTAACGTCAAAAGCCGGACAATTTGAAATGCGAAGTATATTTATCATAAAAATGCGTTCTGTACTAGGTTTGGCATGGTTAGGGGTGTTTTTTTTTTAAGTTAAATTTTATGACAGAACAATTCGGATGACGCCTGGATTCGAACCAGGGATCCTCCGCTAAGCGGGAATTGTTCTGTCATAAAATTTATCTTTAAAACAAAATTTTGTTTGTAATAAAATTCGCATTTCAAGTATATTTATCATAAAAATGCGTTCTGTACTAGGTTTGGCATGGTTAGGGGTGTTTTTTTTAAGTTAAATTTTATGACAGAACAATTCGGATGACGCCTGGATTCGAACCAGGGATCCTCCGCTAAGCGGGAATTGTTCTGTCATAAAATTTATCTTTAAAACAAAATTTTGTTTGTAATAAAATTCGCATTTCAAGTATATTTATCATAAAAATGCGTTCTGTACTAGGTTTGACATGGTTAGGGGTGTTTTTTTTTTAAGTTAAATTTTATGACAGAACAATTCGGATGACGCCTGGATTCGAACCAGGGATCCTCCGGTAAGCGGGAATTGTTCTGTCATAAAATTTATCTTTAAAACAAAATTTTGTTTGTAATAAAATTCGCATTTCAAGTATATTTATCATAAAAATGCGTTCTGTACTAGGTTTGGCATGGTTAGGGGTGTTTTTTTTTAATTGGTACTCCTGAATTCAAGCCAGAAACAGCTTGTTCTGCAGCCAACTTCAGGTTTGGCCCTCAACTCAAGTTTTACCCAAGAATTATCTACACATGTCGTGAAAAAAATAAATAAACTGTAAGTCTAATATAAGGAAATGGAATGAAATTAATGAATATTAATGAGTGTGTCTTATATGATTGAAAGTTTTAAACTTCTTGAAATGTTTTTGGTGAATGATTACAAAACGCACGAACCATAATAATGTTTCATAATGCATTTGTAACAATACTGGTCTGGTGGTCTGGTGTGATTTCAACTTTTACTCGTACGATTTTACATATAGTTGAAAGCTATACATTTGTCGTAGGTTTCCAGTAGACAATGTCACTTTTAATAGTCCAAGCGTGGGTAGAAATGGTAAGGAACTAAATTTAGTCTGAAGGACTGTATGTGATGAATGACCTTTTGATTGACATCGTATTTGGTTGTGAAAGTATTTGATATTGAAAGCAGTATTGGTACGTATAATATTTGGAGTACAACGCATATTTTATTTGAATATTTAGTTCAATGTTTGTTTTAGTTAATCCATTTTTAATTAGTTAAATTTTGAGAAAAAAAATTCATGAATTTATTAATTGTTTGACATTTCTTTTCACTCACGACATTTTGAGTTTTGACTGAAGAAATTTTTATAAATGTCATATCTTTCTTGTTACATAAGGAAGATAGATGGCGTCGTCCAAATTCAATAAATAATTTGATTATAGTGAAAGAATAAGATGTTACATAAACACGTTTTTGATATTTAAATCTTTGATTGATTATATAATATTGAGATACTGTGGTACACAAGAAATGCAGTTGTAAAAATGATGATATTTTTACCTTGTAAACTATAAATATATATTAAAAATCTGAATTAAACAGAGGCAAATTAAAAGTAATTATTTTTCTTATCATGTTTTAATATAAACCAATCAAAATGCTTAATCCTATACTCTAATAAGAACAATTCTTGTCTGCCTGTTTGGGTATGCCAACGATCTTGGAATCGGTTCCAACGATTTTCATGAAACTTGGTATTCTAATGTTTTTTGACCTCAGAAAATTAGCTTTCTAACAAGTAACACTACCCAACTGTCACTCACCGATTTAAATGAAACTTGGCACACTAATAGAACTCTAAAAAATATTGAACCCCTATTTTTGTTTCTTCCGGAAGTTGCTTTTAAGAGGTACAAACCACCCATGAAAGGTGGTAAAAGCAAGAATCGCCATAAATGAAATTAAATAATACTAAAATATTACGCGTTCAACATTGGTTACCAGGGGTAACATCGAAAATAGATTCAGCGACCCCAAAAATCCCCGAGTAACTAGTTTTGAACCTAAAACTCTATTTCAGTTGAATATCGTAATTTCATCTTCCCATCCCCTTTTTAACCCGTTAAAAAAGTGCATATGAACAAAATGACCCCGAAAATAGATACTGCCTATCTCAAATACTCCTGGGTAACCAATGTTGAACGCGTAATATTTTGGAATTATTTAATTTCATTTATGGCGATTCTTGCTTTTATCACCTTTCAGGGGTGGTTTATACCCCTAAAAAGCAACTTACGGAAGAAAAAAATAGGGATTGAATATTTTTCAGAGTTCTATTAGTGTGCCAAGTTTCATTTTAATCGGTGAGTGACAGTTAAGTAGTGTTACTTGTAAGTTCCAACCTCGGAAAAATTCATTTTGTAAGAAAATTTTGTAGAAAATTTAATTCTTAAACATATAGGCATGTGAGCACATTAGGACAATATAATTTGAATCATAATTAAATACCAAAAAAGCGATTGTCAATTGTTTTTCTTAAATTTATTCAAATTATCTAAACTTCTAGTCAGGAAAGTATTACATGTTAGCCACAGCAGATTTGTTTTTGCACATTTACAACATTCATTTTTATTTTTCAAAATGAGTTCCTAATAATGCCATCTCATCTTTATTACATCTCACTTTCAATTTTTCTTTTTGTTGATTACAAATACCATAAGAGATAAAATAAATAAATACAAAAAGAAAAGCAGGTTGGTAACCAATCGCGGAACAGGGTGCCAGACTAGGCAACAGGTCACTAACCTGACTCCCGTGTCATGTGTATTGTGTACTCACAATCCGGACACTATACGCATACCGAAGTGTACGCGACGACTCGTTATGGGATAAATGTCTTTCTGGTGCGGCGGCGTGTTAAGAAATCAGGGAAATTTAGTTTCTAACTTACAGTTTTTTTGTATCGATTAGAGTAATTGTTTTAAATGTATTAAGAGCGTAAAGTGATTCTTTGTTACTCGAGCACGGCAATAGTGCAAGAGAAACAAAGACCCTTTACGTTCGTGATACACACATAATTTTTTCTACGATAGAATCTTAAATTATTAAAAAAGTATACGTATGAAAAAAAATTCGTTCTGTCAATTGTCAATATGACAAGTTTCTGTTTTGTTTATATCCCTGGTAACTATTGAAATAAGCGCGCATTTAATATCTTTTTTGCGTGTTGCCATTTTAGACGCGCGACAATAGTTATTTGTGTATTAAGAGCGTAAAGTGATTCTTTGTTACTCGAAAACGGTAATTGCAGCGCGAGCCGAAGGCGAGAGCTCCAATAGTTTAAGAGGAACAAAGACACTTTACGCTCGTGATACACACATATTTTAATATACGATTGCATCTTAAATTATTAAAAAACGTATACGTACTGAAAATAAATTCGTTCTGTCAACTCTCGATATGACAAGTTTCTGTTTTGTTTGAATCCCTGGTAACTATTGAAATAAGCGCGCATTTAATATCTTTTTCGCGCGTTACTATTGGAAACGCGCGCATTTAACGTCTTTTTCGCGCGTTGTCACTGGAGACGCTCAAAAAAGATATTTTAAAAAACGTTAATTTTTTTATTTAATATCTTTTTCGCGCGTTGTCATTGGAAACGCGCGTTTTTAACATCTTTTTCGCGCGTTGCCATTGGAGACAAAGATGTTTTTCGATTGTTCCACAGAAAACGTCAATTTTACGATGACAAATGAGATCGCAATTGTCAACTTTTCATAGCAATCGTAGAAAAAAATATTTTTTACTTTGTTTCAATTAAAACACACCTCATATTATTGTATATTTTGACGTTTTACTTAGAAATTGTTAGAAAAAAAGTACCCATAAATAACGGAATTTCATTTTTATAATTAATTATAGTGATATAAATAATAATTGTGAAACCTCACTTTTCCATAATATTAGTATTCTCGACAGATGTTATAAAAAATAATAATAGCATAAAATTATTACAATTTAATAGTTATGAAATCATAATACTCATAAAAAATAGAAAATAAGGTTCAAGTCAATAAAATTTAATTTAATTCAGACAAATAAATGTAAAAAAAACTTTAAATGATGTGTTAAATAGAAACTATTATTTATAAAGTTATTAACTAACAATAAGGATATAAAAGAAGAGAAATTAGATCTAGAAATACCATACGCTTTAGAAATGTTATTCAACAAGTTAATGTTCAGCAAAGCATTCCTATTTGTTCACAGTACAACTCAACTAAATGTTAAACTAGTATTACCTATAAATAATTGTAAAAGTCTATGAGTCATATCTTTTAAACGGCAGAAAGAGAATAAATATCTTAGAATTCATAATATTTTACATATAACAGTACTTAAATAAAGAAAATGTTTATAAACATATGCATTTTATTATTTTATCCTTGTCTATAATTAAACAAACGTACTGAAACGTACTCCAGTACATATTAAAGAAGTTGCCGAGAATGTTATTAATATTTTTTCGTAACACATGCACAAGAAACACGTTCTTATTCCCTAATTTTAGAGAGAGAAACACTGCTTTTCTCCCCTAGGAAGATAAACATAATGTTTCTCTCCCTAGGTAGGATGTTTCTCTCCTTAGGTAACAGGTTTCTCTTCCTAGAGAGATGTTTCTCTCCGTAGAGACTACGATTATTAGCTGTTTGCGGAGTTTCCTAGGTAACTAGTTACGCAACCCATATTTGACATTTGTACGTACTCCAGTACATATTAAAGAAGTTGCCGAGAATGTTATTAATATTTTTTCGTAACACATGCACAAGAAACACGTTCTTATTCCCTAATTTTAGAGAGAGAAACACTGCTTTTCTCCCCTAGGAAGATAAACATAATGTTTCTCTCCCTAGGTAGGATGTTTCTCTCCTTAGGTAACAGGTTTCTCTTCCTAGAGAGATGTTTCTCTCCGTAGAGACTACGATTATTAGCTGTTTGCGGAGTTTCCTAGGTAACTAGTTACGCAACCCATATTTGACATTTGTACGTACTCCAGTACATATTAAAGAAGTTGCCGAGAATGTTATTAATATTTTTTCGTAACACATGCACAAGAAACACGTTCTTATTCCCTAATTTTAGAGAGAGAAACACTGCTTTTCTCCCCTAGGAAGATAAACATAATGTTTCTCTCCCTAGGTAGGATGTTTCTCTCCTTAGGTAACAGGTTTCTCTTCCTAGAGAGATGTTTCTCTCCGTAGAGACTACGATTATTAGCTGTTTGCGGAGTTTCCTAGGTAACTAGTTACGCAACCCATATTTGACATTTGTACGTACTCCAGTACATATTAAAGAAGTTGCCGAGAATGTTATTAATATTTTTTCGTAACACATGCACAAGAAACACGTTCTTATTCCCTAATTTTAGAGAGAGAAACACTGCTTTTCTCCCCTAGGAAGATAAACATAATGTTTCTCTCCCTAGGTAGGATGTTTCTCTCCTTAGGTAACAGGTTTCTCTTCCTAGAGAGATGTTTCTCTCCGTAGAGACTACGATTATTAGCTGTTTGCGGAGTTTCCTAGGTAACTAGTTACGCAACCCATATTTGACATTTGTACGTACTCCAGTACATATTAAAGAAGTTGCCGAGAATGTTATTAATATTTTTTCGTAACACATGCACAAGAAACACGTTCTTATTCCCTAATTTTAGAGAGAGAAACACTGCTTTTCTCCCCTAGGAAGATAAACATAATGTTTCTCTCCCTAGGTAGGATGTTTCTCTCCTTAGGTAACAGGTTTCTCTTCCTAGAGAGATGTTTCTCTCCGTAGAGACTACGATTATTAGCTGTTTGCGGAGTTTCCTAGGTAACTAGTTACGCAACCCATATTTGACATTTGTACGTACTCCAGTACATATTAAAGAAGTTGCCGAGAATGTTATTAATATTTTTTCGTAACACATGCACAAGAAACACGTTCTTATTCCCTAATTTTAGAGAGAGAAACACTGCTTTTCTCCCCTAGGAAGATAAACATAATGTTTCTCTCCCTAGGTAGGATGTTTCTCTCCTTAGGTAACAGGTTTCTCTTCCTAGAGAGATGTTTCTCTCCGTAGAGACTACGATTATTAGCTGTTTGCGGAGTTTCCTAGGTAACTAGTTACGCAACCCATATTTGACATTTGTACGTACTCCAGTACATATTAAAGAAGTTGCCGAGAATGTTATTAATATTTTTTCGTAACACATGCACAAGAAACACGTTCTTATTCCCTAATTTTAGAGAGAGAAACACTGCTTTTCTCCCCTAGGAAGATAAACATAATGTTTCTCTCCCTAGGTAGGATGTTTCTCTCCTTAGGTAACAGGTTTCTCTTCCTAGAGAGATGTTTCTCTCCGTAGAGACTACGATTATTAGCTGTTTGCGGAGTTTCCTAGGTAACTAGTTACGCAACCCATATTTGACATTTGTACGTACTCCAGTACATATTAAAGAAGTTGCCGAGAATGTTATTAATATTTTTTCGTAACACATGCACAAGAAACACGTTCTTATTCCCTAATTTTAGAGAGAGAAACACTGCTTTTCTCCCCTAGGAAGATAAACATAATGTTTCTCTCCCTAGGTAGGATGTTTCTCTCCTTAGGTAACAGGTTTCTCTTCCTAGAGAGATGTTTCTCTCCGTAGAGACTACGATTATTAGCTGTTTGCGGAGTTTCCTAGGTAACTAGTTACGCAACCCATATTTGACATTTGTACGTACTCCAGTACATATTAAAGAAGTTGCCGAGAATGTTATTAATATTTTTTCGTAACACATGCACAAGAAACACGTTCTTATTCCCTAATTTTAGAGAGAGAAACACTGCTTTTCTCCCCTAGGAAGATAAACATAATGTTTCTCTCCCTAGGTAGGATGTTTCTCTCCTTAGGTAACAGGTTTCTCTTCCTAGAGAGATGTTTCTCTCCGTAGAGACTACGATTATTAGCTGTTTGCGGAGTTTCCTAGGTAACTAGTTACGCAACCCATATTTGACATTTGTACGTACTCCAGTACATATTAAAGAAGTTGCCGAGAATGTTATTAATATTTTTTCGTAACACATGCACAAGAAACACGTTCTTATTCCCTAATTTTAGAGAGAGAAACACTGCTTTTCTCCCCTAGGAAGATAAACATAATGTTTCTCTCCCTAGGTAGGATGTTTCTCTCCTTAGGTAACAGGTTTCTCTTCCTAGAGAGATGTTTCTCTCCGTAGAGACTACGATTATTAGCTGTTTGCGGAGTTTCCTAGGTAACTAGTTACGCAACCCATATTTGACATTTGTACGTACTCCAGTACATATTAAAGAAGTTGCCGAGAATGTTATTAATATTTTTTCGTAACACATGCACAAGAAACACGTTCTTATTCCCTAATTTTAGAGAGAGAAACACTGCTTTTCTCCCCTAGGGAGAGAAACATTATGTTTCTCTCCCTAGGTAGGATGTTTCTCTCCCTAGGTAGGATGTTTCTCTCCCTAGGTAGGATGTTTCTCTCCCTAGGTAACAGGTTTCTCTTCCTAGAGAGATGTTTCTCTCCCTAGAGACTACGATTATTAGCTGTTTGCGGCGTTTCCTAGGTAACTAGTTACGCAACCCATATTTGACATTTGTCCCGATAATACAGTAATTTTTGTGCACTTGTTACGAAAAGTATAATATACTTCACGGGAGGGTGCGATTATCCCTAGTGTCCCTCCCTTGTTGCATAACATACTATTTTATTTTTTATTGGTTGTACATAGCAACTGCAAATTCAATTATAATTACATACATTGGAGTTCACATTTAGATCTAAAATTGGTAAAACTGAAACTGACAACCAGTTGATGCCAATGTTAACCTTACCAAAGTCCCTAGTTTTTGCCGGCTTACGCCGAAAACAAATTCATTATAATGAAACATCTGTTAATATTGATTTACCTACGTAAAATTGTGTTAGAAATGTGAATAATAAATGAATAAATGTATTAGATATTTTCATGATTCTTTATAAACCACTGGTTTTATTCAACGTACTTTCGATCGGATATCGAAGTTATTCTGACCTTTATTACTTGGGAGCCGCACCTACATCACGACACTTTTGTACAGTTTTTTGTTTAAACATTTGCTAGTTGAGAATGATACCACGCCCAGATATAAGCTCGATACCAGTTCCTTTTTATTAAAGTACGAGTTCTTAATGTTGAGTAAAATATTAACTGTAAGATATAAATTGCCCGCGGACTAGTACAAGGCGTTGATTGTAAATTATTATGTATTTGTAAGGTAGCTACACCCAGCTGAAATCACGTTATAATTTACATAACAAGTGTTGCTAAACAAAGAACGAGAAGCTTAACTTACTTTACTTACACAGGGGTTATTTTAACGAGGTAAAAATTGTTTGTCGGCTGTGAGAATCGAATCTTAATTCTCAAATTCACAGGCCCACTCAATACCACTAAGCCACCTACCCTATTACGTTAATATAAATAAATAAAATAAATATATCATTACGCCTATAACTGGGTGTGGCACTCTGCTGAAGTAGATCTGACAAGTAACACTACCCAACTGTCAGTTACCGATTTAAATGTAACTTGACACACTAATAGAACTCTAAAGAATATTGAACCCCTATTTTTGTTTCATCCGGAAGTTGCTTTTTAGGGGTACAAACCACCCCTGAAAGGTGGTAAAAGCAAGAATCGCCATAAATGAAATTAAATAATAGCAAAATATTACGCGTTCAACATTGGTTACCCAGGGGTTTTTGAGATCGCCAAAATGTATTTTCGGAGTCATGTGCACTTTTTTAAGGGCTAAAAAAGGAGATGATGTAATGAAATTACGATATTCAATTGCCTGAAGAAATTTTGATAAATGTCATATCTTTCTTGTTACATAAGGAAGATAGATGGCGTCGTCCAAATTCAATAAATAATTTGATTATAGTGAAAGAATAAGATGTTACATAAACAAGTTTTTGATATTTAAATCTTTGATTGATTATATAATATTGACATATTGTGGTACACAAGAAATGCAGTTGTAAAAATTACGATATTTTTTACCTGTAAACTTTAAATATATATATTAAAAATCTGAATTAAAAACGAAACAGAGTCAAATTAAAAGTAACTATTTCTCTCATCATGTTTTAATATAAACCAATTAAAATGTTTTATCTAATATTCTAATATGAACAATTCTTGTCTGCCTGTCTGGGTATGCCAACAATCTTGGAATCGGTTCCAACGATTTTCATGAAACTTGGTATTCTAATGTTTTTTGACCTCAGAAAATTAGCTTTCTAACAGTAACACTACCCAACTGTCACTCACCGATTTAAATGAAACTTGACACACTAATAGAACTCTAAAAAATATTGAACCCCTATTTTTGTTTCATCTGGAAGTTGCTTTTTAGGGGTACAAACCACCCCTGAAAGGTGGTAAAAGCAAGAATCGCCATAAATGAAATTAAATAATAGCAAAATATTACGCGTTCAACATTGGTTACCCAGGGGTTTTTGAGATCGCCAAAATGTATTTTCGGAGTCATGTGCACTTTTTTAAGGGCTAAAAAAGGAGATGATGAAATGAAATTACGATATTCAACTGAAATAGAGTTTTAGTTTCAAAACTAGTTACTTGGGGGTTTTTGGGGTCTCTAAATCTATTTTCGAAGTTACCCCTGGGTAACCAATGTTGAACGCGTAGTATTTTGGTATTATTTAATTTCATTTATGGCAATTCTTGCTTTTACCACCTTTCAGGGGTGGTTCGTACCCTTAGAATGCAACTTCCGGAAGAAAAAAAATATAGGGATTCAATATTTTTTAGAGTTCTATTAGTGTGTCAAGTTTCATTTAAATCGATAAGTGACAGTTGGGTAGTGTTACTTGTCAGTAAGTTTCTTTTTCTTCGCATGAACTGCGGTTACCAGTCGTCAAATTACGGCCCTCAAAGATATTAGTGGAGGGAGAGCTACAGATGAAAATTGTTTGTCGGCTTTGGGAATCAAACCCTGGTTTGGAAATCCACAGGCCGACATGACACCACTGACCCACCTATCCCATTACGTAAATTTAAGAAGTGATTAAACTAAATTTCCTAAAATTAATGATGTTTAATGTCCCTTTAACTTTGCAAAAATACGACTACTTAAAACTTTCCAAAATATTAAATTAGTATCTAATCAGCAACAGCACAACAACAATTTCTCAAAATAGCATTATTATCGTTTAATCACGATTATAGTGCTATAAAATAATGTTCAAATTCTTACTTTAAAAAATAACAACTTCCATACGGCCAGGTTCTTTTTGCTTGTATTACGTATCATTTTTAATGGGGTCGGTGGCTCAGTGGCATCGAGTCGGCCTGTGGATCTTGAGAACCCTGGTTCGATCCCCACAGCCGACAAACAATTTTCACCAATTTAAATCTATCCCTGTGGCTCCCCCTCCACTAATATCTTTGGGGGCCGTGATTTGACGGCTGGTAACCGCACTTCACGCGAAAAAATATATCACTTACCGAGATTTGCTTAAGCAGAGTGCCACACCCAGTAATGGGTAAAAGGCGTAATGATATATTTATTTATTTATTTTTACGTATCATTTCCAAATTGAAATCTTAAATAAATTTCTTGCATAATTTTGTTTCTAAATTGCTCGTGAATATTGATGCATTTTTTTTATCCAATGTTTAAGCGCAATACAAACTTCACCAATAAATAAATATAAATAATTGTCCGTGATATTTCGAAACGTCCTCCATAGTAATAGGTACACTACACGTTCCTAACATCTATAATTAATTATGTTATTGAAAAGAATTTTTATTTAACTCCTTAATTGAGGTAATTTTTATTTCATTAAAATTAATTTACCTAAATTTAACGGTAAATGTTCGGTTTATAAAAGAAAAAATTCTTGATCACTGAAGTGTTAGTTTTTATATAACCTAGTAACTAAAGTAATTGTATTTTTAACCGGATTTCTTGAATGCAATAATTATGCAACTGCAAACAAAATCTAATAAAATATAATTTTAATACAATAACAGTAAATGGGAAGATATAATGAACTGGCATGATTGCAATATTTGTTCTAGAATAATTGAACTATGAAATTTTAAATGCAGAATTAATTCTGTACAACTTTTTCACTGAGAATGAGACATCTATTGATAATGTTCGAAACATCAAATTGTATTCGCTATAAAACGACAAAAAAACCTCTACATAATACCGGTGACACATATTGAATTTACACTCTGAGTCTGGTTTTAAATAAATAAATATATCATCACGCCTTTTACCCATTACTGGGTGTGGCACTGTTCCATAGTAGATCTCGGTAAGTGATATATTTCTTCGCGGTTATCAACCGTCAAATCACGGCCCCTAAAGATATTAGTACAGGGGGAGATACAGGGGTAGATTTAAATTGGTGAAAATTGTTTGTCGGCTGTGGGGATCGAATCAGAGCTCTCAAGATCCACAGGCCGACTCAATACCACTGAGCCAGCTACTCCATAGTAGAGTCCGGTTTTGATTGCCAAAAATAGAAACGCCGCTATTTTCAGTACTCTGACTGCGAAAAACCATGCTGATTTGATCGCTATTTTCACTCTGCTTATTTATTTATTTTATTTATGTTACTCTGTACAACAGGAATTTAATCCCAATTACAATAGCAGGGTCCGCACTCACCGAGCCGCAGAGAGAGAGCTGCAGCTTCAAAATTATCGGGCAGTGAAAATGTCCGGGAAACTTGAAGCCGTTTGTGTACTTGTTTTTATTATTTTGATATATTAACTAAATAAAGTTAATGCAATATTATAATGAATATAACGGAGCAACATAATGGAATTCGTGTTTTCGTACTAATAATAGGATTTTACTTTCACTAGACATGCCTGGCAAGACAATGAGTGGCTCGTCGTGTTTCCTAGAACTTGTGTATCATAAAAATAATTCTAGCCAGGATTCCTAACGCGAACTTAACGTGAAACATACAATGGCTGAACATGAAAAAACATTCTACACGAAACACGGTAGTACGAGTAGTAACTCAGCCATGCATGCATAATGCAAAATTTGTTTGGAACATAAATGCATTTGCTATGTAAATATTTAGAATCGTGAATGTTAAAACGATGGCCTTTTATTGGAAAATCGTGTATCTGAATCTTAAACAATCAGTCCCTTTATTCTTTGTTTTCAACTCTTATTCTTATACAGATGTTCCACGAAAACTGTGCCATATGGAAAATAAATTTAATGGCTAGTAGCACAAGCTCTGTTTTTGCCTGTTTTAAGTGCAGTGTTTTTGAATGTTTTAGCTATCTCTAACATGTTAAAACCGTGCTCTTAGAACACCCAGAAACAAAGCTTGCCCTACCAGCCTTTGTTACCAATGCTCTTTAGTAGAATAAGATGGAATTAATAGTTGTAGATGATTAAATTATGTATCTAAATGAAATGAAATTGGCATAAATGGCTCAGTGGTATCGAGTCACACTATGGATTTGAGAACTCGGGTTCCATTTCCACAGCCGATTTACAATTTTCACCATATTAAAACTACTAACACCGAAACCTATATATTATTTTCAAAAACTGTAACCAATTAACAAAACCGAAATTTTACTGATATAAAAACCGTTAACCATAACCGAACCCCAAATTTTTTCGGTTTAAATATAAATAATATCTATTTTGACAAGTTTTGAACTTTTATAACAATATTGTAATAACTATGAACATACCCAGGAATGTTATGAGTATCATAACAGCCACAGATGTCAGTTTGAAGTCCGAGCTCATAGAGAGAGGATTTTTAAGACATCTAAGGCCCGTTATGACTCATAACATCCGTGGTTTGTTCAATAGTTTATCGGTTTCAGAATATAAACACGTTAACGTCATTAATAAATATTATTTTTTGAAATTCTTTGTCATTGTAATCATTTTAGAAGGTGATCAAGTAAGTCTGTGGTCTGTATGTTTTTATTTAACGCCGTGGTTACAATTGTTTTGTATCATATTTATAAATAATTTTCGTAACACATGCACAAGAAACACGTTCTTATTCCCTAATTTTAAAGAGAGAAACACTGCTTTTCTCCCCTAGGGAGAAAAACATTATGTTTCTCTCCCTAGGTAGGATGTTTATCTCCCTAGGTAGCATGTTTCTCTCCCTAGAGACTACGATTATTAGCTGTTTGCGGCGTTTCCTAGGTAACTAGTTACGCAACCCATATTTGACATTTGTCCCGATAAGACAGTAATTTTTGTGCACTTGTTACGAAAAGTATAAAATGCTTCACGGCAGGGCGCGATTATCCCTTGTGTGAAGTTGGCAAACTCGGGAATAATCGCTTGTTTCCCTCCCTTGATGCATAACATACTATTTCTTATTTAAACGTCATAAAGTGGTCATCTCTAATTTGAAAGACTGTACTATTAATATATATTATGATAAGCAGGAGAAGTAATCTTTGTATTATTGTTGTTTTGAGTTCCGTTTGTATTAATAGTGTTATATTATCATTGTGTTTTATTTTCATTTTCTTGACTGTTTTGACAAGACAGTATGGTAACAGCCTACTTTTGTGCATGTAAACATAGATATAATATTCTGAAACCGGTAAATAATTTAACAAAGTTAGCAGTATGTTGGAACACCCTGTATGTCTGATTAAAATATCTTATTACGGTAGATTTAACATTTATTCAAATTTCCTAAATATCTAAAAATACAAATTCGAAATATACAACGACATGAATACAAATAGATTAATTGTAATTTCCATCATAATTAATATTGTCATCACGTACACCCCCGATAAAGACTATTATTTTGACACAGTGATACTAAAAGTTACGTAGAATTAGTGTAAAATTCGGGTCACAATTTCAATATAGAGTTTTTCACACGGTAAAATGAAGCGTGCTCCAATTACGGCTAAATGAAAATGTATGCTATAGTTTCTCAGGCCCACATACTCCAAATTTTCAATATGGTTGCTTAAAATAAATCATTTTAAATTTTGCAACAGTGTTTTGAATGGTACCATTAAATATTATGTTGCCAAATTATTATGGTATTGTTTTAAATTTTTCGGCAATATTATTTAATTATTCGCGAGTTATCTCACAATAAAAAGATACATTCGAATTTTATTTCTAATTTATTGAAGCGTAAAATTTGAGGCATGAAAAAATGCATTCTTAATTATATTATATTAATTAGGAAAGAAATTTAATGATTTCATTGCTATCTATATCATTTGAATCATTACACCGACAATGTTCTTTATTAAAATGTAATTTGCGTTACTAGATATCACTAATTGCCATGAATAGATAAATATTATTGATAATAATAAAACATTTTGCACTAGTGTGTTTATCTATCATTGTGTGTGTTATCTCTCAAGAAACATGTATCTTATCTTACATCAATTTTATACAATAATTATGTTTGCAGTATATACGTATCTATAGTTTGATTTCGCTAAGAAAACACGTATATTTCTATGATTGTAATTGGCCTAAATAAACGTCAAAACAAAGACAAGTTTAAACGCTAAAAATAATTAAATATTTATTAGTAATCTATATTAATTTAATACTTATCTTTAATTAATTAATATACCAATAGAGGAGGTATCTTTTTATATAAATAAATCTAGTTTTAATGTTAAATCTGATGTTTGAAATTTTCTCAATATCAGTCGGACATTTAAATTTTTTTAACTGTCAAAAATTATTTAATTTCGTTATGTTAAAACGGGCTATGAACGATTGTTGAGACATCTGTTGGCAACTGTATTCTTATTGTAATCGAATATATTTATATATCTATAAATACGAATTTATGCTAATAAGTGCTATTTTACAGATTACGGAGAAAGTTAAATCACTTCATAACAATTTAGAAACTATATTTCAATCGTTATATCAGCAATGATTTAATATTAGACGATTTTTTTAAAATTTAATACAACAAACACTAAAATAATACAAATAAAAGCTACCCATAAATGAAAACAAGCAGTATTAGCAAATATAATGCCTATGGCACACTAGTCGAAGAGCGTCGAAATTAGAGGCTCCTCTATTTCTATCGAAGAGCTCATCGATGAAACGAACGTATCTCATTTCACTCGTATCGTTTGCATATTTTTGAAATTTAGTTTTTCTTTCTCAACTGTAGAAGCTTTTATTTTTCGTCAATGACGGGTGCGTTCTATTGTTTCATCGAAGAGCTTGATGCTCTTCGATGCTCTTCTACCAGTGTGCCATAGGCATAAGGAATAAACAATAAATAAACAAACGAAATTTCAAGTAAATTTAGAAACCAGATTTTAATTAAATCTCATCTGACTAAGACAATAGCTAAAGAACGCAAAATATTTTGGTATAACGTTACATCCACTTACATATTTATAGTTGTATTTTAGTGTATCATACTTTCAATTCACAAGCGAAAGTTTAAGAGTTCAATCCTCGCTGACTTCAACTTTTCCAAAAAATGTCACTGTCGAAGAAGGGCTGGATTAATAAAAAAAAGACAAATGTCTAAGGTCTGATTCAGAGGAATCCGATTCGGTTTGGGAAAAAATTGAAATTGTTTACCAAAATTTCTTTAATTCGATTGTTAACCTTTTCAATGAAGTATATGGTTGCAACTAAAGCTGTAACACGAGCAAGAGCTGAGTGAATAAGTTAATCACTATTCTTAATTTAATGTTTATTAAGATATATTCACAACATAAAAATAAATAGAAAAGTTACAAAATTACAAAAGTGATAGATATTAAACGAAACATATTAAATCTCTATTTAACAACTTGACCGAAGATGGCAAACAACAACAACATATGAACTAAAGTTACTACATGGCAAGACTACATCTTGTCAATCCAAAAGCTAAACTACCACTAACTATTTGTTGTTGTTTTCCATGGGATGTGCTGACAAGGGGAAAGAGGGTGGAATCGTTGACTTGGTTAGAGATAACTGTTCCCATGCATGAGTTTACATACAAACCCAAGACGCTTCTAAGGGATGAAATACAAGGATCAAAAGCTATTTCAGACCAACGCATAGCTAATAATTTACCCAGATATGTCATCACATAATAGCTAATAAGCGCGACAATTCAGAGAAGCCATAAACTCAATAAATAATGATCGAAGAATACTGAAATTATTACAAACATATGCACTAATAAATTTGATAACCAAAACTCTGTCAAGTCAACTTCAAAAAAAGATACTTAAGATAATATTTAATTTGTCTGTATCTTTCGAAGCTGAGTTGATAGTGAAAAATCCTAATTATAACAAAAACTAATTCTGAATTGTTTCACTTTGTTACAAAGCCATCACCAACCAGATCCAAGTTTTCATTAACAAATGCTTACACAAAATTCTACATGTATTCTGACCGGACCTGATATCAAACATAGAGCTATGGAAAAAAACAAACTAAAAAAGTTATGGAAATACGCAAAAGAAAATGGAGTTGGCTGGGTTATACTCTGCTCAAGTCAAGTGGATTTGAGAACTCGGGTTCGATTCCGAAAAACGACAAACAATTTTCACCAAATTAAATTTCGTTCGGCCTTTTATTTGAGACACAAGTTTCATCTCGATTTTTTTCATTGAGTTTCAACTGCTAGTATTGTTCAGAAAAAAGAAAAGAAAAAAAATTAAATGAACCGATAAAATACTGTACATATTTTCGATGATGACATTTTTCACATCCTGTGGCAGAAGTAAATTAAACCATTAAAACCTAAAACAAGAATTTGCATTTACAAATCAGTTTTCTAACATGATAACATTCATTTCAATCTAATTCAGCCTTCAGTTATTTCGATATTCCTTTCCTTTCAGAGGTATCATCATTGCACAACCTAAATTCATTGCACGTATCGACGGTAGTACACATCCGGATTAGTTTCCGATTCTCGATCCAATCAATCGGTTGCGAAGTCGCAATCACAAATGTGAGACCGGAAGAAAGATCAAAAACAAAGCCCGATCACCACCATTCAAAATGGCGACGACCTCCGGAGCCTGCGCAAGAACTAAGAACTGCTGGTACAGATTAACATCGCTGCGAGTGCTGGAACGAAGAAGTGAAAGTAGGCCGAGTTAGCAACAGCTGACTTGATCTCTGTTGCTGCTACCGGAGTCTTCGACTGTTAATGCTTTATAAACTACTTTTAATGAATTTAATAATATTACTTCGTTTGTTCGTTTGTCAATGGCAGAAAAATTTGTAGAAAATATTTGAACTAAGAGAAATTTGATTGTGAACTAAAATGGAATTAGACAATTGTTGAAATTCGGAAACTAATTTGATTTATTATTTTTAAAATCATATAACAGTCCCTGGATTATACCACATTGAATTATTGTATTTGTGACAATAGAATTACATGTCATTTGTTTTTATGCAATCATCCGAAAAATGACACTTTTCCATTTTGTTTTCGATCCACAAAATTCATAATTCAAGTCATTGTCTAAATAAATATACCAAGCCTGGAATGTCTTGTTTCCAAGTAAAACTAAGGGAATAAAAATTGCAAAGTTTTGCCGCAAGCGGCGCTTTTTGCGACGATTTTGATTATCGGTACAATATTGATCAAACCTTCTTATATAAATATTTCAGTTGTTCCAATTTTGTTTTTAAATAGTACGTTAGCACTCATTATTCTTCTGATTTTTGTGACATTCCAGGCCTTGTAAATACTATTGACGACGTTTTAGTATTTTATAATAATTGCTAGACAACAAGAATTAGAGTATCAGAACCACTTCGATCTAGTCGTTGCTAGAGAACAAGAAATTGCTGATATTCTATACAAAAATATCCATTCTGCTGTTGCGGTACTAGTGACAAAGGAATTCTAGCAAATATACACGATACCCTAGCTGGGAGTACGGCAATCATTTTTCCGGTCTAGAGCCATAGTTATTGTGTAACAAGTGCGTAAAGTAATAATGACTATTAATTTTGTTCGAACGAGTCGAATGTGAGTTCTACAAATCATACCTACAACTTTGCGCAAGTATTGCATGCAAAAAAATTTCAACTACTATTTTCATATAATGCAACATGACTTAATTTATTTGGTATTTATTTATTATGCTACTCTGTACAATAGGAACTTAATCCCAATTACAATATAGGATCAGGACGCATCGAGTCGCAGTATGGTAGTTCATATATTTGTAGCGTGATTGTGATTCGAATTCGAAATCTTTGAATTCAAATGCCGTAATTCTCAACTTTTCATAGCAATCGTAGAAAAATAAAATTATTTTTACTTTTTATATAATTCGATTTAATAAGTAGAAACTTAAACTATATTTGAAAATTTGTAGTATATAGTTATTAGAAATGTACCATTAGTACTTTAAATTTTTATTATTATTGCCTATATTCAGTAGTTGTTTTGAAAAATAATAAATTGATAGTTAATATTAGTATGTTTGTATATTTATTCATTTTATTATTTCCTGCTGTACAAGGTAATTTCAGAAGTTATTCGTGATTTATTTGCAAGAGGTTTAAACAAAGTAATGAATATGTATTTCAAATAAATATTTATAAGATTTGAGGAATTTATTCTCATGTAAATAGATAAATTATCAAAAATAAAATTGTGAAATATTATTAGTTTAATTAAAACGTTTTATAAAATTATTTATCAAATTATACACTGTTTAAGTAAAAGGCATAATAATTTGTAAATGAAACAATATTCTTTTGTTGTCCAAATTGTACGTACAAGAAAATTAAATTAAGTAATTAGCTTCTAAAAGAACAAAAATTACTATACTACTTAAATGGCATTTTGCAAATTATCACAATTATTCTCTATTAAAATTTTTATAGTATAAAATCGAAATCATTTATATTTATAATGATGTAATATTTAAGTTTGAAATACATATATTATTCAAATCGATAACAAAAAGATGAAAATACTATTTTTAGCCAAGAATCAACACCTTAAAAATGTACGTACTATACATGACATCACCTCTTACTTCATACACATTGCGAATTACCATTTGAGTCAACTCAGCCAACAATTTCATCGTTTAGTCGAAGAACTAATCAGCTAAATTCTCATATTTATGCCGCCTTTTCACTCAGAAAAACGTACAATTTCCACCAGGAATTATAATGAAATTACGAAATGTAAAACTGAGAAAACAAAAAAACATCTTGATGCATAAAACAAAAGCCAGTCAGCTGTATATCCCATGGCTAGAGTCGATGTATGCACGCGATTTCCAACAATGACACAGAATACTGCTGACCTGAAGATGAAACTAACCTAGAAATATCGTATGTACTGATTATTGTTGCGATCTAGGTCGGCACGAAGATGATTTCACGGATTGTTGCTAATCTATCATTATCTACATTGCGATACTAATTTTGCACTTCACCCCCAGCAACGTTTTGATAGTGATGATTTTCTCAATTTCATCATAACACTTTGAAAGAGAACGTATTGATATACATAACATACTAACATTTCGTAATATTAAAAAATAATAATAATAATAGTATCTATACTGAAGGAGAGAAATGCATGTTCTTTTCCCGTAGGGTAAAATTGAAGCACAAGACTACTCTCAAGCAGCGCAGGATCGGCGTAACGAAAATAGCCGCCTGAGGCGAATGACGTTTATCTAGCTCCTATCTTTTGAAATAGTAGAAGTAGAAAAGTTAATTTAATTGTACATTAATAAAATAATTTTATTGTATGTGGCTGAACAAGTTTAAATTAAATTCAAATAAAAAAATATATTTACGTTACTGAAATTTATTTTAGATTTTTATAATATAATAAAAAAGAAAATTTGAACCTAACAATTAAGTTTTTATTTAAAAAATATTTTTCGTGTTTTTTTCTTTGTAAATTCCACTAATAATATAATCATAATATAAATTCGAAAAATAGTTATTTACGTAAAAAGTTAGGAAAGCATTCAATTACAGGATGAGTAAATAGTTGAAACAGCTTACGAATCCTGTACGACGCTTTACTAACGTGTTACGTATAACATTTTACCTGAAACTTATAAACAAATAATACATATTTTAAATTAATTTAAATTAAAAGAAATATTTGACTTACATATTCAGTTAGTATTTTATGTTGCTAAGTAACTGGACACTCACGTTTCTTTCATTACCAGCCTAGGCAGGCAATATATTATTTTCCTGACTAGGCATGAAAAGCAAAGGTTTACTGAGTCTTACAGGTCAGGCAAATGTTTATTTTCCTGTCAGTTTAAGGTAAAAATTATTTTCAATACATAATATTGCTAAATTTGATAAAATGTCCTGTACCACTGTAAAACGTAAATATATTTTTATTAGTTTGTTTAAAAGAAAGATCGTTCTCTACTCAACAGACACAGAAAAAATTAACAAGATTTTTAATAACATTACTATATTGGAAAAAATTTATATCAAATTATTGTTTGAAATATAATTTAGAACATTAAATGCTGTCATCCTTTCATTTAAAATATTCCTGATAATTTATATTGTTGCTTCATATTAAATAAATTTTAGAAACTTAAGTAGATATCCTATTGAATTTGTGTTAAATTTGCCTAATTAACATTAATTGTTATGAAAATTGTTGGTACAGAAAAATGCTGCCCCTAATATTATGCAACCCGAGACGGTTGTCTCAGTGCCTCACCTATCGAGCCGGCCCTTATATACTTATTAATCAATAAAGAACAATTGAAATATGTTTTATTTGTCTTCCCTTAGTAACAGGAGTAAAACGCTATTAACAACGGGACTAAAGTATACTTTTTTTTCAGTCATTATTAGCAACGAAAGAAAAACTTCATTCAGCGGGCTAAAATGTATTATTTCTGTCAAAATTTGATGTCATAGCAATGGACTTCCACCCCCGGCCGTGGAAAAATTTATAAATGATTTTCAAATTGTGCATGAGAACGCGGGAATGAAATTATTACGTATTGGTAATTAAAAATAAACACTAATCCTTAGTTTTTTTAATATAAAATATCTATTGTTTAATTATATCGACAATGATACATTCCATAGATAAATGACGCAGTTCGATATATTTTTGATTTTAGGAAATAGGTACTTATGGAACAATAAAGAAAATATAAGATATGATAAGAAAACTACTTGAAAATGTTTTATTATTTTGTCAAAATTTCCTGTAAAGACACTGACAACTAATTCGACTTTAAAATTATTGTTGCTATAGTTCACCCCCTCCACCACTAATATCTTTGGGAGTCGTGATTCGACGGCTGGAAATCGCACTTCAAATGCAAAAAAAATATAAAATATATCAAAAAATGGACTGTTGCGTCATTGATATCTTTATTTATTTTATTTATAAAGTTTTCGATATATATAGTTGCGACTAGAATTGAACCCAGATTTTGTCATTTTGTCCTGCAGTGCCACAGGTCGCGCAAGATTGCAAAAATAGATAAGAAATAATAAGAAATATGGAATACAAAACATTGCATTTCAGAAGCATTTTCAATTAAGAAAACAATCATTCGAGATTTGTAGCTAATAAAATTGAGTAATAAATAAACAATAATAAAATAATGGAAATAATCTATTTGTATTTAGTATAAATGTATAGTTGCATAAGAACAATTATTCAAATAAGATTCATTCATTGGCCTTTGGCTACGGTAAACACAAAATCGCTGTTTTATACGTATTACTCATCCTGTACCGCTAATGCGGTATAGCTGTTCCCCACGCAAGTGTAAACACACATTAACATAAAGCAAGGTATCCAACACTAAACATAACGGCCACTTATTTTATTTACCTCACTTTTAAATTAAGTAACCAGAACGGATATAAGTTATTTTAATGAGCAATTTTATAATGTTAAGGAAACGCCAGAAATTACTGATTGGAATTTTTTTAATTAAAGAAGAATCGCTTGCTTGGCGGAGTCAAACGATTGGTAATTTTAAGTAGATTGGGATTTACTAAATATTTGTACATAGTTAATTTCTATGAATTTAAAGTTATTTCAAAAGTCAAAACATTCACATTATTTTGTATTTTATATCCTACCCTTCACTTATATTTTTCCACAAAAATTGAAAATAAGAAACACGTAAATCAATATTTTTTTTAAATGTATAAATTTAATTTAATGAAAGAAACAGATATGCTCATCTGTCAGATAATTATAAAAATACTACTCAAAATCACAGCATACAACATTAACTGTTACGCGATATTTTCCTTCATTTATAGATTAGTTATGAATCGTTTAAAATAATTATTATTTAGAGCTACTTACTTTACGGGGGGCGCAAGTTTGACAGCCAAATACTAGTATGTTATGCATCAAGGGAGGGAAACAAGCGATTATTCCCGCGTGTGAAGTTAGCAAACCAAGCGAGGGTCGAAGGTTTCTCTCCCTAGGGGAGAAAAGCAGTGTTTCTCTCTCTAAAATTAGGGAATAAGAATGTGTTTCTTGTGCATGTGTTACGAAAAGACACTTTCAGGGCGTACAATAATTTATTTACGCAACTGTCAAATAAAGTTGATATTTACGCACACAATTCAGCTCGTGAAATTCTACTTTTTTGTAGACATCTCGACAAAAATTAATTACTGGACTATCAGCTACTTTTAAACCAATAAAAAATACGATTACAAATTGCCGCCGATAAACAAACAAATTAATATTTTTTCTGAAAACATCTCCTTGGTTACACATTCAAATAAGCATTATTTCAAAATTAAATTCAGAAGTTTTTTAATGAACACTTGCGTGAAAAATATTGTGTGCACGTCTGCTGCGAAATTATTTGGTGCGCTCAGAATATAGTCTACTTCAGCTTTCCTCGTTCGCCTAACTTTTTCTTTGACGCAGACAAACAATAAATTCACGGCCTAGATACACAAATATCTATTTGCGACCATCAGTGACAAATTATTCATAATTGGACATAAGAATGAAATACAGGGTGTATCTGTACTTCGGGAAAAAATAAAGGGTATATACTATAAGACGTACTGATCATGGAATAAAAAGAATGGCTAGTAGCACAAGCTCTGTTTTTGGGTGTTCTAAGAACACGGTTTTAACATGTTAAAACACTCAAATACACTGCTCTTAAAACAAGCAAAAACAGACCATGTGCTACCAGCCTAAGTTTTTAAAATTCGTTAAATTAAGAATGGTTTACTTAAATTGAACATTTGTCTGTTTATACGAGTATGTATAGGTACTAACATGATTAAAATAATAAAATATTCTAAAATGTCAATGTTTATAATTATTAATATTGTAATGGTGAAATAATGTCCTTCAGTTAACGGTAAAAATTACAATATTCTACATACTGCAGAATAATTAATTTAATTAATATATCCGGACCTGAAACTCAATTTATTGTTTGTCGGGATGAATCACAATTCTATAAATATGTAAATATTCAACTATTTCTAATTTCTAATTCATTTTATTTCTGTTAATAATTTTATGATATTTGCATCTGTTCCAGTGTAGATTGTATTGATAATAAACTTCCTTTACATTCTCATACGTAATATTTAAAACTTCATTCTCAAAGAAGTTAAAGGATATAACGTATAATTATTACTGTTTCCTAGTTAGGAAATAATATTTTACTGAATAATATGAGTTTAATTTTTAGAAGGATTTGACAATCACGTCATCTAAAATGGACAGATCTTTCTCGCTTTCAAATGTTCTTAAATTATTTTTGGAGAAAATAATACAATAAACAAAGGACCCAGTTTTCTACTAGTTTATACTGTTTTGTAAATATAAATAATGAAATGAAGTGTGGTTACCAGCCATCTAATCACAACGCTCGAAGATGTTAGTAAAGAGGGAGCCACAAGAGTAATTTTAATTTGGTGCAAATTGTTTGTCGGCTGTGGAAATCGATACCACTGAGGCACCCACCCCACATTTTTGTATTATATACTAATTTATTTAAAAAAATAAAATAAATATATCATCACGCCTTCTACCCATTACTTGGTGTGATACTCTGCTGTAGCATATTTCGGTAAGTGATATATTTCTACGCGAGAAGAGCGGTTACAAGCCGTCAAATCACGGACTCCAAAGATGTTAGTAGTGGGGGAGTTTTAACGTGGTGAAAAACTAATTTATTGTTTTAATATTAATGAAAATTAACTAATTATTGATCAATGGGAAACATCAATTTTTCAGATTCCTTTATTATCATATGAATTTTTCGAAAAAAATTATAACAAAATTTAATAGTGGCTCAGTGGTATCGAGTCGGCCTGTGAATTTGAGAACCCAGGGTCGATTCCCACAGCCGAAAATCAATTTTCAAAACATTAAAACTACCCCTGTGGCTCCCTCTCCACTAATATCTAGTAACCGCATTTCACGCGAAGAGATATATGACTTATCGAAATCTGATACGGCAGAGTGTCACACCCAGTAATGGGTTAAATGAGTAATAAAATTTAATAAATGGAATAGAACTGTTTTCCAGGACTAAAATTCTATCATTCTTCCATTTTGCTTTGTAATCATAAAATTGAATCTTTGCAAGTATTTGAAATATAATCCTATTCACAAAATTTATAAAAATGAACTAATAATAGACATGTAATCAAAATATCATTCACAGATTAATTCATGTTATCAATATTACTCATTATAATTGTCTGAAAACATAATGTATCTAAATAACTAGTGATAAATTGGTACTAGGTAGTATCTATTGTTTTACAGTTAAAAAATTCAATATTTAAATATCACGCTAGTCAAATAAAAGTAATAAATATTCAAATATTTATCCTTGAAATAACCTTTAGTAAAATTTGTGGGTTCAAACTTATCGATAAAAAAGAAATACTATTTATTTTAAATATTAGAGGTCGTACCACCTACCTAAATATCAAATAGACAAAAAAAATCTTGAAAATTTTTAATTAAAATTGAACTTTTGCTATGAAATTTATTGTTAAAAAATTAATTATGTTATAACTTTAGAAATCCAGTTTAAAGATAATAATATAATATAGGTAATGAAGAAAAAATTTAAAGTCAAAATCAAGTCGGTTCATCGATGTTCTGGTTTTGTAAATATTTTTAAAAGTTGAACGAGTATTGACTACTAAAATTAGTTAATGCCTTTCCCTGCCGCAAGCAATGACAGATTCCAACGATCGAATAGAACACAAACCTAGTCGTTCGTTTACTTAATTCGCTGCGGAAATATTTGACAGTTCTTTTATTATTTTTATTTTACGCCGTTTAATTGTTACTGTTAAGTTGCACAATTATTACGAAAATAATAAATAAGTGAAAACAATACAAATTTCTTTTAGAAATTACATTTTTATTCATATTAACATACACATTGAAAGTTATTTGGTGCGCTCGAAATTTTATTAGCAGGAATTAAAATGGAAATTCCCTAAAATGACTAACTTTGATGGCAATCATCATATCCTGTCTTAAAAATCGATAAGATGGTTTCAATTTGACACAAAAGAAATATTAACAATTACCTTCTTATTCATACTATCGTAGTAATTTTTTGTATGAATATAAAATGACAAACATTAGTACTAAAAATATGACTTATAAAGTCAATAATTCACGTACAATTTTTAATTAATTTTCCTAACAGTTACGCGACCTACTAAGTCCAAAAAGTAGCAGCACCATGCTATTAATATTTATTTACAAACATTTACTAAATTAGAATCTATATTTTAAAAACAATATGTGCTTAATATAGAGCATAAAATATATTTAGAGATTACAAATTGTTTAAGAATCATATGACAAAATTAATAATTTTCTAGAAAATTATTGCAATCAATAAGATATAGGTAAATAGATTAGATTAATCGTTAACGATTTGATAAAATGGATCAAAAGCTTAAGAGTATTTTTATGAAACAATCTTAATCAATTAGTAATGCCAAATTGAAAAGTTGTAAATTATATTCCGATTACAACAATAGCTAATATCGCAACATATGTTTCATTGTTGTACCGTATGTAATTATGATAAAAATAATCAGAAAAAAGTTATACAAGAAAACTATCAATAAATTAAATGCCTATTAATTAATTGTGATAACTTACCTATAATTTAATTTAAATAGTACACGGATAATAAATATATCTACTTTCACAATGTTTTAAAAATTCGTTTACTTAAATATATCGTTTATGTTTCATTTTTTCGTTGGTCGTTTCACTGTTAGTATTTGTCAAACTACAAATTTAAAATCCAGAATTTAATAATTTAAGTCAGAACGCGTTATTTCGTTGTACTACACGCAAAGATCAAAGCACTACTAAAGAAAAGAGAAAGAATGAAACCCCGTATTTCTTCAAGCGCATGCCTACCTTTCGAGTTTGCCTCCTACTTGTATGACGTCATAGAATATAATTTTGATATCTGATTTTGAACGATAGTCATAATTATTAATTAAGATTATTTAAATTATCACCTAAGGTTTAAATTAAGGAAAGTGAATGTTACTTAAAATATTACAAATAAAATTTTTGAGTATAATGTAATTTGAAAGTGTTATTTAATTAATATTAGAGAAATGATTTAATACATGTTAATTTAAGAATAGTTAACAATTAATTGCTGCTATTGCTTATAACATTTTTATAAAATGATTTTAATTTTGTATGAAATTATTTTTCATTTATTTTACTTGTAATTTTATAATATATGATCATTTATGTATAAAAAAATAACAAATATTTTTAAATTATAAATAAAAACTTATTTATTCTGAAATTTTCTGTATTTTGAAAATATTTTCGGATTTAATAGACATTTCAACATCTTTAGATATTTTAATAAAGTTAGTAACAACTAGTCATTTTACAGTCAAAAAATTATTTTCTGAATTGTCAAATTCTTTACTTTCAGAATTATTTAAATTTTTACAAATATGCTGCTGCGAAATACAATCCAATTAGTTCACATATAAAATTTATTTGAACTACTTGTGATAACTTACCTACAATCGTTATTCGTATGTTGAACAGTTACTTCTTTGCATTTCTGAAATTAAAACTAGAAAAAAAGGTTTATCTGTTTATAGTAATTAATAAATCTTGCATTTCAAATATCAAAAATTAAATTAAATTTATTCTTAAAAATGTGAACAAACAGTGTTAAACGTTGTAAATATGTAACATAATAGTGACTATCAAATCACCATCATAGATATGAAAGAATTAAAGGAGATGTGATGCTGACTTCTCTTCTTGAAAATAAACAATTTAAAAACTGTTGAAATAGAAGTCAAAAATCGAATAATAACATCTCCGTCAATTCAAATTAATTCCACAAATATATTTTAGATTAAATGGCTTTCTCACCACAGCTCTTATTTTCTGAATTCTGAAAATTATCTTCCGACTTAACAGACTCACATATTATATTATTTTCAGATTCTTTAACAGTTTTTTTATCTTCTATATCAATATTTTCAGAAGAAGCAAGTTCTTTACTTTCAGAATTATTTGAATTTTCACAAATTTTAGTTTCTTCTGCACAAATATCTTTCTCGTTATTATAAGATTCTTTTATTTCGATACTATTTTCGTGAACACAAATATTTGTGTTTTTAGCTGTATTATCAATATTTTCAGAAGAAGCAAGTTCTTTACTTTCAGAATTATTTGAATTTTCACCAATTTTAGTTTCCTCTACACAAATATCTTTTTCGTTATCATACGATTCTTTCATTTCGATATTATTTTTATGAACACAAATATTTGTGTTTTTAGGTGTATTACCAATATTTTCAGAAGAAGTAAGTTCTTTACTTTCAGAATTATTTGAATTTTCACAAATTTTAGTTTCCTCTGCACAAATATCTTTTTCGTTATCATACGATTCTTTTATTTCGATATTATTTTTATGAACACCAATATTTGTGTTTTTAGCTGTATTATCAATATTTTCAGAAGAAGCAAGTTCTTTACTTTCAGAATTAATTGAATTTTCACAAATTTTAGTCTCCTCTGCACAAATATCTTTTTCGTTATCACACGATTCTTTTATTTCGATATTATTTTTATGAACACAAATATTTGTGCTTTTAGCTGTATTATCAATATTTTCAGAAGAAGTAAGTTCTTTACTTTCAGAATTATTCGAATTTTCACAAATTTTAGTTTCTTCTGCACAAATATCTTTCTCGTTATTATAAGATTCTTTCATTTCGATACTATTTTCGTGAACACAAATATTTGTGTTTTTAGCTGTATTATCAATATTTTCAGAAGAAGCAAGTTCTTTCCTTTCAGAATTATTTGAATTTTCACAAATTTTAGTTTCCTCTGCACAAATATCTTTTTCATTATCATACGATTCTTTTATTTCGATATTATTTTTATGGATACAAATATTTGTGTTTTTAGCTGTATTATCAATATTTTCAGAAGAAACAAGTTCTTTACTTTCAGAATTATTTGAATTTTGACAAATTTTAGTTTCTTCTGCACAAATATCTTTCTCGTTATCATACGATTCTTTCATTTCGATATTATTTTCGTGAACACAAATATTTGTGTTTTTAGCTGTATTATCAATATTTTCAGAAGAAACAAGTTCTTTACTTTCCGAGTTAATTACATTTTCACAACTTTTAGTTTCCGCTGCACAAATATCTTTCTCGTTATCATAAGATTCTTTCATTTCGATATTATTTTCGTGAACACAAATATTTGGGTTTTTAACTGTATTATCAATATTTTCAGAAGAAACATGTTCTTTACTTTCAGAATTATTTGAATTTTGACAAATTTTAGTTTCTTCTGCACAAATATCTTTCTCGTTATCGTAAGATTCTTTAATTTCTATATTATTTTTGTGAACACAAATATTTGTGTTTCTAGCTGTATTATCAATATTTTCCGTTTCGGAAACTTTATTTTCGTCTATATTTTGAAAACAATTATTTTTTACAATATACCGTACGCACTGTAAAATTAAATTTCGCTCATGTCTAATATCAGGTTCCAAAAGTCTTTCTAACAAAGTTATTTTATGAGGCAGATTTTTTTGGTTCCTTAAATTATTTCCAGGAGTTTTTTTATTATTGATATTTTCAGTACGTGAATGTTTTCTCTTTCTCTTTCTATTTGGTTCAGGATTCTGATTATCTACATTGTCTTTTTTATTATTGAGATATTGGTCGTCTTTAATTATTTTAACTTCTTCAGGGGCCTGATCATTTATCTTTTCATCATTTTTGAAAACTTCAACAATTTGAGGACTAGGAACTCTTGGAGACACCATTTTTTGATCAGGTATACTTATATCATCGTCTGACTCATCAGATGATCCGTAGGCACCAATCAGAGCTCCCAAAGCATTACTTATTTCAATTTTAGGAACTTTTTGTTCTTCAACTAACCATTCACTATCGTCAAATTTTTCTTCTTTAACTTCGATTTCGGATTCGTACAAATCTGAGGTTCCTGGAAAAGGACGAAGTTTTCCGTTCCAAGTAGATTTATCATTAAGTAGAGATATTGAGGGAAAATCTTTTTGAGATAATTTCTTCAATTTTGGAGGAATCTTCCTCAAAGACAATAATTTGTTTTTCTTATTTTTACGATTCTTTTTATTGTGTTGGCCTTTCTTGTTTGTTGTATCTGACAAAAAAATAAACGCATTAATTTAATTAATTGGTTAGAATCAAACGAGACAAATTAACAATTATTTGTCAAACCAGAGAGGAAAGCGGTTATTTTCTCCATTCTAATTCGGAAGGGACTGAAAAAAGCGCTATTCTTTAGAGTTAACAATTTTTTTTCAGGACTAACGATATTTTCTTTATTTGAATCAAAATTGTAAGATATACATGTTTTCCAAATATCTCGACATTTACGCTAAGTACGTCTTTAATTAAATTTTAGATGTTTTTAATTCAATTTTAGACGTCTGTAATTTAATTTGTGATATCAAAAATTAAATTTAAGGCGTTTTAAAATGTTCTAATTTTTTATATCACAAATTTAATTAAAGACGTCTAAATAGAATTAAAGACGTCATGTCATGTCATAAAATACTATATTTTTGGCATTTTTTTATAGAAATACTATTTGGTATGGTCATGTATAAAACTAGATTCCTCAATTTAAAATATAATTCTGATATTGCATTTTAATATAAAAGAAATATCATAATTCTCCATCTAAAAATATATTTCTATATCATCTAAGTATATTTTTTATGTTTGTTTACATATATTATTCTTTTATAATTTGTCATAGGATTGTATAAACTATATGATAAATACGAGTATGCTAAACAAAATACTGTTTTGAAGTAAAATCAAAACTTTTGACTCACCATTCTTTGTTCTTCGGCCAAATCTGTCTTTAGGCTCCGATATTCTTTCACCCCGATTCATCTTCTCTAGTTGTTCTTTCTGCCTTTTTTCTATATTTTCTTTGGTTGGATATCGCTTTTTTCTTGCGGCTATCCATTTTTCAATATCTTCTGGTGAATCTGATTGTGAGATTCTATAAAATAATCCTGATTCGTGTTGCATGGTGATATGTTTTTCTACAATTTTCGAATGTGCAATGAATTTACAACCGTCTATACCACATACACGATGATTTTGAAGATGCTCATTTAACTCAGCAGAAGTAGCGAAACCTCTTTCGCACGGATCGCAGAATAAATTATTGTATTTTTCAGATGCGGATTGATTTTCTTGATGTTGAGTATTATTTTTGTCGTATTGATAATGATCTTCGGAATAACTTTTCGAATATTGTTGCATATTTTCTTCAAAAACCTAGATGCAAAAATAATGTTTTATAAATCGCATTTAATTTACTGCAAATGAAAATTGACGAATTTTGGATAGTTATTAATTTCATATTTCAAAAAAGAAGTTTTAATATTTATTATAAGACTTATAAATCCAGAATTTGTCAATATTCACCTATAACAATAAAATAAATTTTGCATAAGTAAACTAAATGCAAATTTTATTGGATAAACACCTGCACAAAAACTTTATAATATGATTTATAAAAATTTTACTTGAAAGATCAAATCTACGAATGTTATATGAAATAGTAATAATAAATCTGTGTTGGACTTACAAGGAAAACATTTAAATGAATATACAAAGATCACTTACGGAACATCCAGTATGCAAGTGTGTTTTTGATTTTAATTCTCAAAACACATTTACGTCGTCCGTGAAAGCTATCAGCTATCGAGTTCAACACACTTGCAGAGAACAATTGTAGCTGATGATTTGTATGACGAGAACTTATTTAATTAACTAAATTTTTAACTTAATTAAATGAAGTACCAAATCAAAATGATCGGTTTGTTATACATCAAACTGACATACATTGAAATATTTTTTCAAAATATACAATTTCAGATTTCGTTGAATTTACAAATACATTTTTTTACAATATTTGAATAGTACTTAAAATTTTTATTACCTATATCTTTGATATATGGTCTGGTTGAAGATGTTAACTTATAAACATACGGCTCAAATACATGTGTGGGCAAAAATTTATTATTTTTTGTACTTACTATAAATTTTAATCGAAATTGAAAATTTATTTATAAATGTACATTTCATAAGGTATTTTAAGATTGGTTAGTTCAGTAAATACAAACCAAGAAGGTAACAAAAAGAAACACATGATTAATAAGATTCTAATATTAGTTTTGAACTAATCTGTTTCGAAGTATTAAATAAAAACAGATTAAAAATTTGTTATTGATACTATTCGAATTTATAAAAGATGTGATTTGATGTTAATATAAATTACAATCAATTACAGGAACTGTATAAACAGTACAAATTTATGTAAGAAAAAATAAGCATGAAAGCCAAAAGCCAGATTTGATACAATACATCATTATAATTTATTTGTATTAAAGTAGTGCTTTCACAATACCATATTCTTAATCTTATAAGGTACTTGTACATTTATTAAAAATACATTTCATTTGTGAAATTATTAAGTAATATAAATATATAGTGTCTAGTTCACTCAACAGAACTAAGACATGATTACTCTTTTGACAAAAAGAGGAATCGGTAGAAACAAAAATGGCTAGTAAAAACTGAACAAACTAATTGAATTTAACTCTAGTTTTGAAACGTTAAGTCAAAATACTGGCCCACAAAAACACACAAATACACTGCAAAATTTTGGACTTTAGGTACTTAGTCTATGTACTGGCCGGGCCGGGCAAATCAGCTCCAGCATTTGCTATGTTATCTATTTTACTAAGAATTTCCACTTCAGCCATGATTTTGTTAACGTCCTGCAAACAGACCGATTCTTTAAAAAGAGCTTTTTGTAAAATAAAAAAATATTATCTATGAAACTAAGAAATTAATAAACTTTAATAAGAAAACATAAACATCAAACCAAAGGTAAACATTTATATATGGTGACTTAAGTCAAACAAAGATATATTTGTGTTTTATGTACAAAAAATACTGCTTGTGTTATGCAATTTATCAGAGACCCAAAGAATTTGCTTAGTATTTGGAATAATTCAATAACTGTAAGTTGTGTAGTGTAAATAGTTGACATTTTTTCTTGTGAGGTAACAAAATGAAATGAAAATAAAAACCAGACAAACTTACAGGTACTTAACAAGGTAAATATGTACCTAGAGGACGACGTCGGCAGTAAAATCAAGGGAGTCTGTGATGACGGGAGTGTGTTGGGCATTGGGCATAAGCTGAGGAATACGCACCTCTTCAGGATGCTTGCCGATGTATTCCAACTTGGCGGTTTTGTACATTTTATCACATGTGATCCTCTGCTGCTTGAATTTCTCCCAATCCTCCTGTTTGTTTGACTCTTTCGCAGCTTTGTACAGCTTATCTTTATTACTGAATTCAGCTTTGATTTCTGCCGAGACCCAAGGACAAGACAAATCTAGCTGACTTTGAGAATTGTTCTTTTTCTTATTGTGTCTCTTATTAGCATTTATCTTATTTTTTAATTGACGCATTTTATTGTTTGGTGGTAACATATTTGGTGGAGGTGGCGGAAATCGCCTAGGGCCCATCATTGGAGGCGGCGGACGCATAAGTGGTGGTGGACCCATTAGTGGTGGTCTTGGCCTCGGTCTCATATTCATTGGAGGCATAGCACCTCGCGGACCCATACGGGGAGGTGGAACTCTGTTCCTAAATAGTGGTGGTGGACCTGGAGGTGGCAGCATACGTATTCCTGGTGGTGGAGGTCTCATTCCAGGCATTGGTAATCTGCCAGGAGGAAAAGGCGGTCGTGGTCTCATAGCAGATGAAAATGGAGGGAACGATTGACGCGGCGATGGTGGATGATGATATCCGTTGCGAGCACGTTGTTTTAAACCACTGTTTTTCTTTTTATTACGCACTTTCACATTATCATTTTTTTCCACAGCTCCCATCTGAGAACAACTGTAACGGATTGTTATTGTAGTTTTCGTTTTTTTGTAGAACTATGATAGCTGATACTACTAATCTTTTGGCGTCTTTACAAATTACCAACGTAAAACACATAGTAGATGGCAGCACAAACTGAATTCAAATTTTGATTCATTCAAAAATTTACAAAAAAAAATACTCCAAAATATCTTGAAATGAAGGAATATATTTAATTAGAATTCAGATATATTGAAATACAATAAGTATACCATATTTTAATGTGACTGAAATTAATATACATAATAAATAACAGTGAAAATTGCTAAATAGTAATTAATTTGATATTTACTGCAATTACAGAATTATAAAACATTACTTTCAATTAGAAACAAAGAATTTACAGAATTCAGAATGTTTACATAAAAACATGCTCCAAAATTTTCTCATAATAATGGCACATACTAATAATATTTTCTTAACTAGTTCTTTATTAACAAAAAAAAAAACATTAATTTATATACATTTACTGAA
This sequence comes from Pterostichus niger, assembly GCA_947425015.1. NCBI lineage: Eukaryota > Metazoa > Arthropoda > Insecta > Coleoptera > Carabidae > Pterostichus > Pterostichus niger. The sequence continues at coordinate 20,455,101 of OX380344.1, read as the reverse complement.
ATGTTGACCTAGAAAAATCATGATTAGTTGCTCAAAGAAATTTTGGCTTTGTTAGCCGGTATACTTAAAAAAAATTACAATAATAATTAACAATAAGCAACTAACCAAGAAAAAGGTGCAAATAAAAGTTGTTTTTTATTTGCAATAATTAATGTTTAATATGTACAATTTTTTATAAACAGTCTTTTAAAATATACAAATCTGATAAATAAAATAACAAAACTAATCCTAATTATTGTAAAGAATTTTGTCATATGTATTAAAAGGGCAAGTTTTTATTGCAATACAATAGAAAAGAAAAAATAATAAATTAAAATCACATTATGACAACGAAGAACACATGAATTTTGATATTTTATAAAACTGTTAACTACCTATAAATCTTACATGAATCAACATTTATTTTGTTGAGATTCATTCAATTTGCATTTGCAACAAAAAGAAACAATAACGAAACGAAACAAAATATATCACATACGTTAAAAAAAATAAATTTCAATCTTAATTAAACAGACAAAAGTTGTAGGTTAACATTGTCACAAATATGTACTTCTATTAAGCACACTGGTTCAAAATGACTATTATTCATAATCAAATCTAAAAGCATTCAGGCATCACTTGGTGACAAATTTAAGTGAGCACCTTCAACTGTCCTGTATTTGTGGCATAAACAATGCCTTGACCAGAGACGGGCATCCATTTAATGCAATTTACACTCATAAAGTTTAAATCTCTTTCGCGACCCTGCTCCAAATCTCGTAGAACTCTCAACCTACCACGACCCATTATTTTAATTTTCCTGTCGTCCAGTAAGAATATTCTTGCCATGGTCCAACGGTCGCTTGGTAACAGCGTGACTCTTCGTGAAGCCAAACCAACTATTAGATGTCTGCTCAGTGGGGATAGTGAGACAGAAATTGCGTTTTGTTCAAAACTGGTTGTATATAAGCACTGGCCTAATGTGTCCCATTTTATGCTGTAGATACCTAGAATTAAATATTACATTTCATTTATTTTAACTTATTTCACTATTCAAATCTACTAGTGGAAAATATGTTAGTCATATAAGTGATTTTTTCAGTAAGTATTAGTTAGATGTGATATCTAATCAGTTTTCAAAAATTACTAATTATTTTTACCACTTACCTAATCTGTTCGTTACATTTAAATAACCTCCAGAGGGTAACAACGTCACAAGAAGTGTTCCATCATTCGAAATATCAACGCTGCCATCATTATGAATTTTGCATTCCGCTACAACAATATTTTTCTCATCTGTAAAATGCAATGAATGTTATTATTAAAAGTCAGTAACTGATTTCAATTAACTTACGGTTGCTAATATTTGGTATGTTGCATTTAGAAATATCCCACATTTGAATCCTGTGATTAGGACTAACTGTGGTTGTCATAATACCATCATATCCCACTGGACCTTCTCTTTGTGGATCATCCAAATCGGCGTCGAAAGGATTAACCCCAGCGTAAAGGGGGATTAAAAATCTGGGTCTAAAGAGTCCAGTGGCTGCACTCAGAGGCCGTAGATCTGATGGATAACGGTGCAACCAAATTCTAGGTTGGTTTGGTAATACTTCAGCTATTGGTACATCATTGACTTGCACTGTTGGAACATTCCATGATCTACCGCTTGTTAGATTTTGAACAAGTCGTTCTGGTGAACTCTAAAATATTTTATTATTAAACTAAGTTATGTTTTATAATACCGAAATTTAACCTGTGAACTAGACGGTGGATCAGGCGGATATAAATTAATATGTTGCGTTCGATACAAGCTTCCAGATGAATCATGTAATGGTTGATCCCATTGTGACTGGAATCCTTCAAATGGTTCACTTTCACGATCAGATGGAGATTCGTCTGTGCTCCTGTAATTACATACTCAGTCGAATCGTAAACGAAAAATGTATATAAATTGCATTACCTTGTAGGTTCATGTTCGGTCGTTGAACTACTATTTCCTGGTAATCTTCCAACACCAGCACTTTGAGAAACCTGTTCCAATCGTCCTCTTACGTTTCTTAATCTAGCAAGTAGATCTCCAAGTCTGTATACATGCGACATGGAGGAACTTTCTGCATTTGTGCTAGAATTCGGCTCTCCTGCTGGCGGCGGCGGAGCAGGAAACGGTTCTGGGTCGTTCAAATAATTACTGAACTGATATAATCTACGCAATTGACGATTAAGATCTAACATCGCTTCTCTTGGAGACGGTCTGCTATTTGCAGGCAACGGCGCTGTATTATCTGCAGGTCTATCAGTTGTGGTATTGTTTCTTCTTGGAGGATTTCTTCCTGAATCTCCAGCTCCTCTAGTGCTATTGCGAAGCTCATGAAGAACACGAATCAGTGAAGCTGACCTTACGGTGCTGTGGTTCTGCAGCATATTCGTGCACATCTGAGTGATTCTGCGTGAAAGACTTTCACGTTCTGGATCTAGAATTGATCCAGATAAAGATGGAATTGATTCCATGATTTGAAGTAGAAGTAAATCTGTTAACAATAAAGCTAATTCCAGCATAACTTTAATTTGTTCGCTTAAATGTGGCGGGATAGTAGAATGATTTTCTATAAAACGAGTAAGTGTTTCAATATAGCCACTCAGCCGTAATCTTGTCTCATAGCGAATCCAGTCATTTCGACTGCCTAAAGATGAATATTCCACTGGATCTTCTAAGTAATTTAATCCACCACCAGTTGTTGATTGATTAACTCGATTTAATCTTAATCTTGCTGCTCTTAATCTACTTTGAATTACACGTTCTGATTGTAGCCGATATTCCATACTGTTTCTGTCGGGAGAATTCTGATAATCACGACGACCTAATAAATACGACTGTTGAGTTAACAGATGTTCTAAACCCCGTACCATTAAAGACACAGTTACTTCAGTTAAATTAGAGTTGTCAGCTCTACCTGGAAAATCTGAACGAGCCGATCGAGAAGTTAAATCGCGATAGCTGTGACCTCGCAGGTACCTGCGAGGATTTAAATGCGGATTTTCATTCTTCATGGAACGTCTTCTCCAGTACATTCTCTTTTTTATATGACACTGGCGAAATCTGTTCATGAATGGTGATGCTTGTGGACGCGATTCATTGCTGCTGCTTGCAGAACTACGCGAAGTTGAAGGAGTTGGTCTGTCCGGCACGCTTGGCGATGGTTCTGGAGTTGATTGTTCAGTGCTGCTTGGAGCTGATTCTGAACTAGGACTTGGATCACTAATTCTGGTCCAAGCCATCATTTGTCGCACATTTGATAAATTCGATCTTCGTTCACTTGTTGATGAATTAACAAAATTCACATGTCTGCGAATTTCTTCCCACATACGACGAAGCTCTTGAAGTTGAAATACTTCAAATCTGGCTCGATCTATCATTTCTATACTTTCCACCTGCCGACGTAATAAATTTGTCTGCATTGATATATGTGAAATAGTGGAATGTAATGAGGAAACTAATGGTGCTATATAATCTGATGAATGTGCGTTACTAGCAGAATTTTGTGGGTCACGTGGGTATGTGTGATCAGCAATAGGATTTTCATTTGGTAAATTTACCTCTACAGGTTCAGAAGTGGAAGGGAGAGGATCTGGCAAAGGATAGTTGTGCTCCGCAGATGGGAACAGTGCTGGAGTTGAACTTCTTTCCGGCTGGATAGTAGATTCCAGGTTAGGTTCTTCACCTTCTACACCAGCCGATGGACTCCTAGGACTGAGAGTTAATAAACTTCTAATTGGTTCTATGTTCGATCTTTGGTTAGCCTCTGCAGTATTTGTTTCAGGATCTCTTGGATAACTGTGATCATCGAACGGCCTCCATACACTACTTGCACTTGAATGTGGACGGACGTTGAACCTTGGTTGTCTTATGCGAAAATATCGATTTCCTCGTATGGTTAGATTCGAACCTGGATAAGTATGTGAATTTGTAGGACCATGAGTATGAGAATGAGTTCCAGATCTTGACGAAGTTCCAGAACAACGAGGTAAACATTGTCTGTGATGAGAATGGAATCCAGAAGGTTTTCGTAAAATGAAAATTCTTCTAGCTGCTGAATTATCACCTGATGTTGATGGTCCTGGTTGAGACGCAGAACTGCCAGATTCAGGTTGCAGCTCCGACTGGCTATTATTGACTTGTTGCGATAAAGAACTATTTGTTTGATTTTGAGTTGTTGGTTCCATTAACATCTCCATACTTCTTCTCAAATTCGCCAAAATTGCATCAGATTGATTCATTATATTTTCTAGTCGTTCAGAAAATGATGCTAGTAGATTTGAGGGATCTGTATTTCTATTAATTTCCGGTCTTGAACTGTTTCGTGCTTCTCTTAAATTTGTTTCTAAGTCGGTAAGAATATGAGAATAAATACTTTCTATACCTCCAGGTTGTTGAGGAAATTCTGACTCACCTGGTAAATCGGGAGTAAAGTTTTCAGCTGGTTCTGCTTCCGGTTCTTCTCTGTTGCCAATAGGTCTTTCGGAAAAGTTTATAACTTCATCTGCACTACTTAATGAACCTTCAGATATTCCTCGAAGTCGACCCAAAGGAAATGGTAAATCTTCTAAACGGGAATTACTGTTACTGTTAGTAGGTGGTGGTATTTCAATAGCAGCACTAGTAATAGTAGTAGTAATATTATTAACACTATTAACAGGTCGTTCTGGAATAGTTCTTGACCTTTGTTCTGGAAGTAAATCTGTAAAACGATTATCTAACGACAAAGATGGATTTAAATGTCGATCAAATGATCGCCGATTATTTATATTTCCCGAACCAGAGTTTTGAGAATTACTTGCACGGGTCAAGTGAAAAGCAGACGGTCTGGATATAAACAATTTTTTCCTAGTGCAAGTGCTAGAATCTTTGACATTTTTAGTAACATTGGAACCCGTCTCAGATTTATTCCTGAACATATTTGAATTTGGAACTAAACTAATTCTTCGCTTCGGAGTTGGGCTCTCATCTGAGCTACTAGACGAGGATGAATCACTTTGGTACACAGTTGATGAATCACTCTTTGTTCCAGGGACATTGGATCGTTTGTTCGGCCGACTAACTGATTGTCTGGAAAGTCCACTGGGTCCCGGCAGAGCTGTAGAAGTTTCCTCTGGTAAGGTTGGCGCATCTGTTTGAGAAGTAGAAGGCTCGATAGTCTGTGAAGCTGAAGTAGTAGCTGTAGTAGTCGTAGTTATAGTTGATGTTTGAGTTGATCCCGATGATTCTGGCGCTGAAGTTGTCGTAGGTTGTGATTCTGAATTATTTGTTGCGTTATTTAAATGTTCGGCTTCCATTGGATCTGTACCGCGATCAATCTATAATAAATAATACATTATTTTTACACTATTGTTAGTAAAATAATAACATACAGTTGTTGCAGGACGATACACTTCCAAATATCGATGAACCAACATTTCATATTGCTCCACTAAATTGCGATAACAAACTGCTATTCTACGTTCTCTTTCTGGAATACTATTTTGATTATTTGTGGTTTCTGGTGGATTTGAATTTAAAAACTGAAAAAATTGCATAAAAATTTAAATATGATTTTTATATAAAAATAAGTTAATGTTATTTAAAATGTTACCTGTGAGCTTGGAGGAACAAGTCTTGGGGTTATTCGTCTCCGATAAGCTGCAATACGTTCTGTATGTCTTGTGACAGGAACAGGAGCTCGAACTCGTTCCCATCGAGTGAAACCTTGCGGTGTATTTGCTATTCCTGTGATTAATTTGTGACCTAAACGGTCAAATGCTACGTACCTAAAATATGATATTATTTATTTTTAATGCTGCATTTATTATCAAACCATCTACATACCTAACTTTTTCTTTTGCATTACTAGTGCATGTCTGCATAAAAGGCTTTGGTTGACTCCAGTCCCAGAAGTATAATTCATTATATGTTGCAATGACAAGAAGTCTATCTACTGGATGAAATGCAAGTGATGAAATTACGGTTTGGCTTTCAGCAGTCCATACCTCACTCCCACCCTACATGATTCAATAAAATAATATTTGATTTTTTTATTTTAGTTACTGGTTGAGATCTTACACTTAAATCCCAAATTCTAACTTGTCCTCCTAGACAGCCAGATGCAAGTATTTGATTTGAAGATGGATGAAAAGCTACACACCATGGTGTTCGAGGATGACCAACTAATGTTTTTATATTTTTTCCAGTTCTTAGATCAGTTACATATACATTATGATTACCATGAGTTGAAGCCATTTTCGTACTATATTAAATAACACATAAGTCACAATAAATACATAAAAACAATAAACAATTCAACTGAAAAAAAAAGAAAAAAACTTTCGTGAAATTGCATTCTATTTATAAAATTAGTAATTTCTGCACATAACACTTAGACAAAAAACTATACTTATACGGAAAATAAGAACTTACCCATCTGGACTGAACACCATTAGAAAAGTAGATTTTGTAAGCCCAGGAATATCACAGCGCTAAATCGTACAATCAATTAATAGATAAAACTAAAACAATAATTTAATAGATTTTTACCATTTCTTTATATTCTTTTTTAACCAATTCATCTTCAGAACATGCTCTGAGTACAGGAGATACTGTGAATGTCTTTTTTGTTCTAAATCCACATTCTCTTTCAGAATGAGCATCCAATACTTCTTGAGTGATGTCTGGAATTGGTTGCACAGGCATTCGAGCCTTTGTGCCTGAAATGTCTCCTTCTTGATCCATCATTATAGCGTATTTACGCTGTAGATTGATTAGTTATTAAATTAACCTAAAGAAAAATAACTATTTAAAATAAATATTTGTTTTATACTCTGACATAAACAATTAAGGTGTCTCATGACAGGAAAAGTATTCATATCAAATGAATTTAATGTTTTAACTGATAAGGCTGTTATATTTAAATGTATATTGTTCTAGAAAAAATAATTTCTACATCAATATCATCTCGTTAAAAACATAATACATACTCACTGGATTTACATACCGAATTAACAAAATATACCCAAACGTGAAATTTGACAGTTTCAACTTATTAGCATCAAATTCATAGATAAAACAATTTCAAAATTGTAAACTATAAGTTATTTATATTCCAATATATTCTTATTAAGCAGAAATTAGTATGTATTATACATTATTTCATATTGTTGTTATAACAAACCAAATAGGTAATTCCAAAACAATGCTTAAGAAACCACCAATTATATTTAACAGTAAACATAAATATATATTTACAACAAAGTTTGTTGTGTAGTTATATATTTATAGATTAAAGCATTTTGTATTATTTTCTAAATTAAATGATTCAGAAATGTAAATAAAATAATACGGGGCTGTGGCTTGAAAGGTCGAATAAGGCATTCACTTCAGGGAGCATAACAATAATAGAATTGTAATTTATGAAATTTCTTATTAAATATTCTTACCGTATTCAAAGACTAATTTATATATAATAATAAACATATTTGTGTACTTGATTTCGCTCAAATTCGCACAAATAACACCAAAAACTAATGACACTGACGTAACATAGATCTACAGAAAACACATCGCAGACACATCGTTAGCCAACTTGAGTGAGGTGACTGAAAATTATTCAAAAGTCCCTAAATTATTTTTTTGATATCATTTTTATATCGGTAACTTGATTTTATTTTTAGAAAATTATTATTGCACTGCTTATCTGCACAAAAATGTATACTTGCGATAAGTTTCAGTTCATATTTTTTTAAAATGATCTTCATTTTTGGGACATGAGTAAAGAGATGGTATTTATTGATTTTATTTTGTAACTTATCCACCAATGCTAGATTAAATAATTATTTATTATTGCACTTACACATAGACGACCCTAGTTTACTAACTATATAATAATTTGCAATAATGCTCCGGAAATAAACATCCTGTTAAGAAATAATTCTTGTTTATTAAAAATGTTACTTTATTAACAAAAAAAATGTAAATAATAATTATACATTTAATACCAATAAGCCATTTTCATTGAACCATCAATATCTTTTTGTGTATCCATCATACTGGATTGTCTAACAAGTCTTTTCACTGACATTCTTCGTAAAGCTGAATTTTCCGTTGGTGCGCTGTCAGGATATTCGTCATTTTTAACTTGTTCCAGTTCTAAATCGTCGTATGTTGATGTTGTTGATGGAGGTCTGTAACAAATCAAACATTAATATAAATAGAAAACAAAAATCAAACTTCGTTCATACTTTAATGGTATGCATCGTATACAATCTTGAATAGTCCAATCTTTACCAAACTCTTCGCCTTCTTCAACCGTCTGTGGTAACCGATAGTGCAATGTTTCTGGAAGTCTTAAACCTGATATTCCGCCAACTACTGATGTTATTCCCATGATAACCAAAGGAATGACAAGATTTTCTGATCCCTACAATTTTAATAAAATTAAGTTCGAATAGTTCCGATTTTATTTTAATAACTTACAAGGTAGGTAATGAAAGGAATTATAATTAATCCTAAACCACCAATATATGCTGCTGTACCTATTCCGATGCCTCGTAATTCGGTTGGAAATAATTCTCCAGCGTATGGGTACATAATTAAAAATGATGCTGAAATGGCAGATTTTGCAATTAGGAATAAAACTAATGTTGTTATTACGGCATCTGAAAAATTATATACAATTTAGACACAGCCTTTCTAACTTCGGATAGTTTCTCACACCAATCGAATCAAAAAGGGTAGAAACTGTATTGAAGTGTCATTTACTGACCAGACATTTTTTATTTATCCCGCCGATAGTTATCGTGCATTTTGTCCGTTAGAAAAATCGAATCTATATTTGACTTTGATAATAATAATTCATTTTCACATTCATATTATTAACAATGGTGACACCTCAGTTTAGAAATGATCTAGATTAAAATCTAGATATTCACATTTAATACGTTCTAAGTTGGGTCATATAATTTTAATATATAAATCTTTTTATGCAGATACAAAATTTAGAAGGTCAATTTTATCAAGATCACTTTACACATACAAAATGTTATATGAATTATAAAGAACAAAAATTAAATGATTTGTATTTAATAAAAACTTATTTACCTGGTGGAAACATGACAGTAACTATACAAGCAATTCCTGCAATAATCATGCAAAGACATAAAGGCCATCTGCGCCCCCAGCGATCCATAATTATCCAGCATAAAAAATAACTTGGCAATTCGACCGCAGAAGACAATAAAAAGCTTAAATATTGGTTACTTCCAAGAGCAGGACCGTAGTAGCTCAATCCGACATACACAGTCATATTCGCAAACCAATTAAATGTAATCAGAACAGTTTTTAATCTCATATTTGGGGTCCGGCATAAAGCAAAAGCACTTGGCGTTTTCCTCAAATTTCGTTCTTCACTTGCGGTTCTATGCATCATCATTTTTTGTTTTAATTTTAACTTAAAGCTATCAGGTAACTGTTTTTTATTGATTCTGGCTAAATTTTCCAGAATCTCTGATGCTCTTTCAAATTGACCTTTTGCCAGTAACCATCTAGGAGATTCTGGCAAAAAGAACCAATAAATGATGTATAACATAAATGGCATAGATGTAATAAGAGCCAGATGAACCCAATTTCGGACTAAATATGTAATTCCAGCAAGAATCATTAACCCAAATGTGTAAAATATACATGTCATTAATGTTACGAAAGATCGATAATTCGGTCCGACAAGTTCCAAAGCTAAAAGTTTAAATTATTACTATTAACTAATAATTATGAAATAGTTTTTAAAAACATACCAATTATAAATGGAATTTGGTAAATCGCTGGCACAGTCAAACCCACAATAATTCGACTCGTGGCCCACATCCAAAAATTCGAGGAAGCTGCTGTAAACATATTTCCTATAACTACAGTAGCTAAACAACTGAAAAAAGACATTCTTCGTCCAAATCGATCATTGAACCATCCGAAAATATAAACTCCAATTGGACTGCCAATGTTTAAAGCCACGAGACCAAGTGTAGGATAAATTGCATGGTTGCACACTAAATCAAACTAAAATTAAAAATTAATATGGAATAATACATTGAGCTGATATGCAAAACTTACATCAATAACAATTGATGATGAAATTTCTGTTTTATTATATTCCCAGCTTTGTGGACAATATTCAACTGGCCAAGATGTATTAGGTTCAATATATTCAATTTCATAAGTTGATAAAATTTCTGTCCAATTAACAGAATATCTGAAGCAAGAATTCCACGTAGAATTGTCTTCCTGTTGAACAAAAATAAGTGATATAGCTCAAACACATTATTCAATTTGTATTTCTTACTTCTGAAACTGGTATGGAAATTTCTCTGCGTTTTTCCAGAGAAAGCATAGATAATTCTGGAACTGCACACCAATGTGGTGGTACATCAGCCATAAAAAGCTGATTGAATGCACAAAAACCACAGGGAATACATGCAGGCAGACATACCAGCCATAACATCAGTTTTTGGTAAGTACCAAATTCTCCAACTTGTGGAAGTAATTCATCAAGATCTAAAGATTGTTCCTACAAAATAATTTCTTTACTATTTTATAAGAATTAATAGCCCAAGTAAAAAAGTTATAATTTTTAAATGAATTTTTGGAAAATATTATGAAACCTACCTTCTTCTTTTCGTCGATGGGGTCCTTTTGATCCATGTTGTACTGAATGTAGGTCAAACAGTGATGTTTGAATAAGGGGATGAGTGTCAAGTCAGAACTAGGAAGCCCAAAAAGTGACCGTTTCAGCACGGTTTTATCCATTACGATATTTGCTGTGTCTTCTTGCCCTAAGGATTAAAATTATTAATACCGGCGAATTATTTTCAACTATAATACACAGAACAAGTAGAATATAATTCGAAATGATAAACTTACCCGAACACTTTTTGACAATAATAACTGAAATAAAATAATATTACTACACAAAATGAATTATAATGTAAATTAAGCAGATGAAATGATTACTATATAAAGTTTAAATCAGTTTTTTTTTATTAAAAAGATATAAGAATTTTTTTGATGGATAAAATGGTTAAAAAAGTTCTATAACATAAAGATTTTTATTTGTAATGATTTGTTTTTATTACATAACTCAAACAACTCAACAATAAGGAATAGGATGTCTGAGCTATAGTTATCCATATTCTACGAAAAAATATAATGCTTTAAACACAAAAATAGTACAATTTAAATTTTTCCAATGAAATAATAATCAAATAAATGAATTTTCAGAAATAATTAGATATCAGATATCATAGGTCATAGGCACCTAAAGACATGGTAACATTTTTGTTTATTTACTTATTAAACGTGTTTCCACCGTATCTTGACATTTCGATAACTTGGAATGACACAATACAATCACTTAAGAAATCTTTCACGACAAACAAGCACAGAACAAGCATCCATTTGGATACAAACATCTCAGAATCTCGAATGTGCAGTAACATATCACTAATGAAGTTTATGCTACGTTTACATTTAGGTAACGAAATGTCAAAATTCGGCACAGTTTGGGGTGGTCTGATATAATTCAATTGAACATACAAACTATTCATGGCACACATTATTCATATATCAACGCAACTAGCAAAGAAATCATCACACTTTCAGTAAATGAAACACGCTTGAAGAAACCATTTGCACAAAAAGTAGTAGAAAAATAATTAATTTTATTACTACTCTTAATAAACTGATACGATGTACCATATTTACGTCTGTTTTTATTGTTTATTCATTTCACAATATTAAAAAATGTAGTGTATATGCCATATAAAATAGAAGACATCAATAATATAAATGACTTTATCAAATAAACGTTATATTATAAATATAAAATAATACAAAAAAAGAATAGAGTAAATATGGTAAAAACATATCGTGATTTTTTTATTTAACACATTAATTTAATGTATACTGTGCAGTATATAATTAAAACTATTAAAGTAAGAACCTGAGCAAATGTACATAACTAAAGAACTTTGAAAAATGTAACAAGTATTATTTTTTTATCACTTTAAGATTAATTTATATTAAACATTATAAGAGATTTTTGAAATATTAGCAAGGTATAACAGTACAAAAAATATATAGGTTTATACTGCACTAAAAATAATGAATTTTTGGAAATTAAAACTAATTTTTCAAAATTCTCTCTCGCTCATAAAAAATTTCAACAGACAAATATAAACATACGCTAACATACACGCCAACAAATATACTGCATACAATTTTATACAAAATATTCATTCTAAATTGATAATTGGACACTATATCACACATACAAGGAATTATAATATTGAGGAAGCTTCAGTTCTCACAATTTAGGTTATTTAATTGATAAGGAGCAATTATTTGTTGAATACTTATCGACATTGTTTTGGCAACGAACAAGTTTGTGAAGCTTCCCCAAATCACAGTTTACTTTGTTTCGTTTTATCATGAATTTATTAATTACTTTTACTTTAATCTTACGTATTTGAGTTGGCCAGATTGCATCGATGATATGGATATATAAAAATTATTGTTCATTTCACAAGTATTTTTCTGTACCTGGAAGCTTTCGAAAGTCAAATCATTAGGCACTTGATGAACTCTAGTATGTTTTAGTTTACAAATAGTTGCAAGTAGCACAAGAAAAATTCGTAATTCAATCTAATAAAATCTGATCAAAATTTGGCAGTTTTAGATCGAATAGGACGTTTGAGTAGTTCCTAAATTTATGATAGTTCCCAGTATCTTTAACAGATATAATATAATCAAACACGACATGCGTAAGATTATATTAGAACTGTGATTAGTTTAAAAGTAGTCTGCTCCAGGTGACAAAAAATACGGAAAAATAGTTTTCACAGCTTCATAATACAAGAACTGTTTTTTTACAGTAAATTCGATCAGGTAATTTACAATCGCTAGCGAAATAATCCATCATTATAATACTATTTCCTATTTCATTAGGTAGTTAACATAAGTTTACAAAGTTTCGATACAATCGTGGCGAAGATCAAAAAAGATTGCACACAACAGACATGCGACAAACGCCAAGGCACACAATTGGCGCACATTATAATTATTCTCATAAAAATATTCATACACAAAAAATTTATTAGTTAATTTTCTTCCTTCAAATATATTCCTGAGTACAATTTAATTCACTGGATTAGTAGTAAATGGAATCATTCAGTTACTCTACTACTTTAAAGTTGTGTGCCAGCCTCTTTTACCGGAAGTGCTTACAGCGCACAATCCTCCTCACATATCCGGCCACAAGATCGGGAAAATCGAAGACTAGATTGTTTCAGTTGATAATTTGGCCGAAGACTTTTGTCAATGTAAACTGTGATCGTTTTATGACTTTTAGTAATACTTGATAACTTATGGCTGAAGGTATGTGGAAGGGTGTACGCTGTAAGCTTTATTTCGGTTTTGGAAAATGTGCGAAAAGTAGATTTAATATTAAAGTGTAGAACACTCTTCAGTCTTGCGCTTTCTATCGACACAGTTCTCACCGCTCACTCAATCGTTCCGACGCATTGTATTCACTACCCACATGATCACTCATTTGTAATTAAATTATTTTATTTATTATTATAATTCACCTAGAGTCTTTTTATGCATCCGTCCATTCACTAAACGGTACACGCATCACAATGGTGCATGCATGCAGAAGAACACTGTTTTAAATATCACCACAACAGTCACTTTTGTAAGTTTCACGCTTTCAGTCTCTAACACAACTCCAACGCATTTAAACGATATGCACTCTTGTAATTTTTTTTAAAGATTTTTATTTGATTTTTTTATTTACTCCCTTGCATCCGCAGAAGTTCATTCACTCGGCACCCCAGTGTCTCCAAATCGAAATCGTGTGGTTTCGATTAAATTTGTTTATTACTTGGTTCAAAAGGGATTGATTAGGTAATTTTCAAGTTTGAATTTTTCAAAACGGACGATATACCATGTCGACCATTGAAGCCAGAAGATAACCAAAAGTAGGAATTCTGAATTTATATATTTTTTTGCTTTTTTTGTTTTTTTTTCATTGAACGAATTGCATTTCAGCCAAAAATGGTGCTGTAGACCATGCCTCCTTGTGGCTCCCTTCTGCATTTATTTCACTATTAGGTAAAGCAAATCTGAAATGATGGAAACGTATAGTCGTATTAAATACTTTGTCTTAAGGGAGAATCACAAAGGGCGTCTATAATAAACACATACACTCGAAAAAAAAGCAAGAATTACATTTTCGAAAACTTTCCTACATTGATTCTGAATTTTGATTAAACAAACTCATACTGAAGAAAAATGCTCGAGTTAACCACATCATTCAAATGAAACTGTAGAAATTTATTATTATTAATAAATAATAATGAAACATTTCTACAATTTTATTTACAAATATTTTTTAATAATTAAGAATAATTCTTTGATTATGTTATTGTGGTTTAAACCCATGAAAACATTGTACATTCAGTAGCTAAACATTCAAAAACACCTCTTACCATCAACTTACGCAAATCGGTGTAATTTGATTGCTAAGCAACCGAGTACACTGTCTTTTCCTCAGTCTGAGAAATGTACTTGACCCTAAACGATCGAATAGTCCAAATAAAATACAAAAATAAATAACAAGTCGTTTAGAAAGTAGAACTGATCGAATCTTCATGAGCGCATGAATTGAGACATCCTAATCCTACTGAGCTTTAATCTGTGGTACATACCAACTTGCTGCTGCTGGTGTTACAGTCGCATTCTTCAGTTTCCGCAGCTCCTTGGTCGCCCAAGTCGCGAGAGTCTTGGTCCTGCTGGTTCGACTGCGGCGTCCTTGTACGAGCATCTCGTTGACGACTTCCTGGTCAAGCATGTGCAGAACGTTCGTGCCGAACGCCAGGCACAGATCGCCCACAACTCCTGCAGCGACGGCGACAATACCATCGGACTTGTCGGGGTCTTGAGCGATGATCGTGAGGAAGTTGACAATAAATGGAATGTGGGGTTCGAGCATCATGACGTCTGGGTGCGGATTCGGTCCTAAACCTTTTAGGCCTTGAATGATTCCAGTGTAAGCTTCCAACACACTTTCACGAAGCTCGTTCAAGTAATCGATCATGTCAAAATCTGAACGATCGACTTGAGCTTGTGACGCCTGAGCTAATGTTTGCAATACAACTTCAAGGTATTTCTTGAATTCTGAACCGATGCTCAAACCGATGTCACCGAAGACGGTTAAAATTTGTGGTTTAACCGATCGGTGTACTGTATTATCTCCCAAGTTTTCTAACAGCAATGTCATTATCTCATCGCAATATGATAAAGCTTTCAGTTTCAGTGCACGGAAAATATCTCCAGTTAGACCAACTGCAGTACCACAAACTTGGTATTCTTGATGATTTTTCAAGCCAATGTATAAGAAAGGAGTAAATGCATCCATATATTTCAAGAAATTTTCACCAAGAACTTCTACAAGAGTGGAAACAGCCATCAAGGCGTCTTCTTGCACGCCACCTGATTTACAAGAGTTGGAATTGAACATTTGCAGCATGGCTGTCATGATGGCATCAGAAATTTGTGGTGCATCTTCTGGTGTTACTTTCCTCAACACAGACTGGAGAGTACCGCAAAGAAGTGACTGTAAATCATTGAATTGGCTTCGATCATTCTGGCTGGCAATGTGAGTTTCCATTTGAAGAACTTGTTGCAGACGCTCAAGAATAACCATAGTGGTTTTCTGAACTGTGATGTAACAATCTCTTGGTGAGTTTTTAACCATTTCCATGAGTGCTTCATAAGCAGCAGGTCTGAGATTTGCCTGGGCTCCATCTGGTCTGTCAGTAGTTTCCAATAAGCGCTGTACTATAAATTCAAAGTAGTTAGATAAACAGTACGTATCTGGTTGACCTGTTTCTTCATTAGTATCAGCATTTTCATATGCAGCATCAGCCAAGCCGGTGAAGGCCCAGCAAACATTAGCAGCAACTCTAGGTTCAGCTTTGAGTCCAGTTACCAAGCTTTCTAGCAGTGGCTTTAAATATGTTTCATTTATTGCAGCTTCTGGGATAATTTCGCAAATTCTACCGAATGTCCAAGCAGCTGTGTCTCTTACAATGACACTGGTATCATACATGAGTTCAATGAGAGTTGGCATGGCCTGTTCAACCAGTGGTTTCAAAGTAGTGTTTTCTAAACCACCAAGAATAGAACCAAATGCCATCAGAGCTGCATCTCGGTACCTCCAATTTTCAGATTTGATGTTATCTTTAACAAATGGCAGGACGTATGGTACAATTTCATCTTCACAGCATGAAGCTAGGAGCATAAGACAAACTCCGGCAGCTTTGCATGGATTCCAATCATCTTCATCGTCGAGTTCTTCTTGTTTGGTAAGTTTCTGCATTAGTACAGGAGCAATGTATTGTAGCGCGCCCTTTGCGTAATGTTTAGATACTCTGGTTGGCGGGCGACCAGCTTCTTTGGCTTCGGATTCTTCAATTGCAAGATCGACTTCTTCGTCACTTACGTTAGACCAAAATTCAATACCTTGAAGAGCAACTGCATCATTATCGGACTTCATGGCTTCTAGAGTGATTGGGAACAAAGCTTGTGGCATGTATGGTTCCATGTACTGGTAGTACAAAGACAAAATCTTAACTAAACACTGAAGTGCAGCTACGGAAATTTGAGTATCGGTGGATTGAGTGGCTTCGCAAACAACCTCCATGATGAAATTTCTTTCAGTTTCTTTGTCAAAGTTAGCTTTTGTGAATTCTAGAGAATTTAACAACGCCTGCGTTGCAGCTAATCTAACATGGTTACTTGGTTCTGTTGATCTCATGCCATGGATAATAGCTGTGAGAATTGCATTCGACTGGCTAACTAATACTTCAGATTCAATTTCTTGACAGATATAGCCGATTGCTTCCAGTGTGGCTTCTTTCTGCATTTCTGTAGATGCAGTTTGTACAACATTGCTCACCAAACTGTTGATGAGGTCCAGCCATTGTCCAACTGGAAGTTCTGCGACAGCTACGTAGGCAACGCATTGTGCTGCGGAACTTGGTCGACTTTGTTCCGTTCCGAGGGCTCCAAGAATCTATTATTAAAAATAACACTAAAATAAAACACTTACATCTTGAAAAATATGACATTATATCTATTTTGTCAACTTACGCAAATAATTTTCTGATTCAAAAAGGTATAAAATACAAGTAAAAATATATAACATTAAAGAATTTTGTAATATGATATGAAATATGTTTATATTTATGAGAATGGATAATGTTAGATTCTGATTACGAAATATTAAATAAATGAGGTTAAATTCTTACATTTTGTTTGACGTAATTTCTGATATCTTCCGGGAATGCTAACCATCTCTGTTGATACGTTTGTTTGATATTCAAATCTTTTGAAGTGAGCTGATTTTTTAGCTGTAATCCAGCAGCCATACGGGCCACGGGGCTGTTTCCTCCATGTCGTAATATATCCGAAAGAGTTTTGATAAATTCTGGCAAATTAGTATTTGCAGCATGTTCAAGGAATGTTTGTGCCGCTTCCAACTCATTCTTATCTGTTACAAAAGATTGGAATTAAAATTAATATTATAAACAGAAAGGAAAATGGTGTCATGATTACAAATATATTAAATATTTTGGTATTGCTATTACATAAAAATGACTGATATATTTCTACATCAAAATACTCGTATCCGTTATACAATTGAATGTTCAAAAATCGTTATCAAGAAAAAAAAACTTATCAGTAGTCATAGGTTATTTAAAATTAACGGTTATTTTAATTCAAAATCTATGCTTGTTCCATTTACGTACACTAATACTAGTTGTGATTTATGGTGCAACGAAATAATGTAAAGTATTTCTAAAATACGTACAAAGTATAAAAACGCAACATTTTAACAATGGCACCCCATGGATATTTTTTGATTATGAAATTGAAGATTGAAGGGCACTTACCAGGAGAAACTGTCTTCTCAAGAATTTGTATTAATTGAAGCGTGTTGGTGTGCATCGTTGGAATTGATTTGTAATCTATTTATTAATTGTAAAACACTACAAACTTGTGTGGTAAAATGATATTGAGCAATGAACCGGCTAACACCACATGTGTAGCTTATCTTTACTCGATGACCGTTCAACGACCACCTCACGCCTTGCAATGCGTAGCAATACACATCCGTCAACGTCAGCTTCTAAATTAGAAGTAAACGATCAATTTTAGATTTATTCAGCTCAGAACACACTAATTATATTTAAATATTATATTAGCACAAGATAATTCTGCTGATTATTAATATTCATAAACTGAAATTTGAATCAAAAACAAAATACGTTGCACTAATTTTTCAGGCGTATGACAGTTATCTGAACAAATGACAACATGCGCGCCATTTATGTTAATCTAGCCATCCGTGGTTAGATGGCGACAGGCATTCTACTCACAAAATTTTCTATAAAATTAGTCATTTTTTAATTATATAATAATAAATTATTAATATTACAATATATTACATATTAACGTTAAATATTTTAAAAACATTAATGAAATTAATTTATATTATATTATAAATTTATTTACCTGAAAAAACAAGTTATATATATAACACCTTGCAGGTTCCATAGTGTAGCGGTTATCACGTCTGCTTTACACGCAGAAGGTCTCCGGTTCGATCCCGGATGGAACCAGGTTGCTTTTTTTAACTAACGTTCTTAATAATAATTTCAATAATGTTATTTTAAAATTGTGATAAGTATGGTATGCAAAAATATTAAAATAATTTGTAAAACTATTTGCGATTCTTCGCAACGGATGCCAAAAGTAAGATAAAAATATTTCGGTAATTTTAATTTAAAATACTCATTTCTACAAAATTTCGTTTTCATAGTGCCTATTCTAAATTTGTAATAATTTTGACCTCAGATATTATATTATTGCATAGGTCAAATTTGAATTTAATTGATACATACCGTTTTTAGTTATTAAATTAAAACATATTTCCAATTCTATCATCTTGATTTGCTATCTCTGATCTAAATTCATCCTACTTTATTCTATACCATAATTGGTTTGTAATTAGATACAATACAATTTGATATGATAAAGAGGGACGGGGAAGCCCCTTCTTGGGTCTTGCATGATGATTTCACTGATTTGAGAATAAAATGTCAGTAAGCAAACGACAGTTCGTGTTCACTGGCCACCCATTGAACATGAATTGTTAATTAAAATTGATTTCATCAAAAGCTTTTGTTGTGGTTCGCATGAAATATTTATTGATTTCAATTTTTAATTAAAATTTGCCAAACATTAGATTATTAGACCATATCCTTTTGAAATATTTATTAACATTTTAGATTTTTAGAAGTTATGATTCTACAATTTTACATTATTTACGGACAAGAAAATAAAACCTTAAAAAAAAGAATGTAGTGTATCTTAAAAACCATAAAATCTCAAAAATACAATTTTATCCCCTCAATGAGAGATGCTGGTGGCGACTTACAGCAACTAAAGCACTTTACATATTTTATATATTTTCAAATTCTACACATTTAAAGTACCTTAATCAACTGCTGCCATCTACGACGAACTTTGCCAATTTCCCATTGAGAAAAGAAAGTAATATTTTTTAAATCTTGGGGAAGAATAATACTTTTTGAAATAATTGTCTCACTTTGATATATAAATAATTCAGAGACACGAACCGTAACCGAAAATCGCACCGATATTTACCTTTTTATGAAACCGTAATTTGTTTTGTTTTGAAATTTGCAAACCAAAATCCTATATGAAAATTTTATTGATTCTGTAACCGAAAACGTAACCGAACCGATTATATTTCAGTTCTAAAACCGTAAATTTAAACTGATGTAAATACTGAACCGAAAATAGCAAGAATAAGAAGTAGTATATAAGTTGTTAGTTTTTATATTTTTATAAAGTTGCAATCTTTACAGTTGTAATACAGTTGGTAACACTGGATATGAATTGTAGTTTGTAGACGAAATCGACAAATAATTTTCGGAAATTTGCGAATTAGTTACTTTAAAAAATACTGTTATTGTACAATTTTCTTGAACATCAAAATTTTATTGATTCTGTAACCGAAAACGTAACCGAACCGATTATATTTCAGTTCTAAAACCGTAAATTTAAACTGATGTAAATACTGAACCGAAAATAGCAAGAATAAGAAGTAGTATATAAGTTGTTAGTTTTTATATTTTTATAAAGTTGCAATCTTTACAGTTGTAATACAGTTGGTAACACTGGATATGAATTGTAGTTTGTAGACGAAATCGACAAATAATTTTCGGAAATTTGCGAATTAGTTACTTTAAAAAATACTGTTATTGTACAATTTTCTTGAACATATTAGATTTTAGTAACCGATAAACAAAGCCGATATTTTACTGATATAAAAATCGTAACTGAACGCCAATTTTTTTCGGTTTGAGTCCGTGCAATAATTATATGTGAAATGCAGTTATACCATTCTTTAAATCATAATCCCTAAAAATATTAGTGGTGGAGAAGTAATTTTAATGTAGTGAAAAACAGCTGTGATAATTATTTAAATCGGAATAATGTAATCTTTGCTTCATATTAGACTTGTGCCCTTGTATCATGAAAATACAATCACAATTCTCAGCAGTCAAAAACAAAAATAAAAAACGAAGAAGAAAAGTGAACGAGCTGCCAACATGTCGTCCATGGCGTGCTGGTTTGTACATCTGTCGACGCGTCACGAATCTACAGTTTTGCTTCCGTCACTCAATAAGCACGATACACGTAATTTATCAATCACTACCAGTAATTACCCTGTTCTACATTTAACAGAAGTTTGATTGTCGACAATGTTTTCATGTTTTCAGTGGTTTTTGTGGTTTATTGCTGGGCTTTGTATGGACATCAAAAATCAAGTTACTGGTTTACTTTGTTGGTATCACTGAATTACGTTAAATATTAATCAGTATTATTATATATTTATGCGGTTTCTTGTAATCAATTCAATATTCACCAGCATTATTGTTTCTTTGTACTGTTTAAAAATGCTGGAAAAAACAATTTAAAATCTGTATTCAAATGTAGGATGCACAGGCTATATACTATATATTAGTACATCATAGATACATTTTTATTTCCATAAGAGAAGAAATTGATACTTTTCATCTCTTTAAAGGGTCTTATGATCTGTTTTATATATGATAGAGTAAATTGACTTCCATAGTAAAAGTATTTAAATTAACAAATTCGAATAAATTTTATTTACTCTGGAAGTAAATTAAATTGTCGTTTATAAAACTGAGCGTTAGTCTGCTGCTGCCATCTACGACGAAGTTTGTCCTCCGTTCAGCATTTACCATTGAAATAAGAAAGTAATACTTTTTCATTCTTCGGGAAATATGTACAATTTTCTTCCTTAGGGACGGAAAGGAAAACCATATACAAGGCAATTAGTAAACAACGGTATGATTTGACATTAGTGACATCTGTTGAGAGAATAATAAACCGTATCAAAATTTATAATTTATTAAGGTAGTGAACAAAATTATATATATGCTAAGTATTTCAAAATTATTGCAATATATATATAAAGATATGTCATACTTTCTTCCCTTGATACACAAGTAATTATTATTATATACGAGTGGTTTGATCGCAATAGAATTATGAAATTAAAAATGTAAAGTGTAGTATGTGTAATGTGCTGTTGAAATTAAGAAAGATGGTGTATTATAACAAAGAAAACTGATATGATAAAAATATCTTTAAGCTTTGTTTCGGGAAAGACATTTCGTAATTACTTGTGGCGTGTTGTTAAACTAGATGACCACAAGTTATTATTACACGATTTCCATGTGTAATTGAACACCAAGTTTGTCGCAATGTTCGATCGTGAGCTGACTCACATATGTTCTAAAAGATATTTTGTTACATGTACACAACAGGAAATTAACAACAGAATGCACATATATTGCCGATATAGTTAATAACGTCGTATAAAGCAAATAACGGACGTGGCTGAAGTTTATAATCAGCCAAGTCTATTATTTGCATATCGACCTGGTGGCGTTCAAATTTTTTCGTAATAACATAGGTTGGTACTCGTAGCACAAGCTCTGTTTTTGGGTGTTCTAAGAGTACGGTTTTAACATGTTAGAGATAACTAAAACACCTAAATACACTGCTCTTAAAACAAGCAAAAACAGAGCTTGTGCTACCAGCCAATAAATTTAGACATTTAGGAATCATTTTTGTTTGTTTGTTTATAAATTCTCCCTGGCCAACAGCTCTTCTAGATGCTTTGATTTTTTTAGAAACACTTGATCCCTAATTGCAGGAATCCAATAAAAACCTTAAATGCCTACGGCTCGTTTTCTAAACTTGAACGCGTGTGAAAAAAGCATGTCTTATAAAACTCGTTCTTTAATATACTATTTTAATATATATTTGTATCATTATGAACATTTTCGTTGCTAGATGTTAGCTAAAACCAATTTAAGAACGAGCTCTTATTATCAGCCAATATATATTCTCTCACCGAGCTAACTTTAGGTTTCTGAGCATTTTAAATTCAAACAAAAGAAAATAACTTTATCTTTTAGATATTATTAGTTACGTCACTATGTTAAATTATAGTAAATTTATCTTAATGAAGTTATTGCATATTCAAAATTTTTAAATATTTACGTGTGGTCTTTAACGGTTTCACAAGTCGACAAAACGTATAATTTACACTACGTACACGAACGAAGCGTCATTTAGACAGATACTAAATTAATAAAAGACTCTTCACTGGCCGACAAATCGGCAATTACTTATGTAGGACGTGAGAATTCGCGGTAACGATGAAAAATAATTGCGAATGCAGCACACGCTATTGTGCTGGTAAAATTGCCGCAAAATATACTATTAAGGGATAAGGGCGGATATGTACCTCTATCTATGTTATGAAGGGTGATTTTATGTGATAATGCAAGCATAAACGCAGTAACACGAACCCTTGAAACGTTCACTAAAACTTTATTCATCAGAGTCATCTCGCAATTTCTTTTATCATTTATAATTCTGTAACAAGTGAAACAATTCAGAATTAGTTTTTGTTATAATTAGGATTTTTCACTATCAACTCAGCTTCGAAAGATACAGGCAAAGTAAATATTATCTTAAGTATCTTTTTTTGTAAAGTTGACTTGACAGAGTGTTGGTTATCAAATTTATTAGTGCATATGTTTGTAATAATTTCAGTATTCTTCGATCATTATTTATCGAGTTTATGGCTTCTCTGAATTGTCGCGCTTGTTAGCTATTATATGATGACATATCTGGGTAAATTATTAGCTGTGCGTTGGTCTGAGATAGCTTTTGATCCTTGTATTTCATCCCTTAGAAGCGTCTGGTGTTTTTATGTAAACTCGTGCATGGGAACAGTTATCTCTAACCAAGTCAACGATTCCACTCTCTTACCCCTTGTCAGCACATCCCATGGAAAACAACAACAAATATTCAGTGGTGTTTTAGCTTTTGGAATGACAAGATGTAGTCTTGCCATGTAGTAACTTTAGTTCATATGTTGTTGTTGTTTGTCATCTTCTGTATAAGTTTAATCTGTAAATTTTGTAAAATTTAACATAACATTTATATACTATAATTGAATAAAAACGATATTATTGAAAGATCGAATTACAAGTTAGCAGTTTCGTGTTAGAATTCCTTTCATACAAGTTCGTTTAGTCCTCTCATTTGAAATCTTTCGTTCAAGCAATAAACCTTCAATCATTTTCATCCATTTATTACTCTGACTAATATTACAAAAAATGGAACCCATTCAAATCAAAGAATGAATAAAATAATAAATAATTTTGTAAATCGAGTTGTATAAATAATTAATTATAAGGGCTCAGTATTTGCAAAAATGTAATAACAATAATAATAATAAATTTTATTTGCAATGTACATTTTTTTACGTACATTTGAATCGTAATGAACTCTAGGGGTTACGAGACTTATAACGTGCTAGCCCGTGTAAAATTTATAACGGGCTGTTGACATTGGTTATCATGACAACATATCTAATTTTAAACGTTTGACACTTAAATATATTTTGATTAAACAAAATCTGTCAGATTTTCGAAGTCTACCTTGATTGAACATTTTAGTTATTACGTTATACTATTGCATTTAATTTTATTAAATATACATATATTGCGATTCAAATGCACATAAAACATTGTAGAATGCTCGACCGTTAACTGAAATTTACAGGCTCACACAGATAACATTCGAGCGCTAGCCTGCTCGCCTGTTACCTTTCTATGCTCGCCTGTAAATTTCTGTATAACGGTCTTGCAATGTAAATAACTATAGTAGTTATTTACGTAACAAGACTTGAAAGTGATTCTGTACTTACGTGAGTAAGTATATTTCAGAGCGAGCCGCTGGCAAGTTTTGTAAGCTTGAGAGCCCAGTAAAGACACTTTCAGGATGCGCTATGTACAACTTGTTTTTACGAACATTAGTGACAAATTATGAAAAATATATTTTTTAAATTTATATGTCGGATCAACTACTCAGGTCATATGCCGATATGTCCTTTGTATGGCCGCCACGGGCGGAACCCAAACCCACGACCTTATGTTTATTCACGTGATTAGCGTAGTAAATTAATTTTTACGGGCGTGCTGGAAACTTTGTGGGGTGAGCGATGAAGGAGATAATCCAGTGAGCCTAGTAAATTTAATTACAAGCGTGCCGCTTATTTCTAACTTCACAGCGATTTTTTATTATTTTACTTTAAATCATATGTAAATTGATTGGTGATAAAAGTGATAAAAATATATAAGAATTAACACAGTAAGTAATCATTTCATTCATTCATTTATGAATGTTTGACATGCGACTTGTTTTTTCCAAGTGTATTTTTTTGCCATATTTGTTATTTATTAATGTTTTGTTCAATATTTTTGTTTGTTCACATTTTAGCTGATGATGAGGCTCATTCTACCTCGAAACGTCCCATAAACTTAATAAAGATTACTATATTATTTCTTATATATTTTTATCACTTGGATCCCCACGCGAATAAATTTACATATGATTTAAATCTCACAGATCGATCTACTCTACATTTGATTATTTTACTTTATTAAATTTTATAAAACGATATTGATGGTAGGATAATTTATAGCTGGAAGTTGTTTTGGTGTGAACGTTGTGATGAAAAAAACATCTACAGTCAGTGTCAACAGTTTCGTGAATTCTGGAAATAAATAATTTGAAATAATAGATTTAATTTCCGACGAAGCCTTTGAAGACGATTTTCCTGCAGTTCAAGAAAATATACAAAATATTGCAGCTGCTATAAGTAATAACTTTTAATTAGTTTGTATTAGTTTTTTTTTGTTTGAAGTTTGTAAAGTTTTACAGGTTTCTTTTATGAGCCTGTAAAATTTTACAGGGCTACGCGCCGTAATTACTCATTTACTTAGTTACCATACATGTCTATAAAATGGGGTAGGTGGCTCAGTGATATCGAGTCGGCCTGTGGATCTTGAGAACCCTGGTTCGATCCACACAGCCGACAAACAATTTTCACCAATTTTAAAAAATCTACCCCTGTGGCTCTCTCACCACTAATATCTTTGAGGGCCGTGATTTGACGGCTGGCAACCGCATTTCACGCGACAAAATATATCACTTACCGAGATCTGCTTAGGCAGAGTGCCACACCCAGTAATGGGTAAAAGGCGTGATGATATATTTATTTTATAAAATGTCATTTACATTGAAAGTGGAAATAAAATAAATAAACTGATCACTATGGAAACATTTTCTGATTTCTTTTTGTAATTTATGGACTGGTAAAACTTTATCGATTCCTCTGGTCGTACTTTTCTAGATCGATAAAAACGGACTTTCCGATTTCAAAACTGATCTGAATGCAATAATTTTCAGGGCGGTTGCAAAAAAAAAACTCAGTTATTCAAATTATTATCATTTACAGGGATATTTCTTGGCCCAATTTTTGTCCAGTTAACAAAAGTATTAATTTATTGTCCAAGCGCTTGACGTCGAAGAATATAATAATAAGTATAAATATATGAACGTGTAAGTAAATATAACTGCATTCCATAGGATTAAATCAATCTAATTCATCAGACAACAGAGAACAAACCAATTAGCGCAAGAGAAAATTAATAATCAACAACAATCAGAATCACAGATCGTAACAACTCAATCCTACAGAAATCTTACGCTACCGACAATCATTGACAGCTGTCATTAATATCAGTTTCAAAGTCAGTTCTTTTTGTTTGCATATTTCTTTTTCAATCAAACGAGATGCTTGAAGATAACAAAATTATAATTACAATCCTATCATTAATAGATTGTGATTATTGTAAGAAAGGTATTTGCTTTTTTTTTCGGACTGTACTAAATAATTCTAGGATCACGATTTACTACAAATAAAAGAAATTCTACTATTAATGTTCATAAATACCTATTTCTTTATGATTAATTAACAGTACTGAATTATAGGCTGATTATGATAATGAAATAATTAATCAAATTGATGTAATTATGAACAGGAAATTGAAGAATACTACAGCTAATGCAATTCGATTTTTTACATTCTTATTTGTTTGAAAAGAAATGTGTAAATATATTTTTAATACATAGTAGTAATTATAAGTGATCTAATTACAGTAATTTTATAATCATCACACTCATAATTACAAAAATAAAAGTACAATATTTTAATATAAATTTGTAACACTTCGGTGTCGAATTAAGACCTTGACAGATAATTTAAAGTGTTAACATAAAATTATAAAACATATATCAACAATTAAACGTAACAACAAAACAGTATGCTCGCTGAGATTCTGTATTTAAACTACTTATTTAACCATATCGAGGTCACCGAGGAAATTAATTATTTGTAATTATTAATTTTATTAAAGACGCAAGCGCACTTTTAATTAATTAAGTAGATTTATAACTGTCAAGTTTGCAATTCATAACAAAAACGGTAGACTGTGATCTCATCTGGGCACAAGGTAATGTAATATAGTTTATACAGCCAAGCAATAAATAAAAATAATTGTTTAATTATTTTAATCCGTCCATGGTTACCTGAGATTCTGCGAAAAAATATTATTGACAGGAGACGAATGACTTGTGCAGGAACTATTATCTGAATAACTTATAAAGTGTGGGAAATTATTTTTCAGGTGTTCCTAAATCGTGATTGTTTTTTCTGGTTCTGGAACTCTAGTATGTGATAGTTGTACATTGTAGAATATAAACGGTATTAACAATAGTTATTTGTGTATTAAGAGCGTAAGGTGATTCTTTGTTACTCGAACACGGCAATTGCAGCGCGAGTCGAAGGCGAGAGCAGTAATAGATGAAGAGGAACAAAGACACTTTACGTTCGTGATGCACACAAAATTTTTTCTACGATTGCATCTTCGAATTATTAAAAAACGTTACGTACTGAAAATAATATAATTCTGTCAACTATCAATATGACAAGTTTCTGTTTTGTTTGTATCCCTGGTTTTCTACGATTGCATCTTAAATTACGCTCTCATTTGTCATCGTAAAGTTGACGTTTTCTGTGGAACAATCGAAAAATATCTTTTTTGCGCGTCTCCAATGGCAATGCGCGAAAAAGACGTTAAATGCGCGCGATTCCTATGGCAACGCGCGAAAAAGATATTGTTGCGCGCTTACTTCAATAGTTACCAGGGATACAAACAAAACAGAAACTTGTCATATTGATAGTTGACAGAATTATATTATTTTCAGTACGTAACGTTTTTTAATAATTTTAAGATGCAATCGTAGAAAAAATTATGTGTGTATCACGAGCGTAAAGTGTCTTTGTTCCTCTTATACTATTGCAGCTCTTGCCTTCGGCTCGCGCTGCAATATCTGTGTTCGAGTAACAAAGAATCACATTACGCTCTTAATACACAAATAACTATTTCGCGCGTTGCCATTAGAGACGCGCAAAAAAGATATTTTTCGATTGTTCCATAGAAAATATCAACTTTACGATAACAGATGAGAGCGTATTTGTCAACTTTTCATAGTAGCAATCGTAGAAAAAGGTAATTTATTGATTTTATTGAACAATGAATAGTAATTACTTTATTTTTATTAAAATATACGCCATTTTACAATATACTTGTAGTATTTTGAGATTAGAATTCAAGCTATTTAATCCAGCTATTCTATTATTTTGCGAGTATCCAAAAAAATCTTTTTTTTCTATAATCAGTATATTAAATTATATGTCATTAAAGTTTCGTGCAGAGGTATAGAAACACCCGGTATATCTAGAAGGCAAAGTGATGTTTTAAAGTACTTTCAAGTTGTTTACGACCGAGGCGATAAATAACATAACAAAAAAGTGGCTTCAAATATTTTAGTCACGGCGTGAAGTTAACAACTGACATATTAAGCATGGTGTGAAGTTAGCTTCCTGCATCTGTTATTGTAACTTAACCTAATTTTGTAAATAATTAATACAATTTTACATTTTATTGTTTCCGGCCATAGAAAAATTATAGTAGTATGTGACTTGTCTTGTAAACTTTTTAGATGCTCGATTTTTATAAACTCGTAACTAAAATTATTTATAAAATGTATATAACAGAAATATTATTTTATTTTTGGATTGGTAATGATATGTAATGAATAAAGATTCCTGGATATCAATCGAAAGGTTGTTTTTCAGAAAATTTTTAAATGCATTTTGTTTATATTTTGCGAGTATTAACAATGTTAATTCAATATTATTTTTACTTAACTTTGACTAATTTATGTGTTATTTGTTAAATTTTTTGTTAATAAATAGTTTTTCATCTTGTAGCTCCTGAGGATAATCCATATAGGATCGAAACGTAGAGAAATAATATAATTTGATTAAAGAAGGATTCATACACAGGAATCTTTATTCATTACATTTATATATATTCATCGGTTTTTGACAACTAATGTTGTATGCCGATTCCCACTTTCCACAATTCTCTGTCATTCCAATCTTCATCATCTAGGCTTTTTTGTTCCATTCCTTCTTTTATATTATCTTTCCAACTTCTTCTTGGACGACCTCCTTTTCTTCTGTACCTTGGACTCCAGCCTAATATTCTTTTTGGCCATCTATCTTGTTTCATCTTACATACATGTCCGTACCATAGCAATTGTTTATTTTGGATTCTTTCATTTATAGTTTCTTGTGCTTTCATTCTTTTTTTTATTTCCTCGTTTGTAATTCTTTCTAAGCGAGAAACTCTTGCGGTTCTTCTTAAAAAGTCCATTTCTATTACCCCTAACTTATCTCTACTTTTCTGGGTAATTTCCCATATTCCTGAACCCTGAACCATTTCTGCTAATTGGTTCAACAATTGCTGAGAATATTCTTTTCTTTGTTGTCGTGGATATACTATTTCACCATAGTATAGAGTTTAGACATCTAATTGCTTGCTTGCTTTTATTTACTTTTACTGATATGTCTCTTTCGCTTGTACCACTCTTTGTAAAAACTGTTCCAAGATATCTATATTTTTTGCATCCTTTTATGACATTTGTCTCTATATCTAAATCTAAAACTTCTACATTTATACATTAAATAAAACATCAATTAATTCGTGCTGATGCTTGCAAATATGATCTATTATCTGTCTATTTACGTCTGCTACCAGCTGATCTAAATCTAATTAAACTAGTTCAAATTGCCTCACCTTCAGTTTAATCTAATAACAAAGTACACTATCTAATTATCTAATACACCGCATCATCCAACTACCAATCAGCATCAACAAATTTTAAAGTAGCAATTTGAGCTTAAATCGTCGCCACTTATGTCGTAATGCCATCGTAAAAATAAGAAGAAGAAGCATGTTACTGGAGCCAAGGAGACGTAAACTCTCTTGGAAAAACTCGTGCGTTCATTACAGCGCCATTACATCTCATTAAATGGCGATTGAAAGTGCTTTAGAATCGTATGAAATGGACCAGTTAATGGGTAAGGTATCACGCACTAACAGGTAATTAGACAATTTTAAATAGGTGTCTAGTTATAGGTTATAGTTTCGTGCGAAGATAAAAAAGATGATGTTGCCAGCTGGGCAACGCATAACCTTTTCACAAGTAGCCAATAAAACACATTATATGAAATAATAATTTCTAATAGATGTATTTTACTTTTATCTGTACTGTACCTATTAGAAAAGTTATTGAATGAATAGTTAATTAAAAGTTAAAAAGTCACGCATTTATATTGTAATTATTCCATTTTAATACACACTTTTTCTCATTAAATTTACCGGTAGTACTGTGTTGTGAATAGCGTTACGGTATACGAATCCCGAGTTCGAATCTTCACTTAAGCTAATGGGGTAGATAACAGGAAATTATTTTTCAGTTCATGAAACAAGTTTAAAATATGTATTTGACAGTTAATCGTTACACAGCTGTTTGAATTTGTTTCAGTTCTATGTCTATAACATTAATGGCATAATATTTCTAGAATTTTCCATTTTAATAGTATGGGGTAGGTGACTTAGTGGTATTGAGCTGGCCTGTGAATTTGAGAACCTGGATTTAATACCAACAGTCGACAAACAATTTTCACCACATTAAAACTACTCATGTGGCTCTCCCTACATTAACATCTTTGGAGGATGTAATTTGACGGCTGGTAATCGCACTTCAAGCGAAGAAATAAATCACTTTCCGAGATCTGCTATGGTGGAGTGCCACATCCAGTAATGAGTAAAAGGCGTGATGATATATTTATTTATTTTACCGGTTTCAAGATATTAAACCTATGTTTACCTGCACAAAAGCTGGTAAGTAAGTAATAACTGCGTATTCTGTACGGTAATATTACCATACTGACTTGTCAAAATAGTCAAGACAATGAAAATAAAACACAATGATAATATAACACTATTAATACAAACTGAACTCAAAACAACAATAATGCAAAGATTACTTCTCCTGCTTATCATAATATATATTAATTGTACAGTCTTTCAAATTAGAGATGACCACGTTATGACGTTTAAATGAAAAAAATATTTATAAATATGATACAAAACAATTTGTAACCATGGCGTTCAATAAAAACATACAGACCACAGACTTATTTGATCACCTTCTAAAATGATGACAATGACGTTATTCATAAAAGAATTTAAAAAAAATAATTTATTAATGACGTTAAAGTGTTTATATTCTGAAACCGATAATCTATTGAACAAACCACGGATGTTATAAGTCATAACACGCCTTAGATGTCTTAAAATCTTCAAATTGACATCTGCGGCTGTATGATACTCATAACATTCCTAGGTATGTTAATAGCTATTATTTTACAACATCAGATAAATAATTGTACTTTGTAGTGTTAACCAGTGGCTCTAAAAATATACACTAAAGGCACTTATTCTTGCAAATTTCAGAAATAGTTATTTGTTTAACTAAGCAAAAAGTAGCAGATTTACTGTCAAGGCGATGTAAGGTAAGTAAATATTTGCCGGGATATACACATGATTTTTTTGCCGATTATTTGAAATTAATATTAATTTTGAGATTATTTTCAATGGAAGGTACTATAAATAAGCGACTGTGGGCTTGGAATGGAAATATAAATAAGCAGGAATCCAGTCAATATTATCAGTGGATTTTTCTAAGCCGACTTGCTCTTCTATCGACCTGTCTGTAAGACATAAAATACATATTTTTTCATTGTTTTCTACTACCTTGTTTGATGAGGCTTTGGATGTTATTTTGTTTTTTAATTTATTGACTACATCGTTTTTGATGTTTTGTATAATTATTTACAACTTTTTAATTATTTACACTTGTTTTTGGCTTTGCCCTGAAGAAGTTGCATTTGGCAACGAAACGTTGGCTTAGAAATGTACACTGATAATATTGACTGGATTCTAATTTATATATATTTCCATTATTTTCAATATTCTTAATATTATCGGCATCTTCATAGTTGTTTTCATTTGTTAGCGGTGGTTATGTAAAGCAAATTTCACATTTATAATTTCATAAATGTCATCCTGTTTATTGTAAATATTATTTGGGATTAAAAAGTGACATTCTAATGATGTTTATTAGATTAAAACATAAATGTTAAATTCATTGTTTTTCAATAACTACCTACACTGACATTTGTCAACAAATGTCTACTTTTAATGTCAATTGTCAAAAAGTATTATTTTTCTATAATCAACGTAACAAATTATATAACCCCAAGTATGACAGCCGGAAAATATAGTTAGTCAAATGCTAGTTAGTTACCATTAATCGACATGCATACTCTACATTTTTTGTAGGTAACGGAACATAAAATTCAAAATCTTCCGATTGTTGAATTTATATAGGTAGTTATTCATAATACGGTTATCGGAAGAAATAGTTTCCTTTATATTTATAGACCAATAAATGTAGTTATAACACCTTTACACTAAATTAAATTGACACGACATATTTACATATATCAAGATATTAATTCAAGTCGACTTGCAAATAAATTTACGTGAACATTATATTCATCCACACGTTTCGTGCTGCAAGTACACGAGTTTTATCTATTTCGAATATCATCTCCTGCAGCTTGTAGCGTGAGATGTGCGATGTAGAAGGCCTAGGCGATGTTCCACAGTACACTGGATGAACGTGTGTCGTCTCCTGAGATTAAAGGATCGCAATATTTTAGCAGCAAGCAAAGATAAATCTGTAATCTGTCCCACTGGATTTTTAATGAAGCATCTAATGTCTTATTTACATAAACGCGCATAATGTTTGATACTTAACATAGAATTGCAAACAG
Source organism: Pterostichus niger (assembly GCA_947425015.1). NCBI lineage: Eukaryota > Metazoa > Arthropoda > Insecta > Coleoptera > Carabidae > Pterostichus > Pterostichus niger. The sequence continues at coordinate 20,422,177 of OX380344.1, read as the reverse complement.
GGTGATTTTTATCATGTATGTGAATGTTAACCAACCATTCTTATAATGTTTGTTGGAAAGTGTAGAGAATTGATTATAAGAGGTTATGAAATATTGTTATTTGTCAATCTTGAAAAGAGAGGAATATGATTATTTTTTCTATTCGTTGATTTTTCTCAGTGTGAAAAAATATCATTTTCCACAACCATTAAAAAAGGTAGGCGTTTTTGAACTTATTTTTATTATGAAAGTAGCAGATTTTTGCACTAGTTCAAAAATGTGAATTATTTCTGCACTAGTGCAGAAAAGTAATTTAATATAAATAAACTCTATACAGTATACTTTCTATTAATATTTATGGCAGCAAATTTAATGTTGCAGCATTTGCTTCTTCTATAATGTCTATAGAATCTAATACGTGTTCGACACTTGATTCAAACATTTTTTAAATTGAAAGCACGGAGAAATTTTTCCTCATTATCAACAAAATAATTGAGTTAGTTTGTCATTGTCAGTTGTCATGGATACATTAAACCAGGTATCTTTCTAAAGTTTCTAAATTAATACAAAATTTCAGAGATGTTACAATTACTGACATTTGTTTTATTATTTTTATCAAAATATGGTTTATGGTTGTAGAAAAAATAGTGTACGCAACTTGTGCAGAAAGGGGTTTTTTTGAACTCGCGGTCTTGCAGCATTCGCTTCGCTCATGCAGCAACGGACCATTCATTCAAAAAAACCCATCTTTCTGCACTTGATAGGTAAATAACTATTTCTACTCTCGTTATTAAAATGTCATTTAATGTACTGGTTTCCATGGCGCTAAATAACATCTTAATCACATTGTGAGAAGCCGTAGCTGTGAAAGTTTTAGTCACGGTTTGAGATATTAAGCACGGGATGAAGTTAGCTTCAGGCACCTGTTATTGTAACTTAACCTTACTTTTTAAATAGTTTATAAAACATTTTGTAAATAAAATAAATAAATATATCATCACGCCTTTTACCCATTACTGGGTGTGGCACTCTGCCTAAGCAGATCTCGGTAAGTGATATACTTTCTGCGTGAAGTGCGGTTACCAGCCGTCAAATCACAGCCCCCAAAGATATTAGTGGAGGGGAAGCCACGAGAGTAGATTTAAATTGGTGACAAACAATTTTCACCAATTTAAACCTACACCTCTGGCTCCCCGTCCACTAACAACTTTGGGAGCCGTGATTTGACGGCTGGTAACCGCACTTCACGCGAAGAAATATATCACTTACCGAGATCTGTCACGGCAGAGTGCCACACCCGTAATGGGTAAAAGGCGTGATGATATATTTATTTTTATTTAAAATTGTTTGTCAGTTGTGGGGATCAAACCAGGGTTCTCAAGATCTACATGCCGATTCGATACCACTGAGCCACCTACCCCATTTTGTTGTTATCTTAATTTCCGATCATATAAAAAGTATAGTATGTGACTTGTTTTTAATAAACTATTGAGGTACTCGTTTTTATACACTCGCAACTAAAGTGACGTTTGTAAAACTTGTTACATAATATACTATTTCCTATATCGCATTTACAAAGTTCAACTTTATGCAACTGTTTTAAAGGATATTTTTGTGTGTAGTTGTCAAGTTGTCAAAATCTCAAACTTAATTCTTTTAATTTAGGTCATGTAAAATTCGCTAGCGCTCGTCTGTTAGCTTTCTATGCTCGCTTGTAAAATTTTGTATAACGGTCTTGCAATGTAAATAACTATAATAGGTATGTAAGGGTCTGTAATAAAATTCAAGATGTAATGTATAAGATTTTCTCATATATCTAGGTTTTTATTTTACTTTACCTAGAATATGAATCAGATTAAATAATAATAATAATAATTAATCAAGCTGTATGGTATATTGAAGTAAAAACAATCGAGTATGACGCCATGAAATAAATATACCTTAGATATACTATTAATTCCTGTGACACAATATAAAGCATCTTAACAAGCCGTATAACTTTCCGCATATTTGGAATTTTACATTGCAACGGCTATGAAACAATCGCTAACCAGTATTATCATTACCATATAAAAACAATAATAAATTAAGTAAGCAGGGTACGGTTATAGCCGTGAAATTACTAGTTTCAGTTGAACACAGGCACTTGACGTACGTACATCATGGACAAACGCGCCAACCCATTGGAGGAATGGTGAGTTTGACTTGGTTGGACTGAGCTCAGCACCGCCGTGATTATTTCCCTATTAATCATTTTTTAATTGCGTCTTAGTGACGTCAGGTGAAATAGTACTGTTCGTGATTGTGTGATCATGTGCTAAATTAGATTATGATTTGTTTGTTTACTTTTTTTTGCTTATAAAGGTGTAGTTAGCGTATATTAAAATTGAATATTTATGAGACAATGCAAATTAACAGCTATTAGGTAATTCCTGCAAAATGATCGGCATTTTTTTCAACAATTGTATAAACATACAAGTACATAACATCACGATAGATAAGATTCTTTCCTTCCATTTAGAATTTTTCGTTCACGTTATAAACCTTCAATCATATTCATCCATTTTGTCAAATTTTACTTCTGTAATGTTTTTATCTGGCCAATAAAGTATTATTATTATTTTATCTATTTATTTATTTACTTATGCTAATCTGTACAACAGGAACTTAATCCGAATTACAGTACAAAGTCCGGGTTCGCTGATTCGCAAACCGACTTGGGCATTGTTGCGAATGGAGGGATTTTTGAAAATGTATTGAAATTATTGCTCATGTTTATTTCTTATAATCATTAATATAATAGTTCAATCAATAATTATTTGTGTATTAAGAGCGCAAAGTGATTTTTTATAACTCGAGCACGGTAATTGCAGCACGAGCCGATGGCGAGAGTTGTTATAGTGTAAGAGAAACAATAGTTATTTGTATATTAAGAGCGTAAAGTGATTCTTTGTTACTCGAACACGGTAATTGCAGCGCGAGCAAGAGGAACAAAGACTCTTTACGCTTGTGATACGCACAAAATTTGCTCTACGATTGTATCTTAAATGATTAAAAAACGTATACGTACTGAAAATAAATCCGTTCTGTCAGCTGTCAATATGACAAGTTTATGTATTGTTTGTATCCCTGGTAACTATTGAATAAGAGCGCATTTAATATCTTGTTCGCGCGTTGCTATTGGAAACGAGCGCATTTAACTTTTTTTTCCAGCGTTGCCATTGGAGACCCGCGACTAAGGTATCTTTCGATTGTTCCACAGAAAACATCAACTTTACGATGACAAATGAGATCGTAATTGTCAACTTTTCATAGCAATCTTAGAATATGTATGTTGGCTCCTATGTTTCATTTTAACACACTACATTGGTGTCAAATTCGTAATCATAAATATGACAAATCCCATGTTTCACGTTAAAATAAACTCACGATAGGATTGAAAGTAGATCGACGTAAACTGTGACAATCAGACAACAAAATAATTCACAAACAAAACAGTAGCACATGTTCTGGTAGCGGCAACGACCTGTCTCCAATGCAGGCCAATTGCTCGACGAATTTAGTCGGCCAGATGCTTTTTGCGTCTCACGGAGACACAGACATAAAAATACCGACGAGAAAGCCGTTCCCCGTTCCGATTCGTTCCATACCCGTTCCCGACCTAGGCCATCTTACCACATACACGAAAATACCAGAGCCAAGTGTCATTCGTTGTCTTGCTCGCTTCGATTTTCTGTCTTCTGTCTCAGAACGAACAGACTATCATCGCTTGCTGCTTATACGGGGTGGTACATTTTCTTCTTACAGCAAGACCCTACAAACTATTAATATTTAATAAATCGCGTCCAATAATATTAATAGAGAACTGCATTTAAATAAAATAATAAAATGTTAATTAAAGATTATGATTATTATTATACACTGTCCGACAATATGGTGGTGTGAGTAGCGTTATGGCATTCAAATCCGATGATCCGGAGTTTGAAATTCACTCAAGCTAAAAATATATGAACTACCACACTACGACTCTGTGGATCCAGCCCCTATACTGTTTCTGTTGCACGGAACATAAGACTAACTTGTAAAATCATAGTTTTATAATTTTCTGCTTCCCTTATTATTTTAGATAAAAAAGCGTCAAATAAATGTTGTAAAGCATAAAATTCTACATTAAAATTAATAAACAGAATTAATTTTGCATGCTTTAAAACGGCAGAAATTAAATTAGCTTAAAAATAGAAATAACCTTGGAAATCTAACAAAATTGTCAGAAGAAAAAAAAAATTTGAATCATTAATTTTTATGATAAATTGCAGTAAAAGAAATTCATTTAATTCACTAATTAAGTATTTATCTACCATATTTTTTTATAATTCAATAAATTAAAGATTAATAAATAACTACTGGCAATAAATTTATGAAACAATGAATATAAATATATAAATATAAACTATCACAGTGCTGCTCAGTGAGTGCGGACCCTGTACTGTAATTAAGATTAAATTCCTGTTGTACAGCGTAACATAAATAAATAAATAAATATTTTTCTGTTGAGAGATAAAACGTGAATCATTAGTTTAAATTTGTTTCATTTTTAATATAATTTCTGCCGTTATAAACCATGAAAAATTTTTATTCAATGCAGAATTTTATGCTTAACAACGTTTATTTGAAGCTTTTTTTCTCTAAAATAATAAGGGTAGCAGGAAATTATAAAAATATAATTTTTAAAGTTCTATGTTTCCATGTCGCGGTCACCTACCTGTATAATTTGAATTCTTGGTTAACCATGTTCTGATGAATAGTTTCTCATTTGCCTCTTAGAAAATATGTTTAGGTACTAATTTGCAGATCATAAAGTAGATTAGACGCAGGTAATACCACAAGAAATTTATGGCCTTATTCATAAAATTATTTAACGAATCGTTGCCTAAACGATTTTCACCGTTTCTTATGTAATTATATAAATTGATGTGTAATTGTTTGTTACGGAAAGGAAACATTAACGTTAATGAATTGTTAGGAATATTGCCATTAATTTTTATCGGATAAATTTTATTTACATGAACATGGTTGCTTAGTAACAACTAAAGAAAGCAACTGACATGAAAAAATCGCGACACCGTGTCAAATAGCACGAGTGTATTTCCAATAACCAAGTTCGAATGAAAGAAATAAAAATTTTGCTTGAGAGAAACTAATCCTTTGGTTGCTATTTATTAAGATTATTTTCAAATAATATAATGTAAAACATTTGAAAATTCAATAAATAAGCACAATTTTATACTGAGTATTTCCTTCATTACATTATAAACCAATCAAAATGCTTCATTTGCACCAAGAGAACGATTTTATAGCGATAACATTTTAATAAAATACTTGCACCACATCGTAGGCAACTGTTTGTTGATATTGAAATGAAGTCAGGAAAATAACATATTGCCTGCCTAGGCAGGTAATGAAAGAAACGTGAGTGTCTAGTTCCTTAGCAACATAAAATACTGACTGAATATGTAAGTCAAATATTTCTTTTAATTTAAAATTATTTGTTTATAAGTTTCAGGTAAAATGTTAAACGTAACACGTCAGTAAAGCGTCGTACAGGATTCGTAAGCTATTTAAGTTTCGCTTTCGCTCGGCATGAAACTATCTACTCATCCTGTAATTGAACACTTTATTGACTTTACGTAAATAACTATTTATTTATTTAGTAAAATTCCTCATAATTCCTGCGTAGTCACGGCAATTCGTTTCTATAATGACACATAAATCCCTCCAGGTACGCTGTCGGGATCTAATTGTCATTTTTGACACTCGGTTATTCGTTTCTTCACAACAACTATTCGAGATTTTACCGATAAATTCTTAGCTCTTGGTATGTTATCTATGATAAAATTCCGTTACTTAGGTAAAATCCCCTCACCAAGTAAATATATTTTACCGCGGTTTCAGGATATTGAACCTATGTTTACATGCACAAAAGTAGGATGGTAAGTAAATAATAACTGTATTCTGTACGGTAATATTACCATACTGACTTGTCAAAACAGTCAAGAAAATGAAAATAAAACACAATGATAATATAACACTATTAATACAAACGGAACTCAAAACAACAATAATTCAAAGATTACTTCTCCTGCTTATCATAATATATATTAATTGTACAGTCTTTCAAATTATAGATGGCCACGTTAACTAAAAAAAAATATTTATAAATATGATACAAAACAATTGTAACCATGGCGTTAAATAAAAACATACAGACCACAGACTTACTTGATCATCTTCTAAAATGATGGCAATGATGTTATTCATAAAAGAATTTAAAAAATTCAAGCAATTTAACATTAGGTAAAACTTCTAGTTCTACGAAATCGGGATTTACCTCAAGCAGTTTACTCTTATTCTTGTTGCTAAGCAAAACAATTTTGTTCAAAATAAAAAATTATCTATAAAGTCAGAAAGAGAATAATATTAATAATATAAGATATTTCAAAATCAAATGAAACATAATGTACATAAATATGAATGATCCTTTTTGAATTACCTGTTATTAAATGTACCGAATTATAAACGATTTATACAATGTATAACCTTTTGTATTTGGGCTTACAAGCCTGTTGAAATGAAAATAAATAAATAAATATTTAACTCACAACGTGAATCTGCTTCAACTGGGAATGAAGTTCTAGATGATGTTAAAAAGATGTTATTCTATCTCCAAAAATATAACTTGAACTAACTGTAACTATAGTTGTTTAATATTAATTTTAAGTTTAAATAATCACAGTTTGAGGTGAGTTAACTTCTATATGTTTTACCTTCAATTATTTTCTCTGAAAATATTGTAAATAGTGATGGAATGATTATAATTTATTTCATAACAATGTAGGAGCGAATCAACGTCAGATCTTATGAATAAACGTGTTGTGTGGAAGATCTGCAAGAAAGATGGATAAAGAAGGATAGCAATTACAACGAAATTAATTTAATCACCCTGTAGATTTCTCTGTAGAAATATACAGTTATGCGTGTTACACGCTAAGAAACAGCATTCACTTGTGCATCTCCCTTGTTTTGTTTTACTTTGTGCAAAGTAAATCGGACAGAACAAGTTGAACTTGTGTATTGTGTCTGCACGATGCTAATTTGTTTCTTCTTCTTGTTCTAGGCGGTTTTGTAATTGTGTTTTCGATGTTCACGGAAATAGAACAAATGCGAATCTAACGTGTGTCGCGGCATTCTTGTCTGATGATTCTAGAAAAGAGATTATGATTTATCGGGTACGCACAAAATGGAATCTTAAATGCTTTGTTTTTGTATTTCTCTTATAAGAATATTTTACATGCTTTCAAGATTATTAATACATTCTATTTTACTCAGAATACACCTTGAATGCTTTAAACTTTATTTATTTTACTCAACACTAATTACTTTACAATCCAGATGCTCAGATGACATATTAAATGGCAAATAACGAGACGAATGTTTTATATTTTATAGTAATGTTTATTGTTTTGATAATTCGATTCGATATTGTTCATAAGTAAGTGGTATTATAACAATAAATAACAAGTTCATTTACAAACTAAACAGGATCTCTATATACAGTATGTTCTTCTTCGACTCACAACATAAGGATTTTCGATGTTAATTTTCCATTGCATTTTCTATCTCTACTATTTGTGTTTTTTTTATAATTTTTTAATAAAATTGTTCAATAATTTATTCTCAACACGTTGTGCCTACATTTAAATTTGAAAATCTCAATTTGCTTAGGGTAGGTGGCTCAGTGGTATCTGGAGAATCCTGGTTCGATCCCCACAGACGACAAACAATTTTCACTAAGTTAAATCTACCCCTAACATCTAACTAACATCTTTTGGAGCCGTGCTCTGACGACTGGCCACCGCACTTCACGCGAAGAAATATATCACTTATCGAGATTTGCTACGGCAGAATGCCACACTCAGTAATGGGTAAAGGGCGTGATGATGTATTTATTTGTTTAATTTGCTTGAAAAAGTCCCAAAATATTTGTTGTATTTTGATCTAAAAACACCAAATTCAAACAAATAATGGAAGTTCTTTGATGTTTTTTTGTAGTTTTATAAATAAAAGTTCTGGATAAGTTACAAATAATTACAGAAGGATGGTTTAAAAGTTCATTTGAAAATAAACCACTTTTGTCGTTTAATTATCATTTGTTTGTTAACTGCATTTTTAGATAATAATATAAAATATAGTACATTGAAAAAAGTGTTAAAATTGATCATTTTTACACTTTTTACTTCCTTGTACGAAGTAAAGGAAGTATTGTAATCGCAAAAATTTTCGGTTCTCAGATTTCAACGGAAATAGGTGTTTTGGCCCTCCCTGAATCCATTTTGACTAATTTCGTCATGCCGTCTGTACGTACGTATCTCGCATAACTCAAAAACGGTAAGCCGTAGAAAATTGAAACTTTATATTTAGGACTGTTATAACATCTAGTTGTGCACCTCCCTTTTTGGTCATTATACAACTACCGGAAGTGGTACTTTACTTGAAGCCTATAATAGATTTTCATGAAAAACTATATTCAAATATAATTTAAAACTTTCCAAATTTGGTATATAAGACTACTATATCAATGGAAATAACATAATAGATTTTGATTAAAATAGACTAACCGGAAGTGGCACATTACATGAAGCTGCTAACAGTATTCCTTGAAAAAAATGGTATTATTTTAATTTTAGAAAGGAATGCTGCAAATAAAAGTTTTAGAGAATTAAATTCTGCTTCTAGCACATTTAGAATTTTTAAATTAGCTTTTTGCATAAACGAGATATCTAAATTTAAATATTATATATTTTTTGATTTTTTTAAAAATTAAGTTTGCTATGGATTAGAACAAAAAATAGAAGATTTAATGTCAAATATGTGCAATTAAAAAAATATCTATAGTTTAAAACGTGTACAAGGAAGTCATGTGGTGTCCACATCAGATTTTTTTGTAAAGAAATGTTTTACAGTTTAATGTAATTATTTTATTATTAACAAATTAATTGAAATAGTTTTACTTGAGCTGAGTAATAAAAGCTAAATTAAAATGTTGGCCATTTTTACTGCTATACAAGTTGACAACTTTACAAAATCTCCAAAAACAGTTGCACAAAATTACAAACTTCGTAAACGTGATTTAAGTAAAAAAAGCAGCCTTTATATCAAACTAATTGGTATTTTTGAACTTCAAAATTAGGTCTAATTTGTTGAATTTAAAATACTGAGTATTTTTATCTAAAATATTATAGTATATGTAGAAAATGAAATGAAAAATATAACATGAAAAATCTCTATATTGCGAGTGAAAAAAGAACATACAGTATATATTTTTAATTATTGCCGATTACTTAAGCTTGTTTCCTTGACGATAAACGATTTACACATGATTAAATTAGTAACGCTAATAACTAAGAGTATTTATAATCATCCTCAACAACAGCAACATTCACACTTTGCCTGAAATAGGTTCAGAACTTGTCGCATTCGCACGTCAAGCGAAATGATTCATTCCGCGACGATTATCTCGCAGTATCGTCTGTTACGTACAAGGAATTCATGTAAACTCACAGGATTTATATTTGTTCGCCTGGCTTTTACGCCCGAAGTGAGACGAGAACTCATTTCAGAGACAGTCTCAAAATACTTCCACTAACAACTAGTTAATGTGTGGTTACTTTGTTGTAGTTTATTGGCCTCTAAACTACTAATTTTATGGATTTGATGATCCTGACGAAAATTTATTGATCCGTATAATTATCTACTAATGTTTAACGCTAAGAAAATATCATTTTAATTGCGTGTCATCTGCTAGGTTTAATAGTTCATTCATTTATTTAAATACAGGACAGGAAATTATTTTTCAGTTCATGAAACAAGTTTAAAATATTTATTTGACAGTTAATCGTTACACAGCTGTTTGAATTTGTTTCAGTTCTATGTCTATAACATTCGTGGCATAATATTTCTAGAATTTTCAATTTAATTTTAATAGTAAGGGGTGGTGGCTCAGTGGTATCAAGTAGGTCTGCGGATTTGAGAACCCGGGTTTGATTCTCACAGTTGACAGTCAATTTTCACCAATTTAAATCTACCCCTGTGACTCCCTCTCCATTACCATCTTTGGAGACCGTGATTTGACGGCTGGTAACCGCAATTTACGTAAAGAAATTTATCACTTACCGAGATCTACTATGGCAGAGTACCACACCCCGAAATAGATAAATGGCGTGATGATATATTTATTTATTTTTTACTTAATTTTAATAGTTATGAAAATAACCAAAATTAAAATGGTTTTTTATGTGAATTCGTACATGGGAACGGTTATCTTGAACCAATGCAACGATTCCACCTTTTTATATCTTGTCACAACAACAATTAGTAAGTGGTTATTTAGTTTAGGTTTGCCACGATTAAATTGTAATCAGTGGTAGCTTAGCATTGGTCGAGACAAGTCGTGTATTTGGTGTGCAAGATGAAGTTTTGCCGTGACCAACCATATTTTATTTATAAAATAAATACATAAATATATCATCACGCCTTTACCCATTACTGGGTGTGGCACTCTGTCGAAGCAAATCTCGGTAAGAGATATATTTCTACGCGTGTAGTGCAGTTAGTAGCCGACAAATAACGTCCTCCAAAGATGTTAGTGGAGGGAAACCACAGAGGTAGATTTAATTTGGTGAAAATTGTTTGTCGGCTATGAGGATCGGACCAGGGTTCTCAAGATCCACAGGCCGACTCAATACCACTGAGCCACCTATTCCATATTTTAGTATATACGTTATTATTTACCATCTTCGGTAAATTTGTGTAATCTTAAATTTATCTGTAAATACTTTTGTACTTTTTATTATTTCAGGTTTATGTTTTAATATACATTTTATACAATTTAAACGTCTGTTTATTTATTTGATTCATCATTTGGCCAAAGTAAATTAAAATGAATTTTAGGTAATTTTTTATATATTCGTGGATAACGGTTACGAATCGCTGGTTTACGGTACAGTTTTCGTTGAACATCCTATATGTACAGTACATCTAAAAAACATTTAATAATGGCCTATGGCCCTTGAAACCCGTTGGTCTTCTCCGTCTCTTCCATCCAGCAACTAACACCATAATAACATATTAGATATTAGATAATAGATAGGTACTTCACACACACAAATACATGCACGTGAAGACACCGCATCGCCTCAGTCTAGAGTGCCACGGATGCTCTAATGTCAGAAGCGTTTTTGTTTTTGCTGCCATTTTCATAAAGAGGTTTAATGAAATATTTGTAATCGGCTAAAGATGAAATTATACTCCACAGTCGAGAAGGTACGTATTATGTTAGAACAGTTGGTTATTCCGTGGGGCTTAGTATAGTTATTTTTCCTGAGTATGAAATGTGTATTATATGTTTGAGTCCTGTTTTGTTTGCTTTATGATCCTGTGAGGTATTTCACGATGCATGTTTTACAGATTTACATTTGCAAATTGATTTGATGTATAGTCATTTGAAAAAGTTTAATTTTATACTATTATGTTTGAACGATTTCGTTTTGCAGAATTTATGAGATATAACGACTAGAAAATTGTTTATAATTCATGGAAATTTCAATAAAATGTATGTCTTCAGGCGACTTGCATATATGTATATCTTAATTTTATGGATAATACGTCTCATTTTCAATTAAATACTTTAAGTAAATACTAATACCTCTGTTTTACATAATTTGAAAGTAAATTAAGACAATGATCTTTATCTACAAATATGTACTTAGTAATTGAAATTTGATGTTATTAAAATAGTCAAAGAGATTAATTTTTTGGTAGTAAGGAAACAATTGAACCTACCTTATATACTATATGAATATAAAATAGTAGAGATGGGCGAATATCAAATTTCTCGAATTCGAATATCGAATACGAATATTAATCAGATCTCGAATATTCGAGGTACTCGAATATTCGAATACTCCTTAAAGTTAATATATTTATTATTAATAATTATTTAATTATGTCCTTCTCATTATTGGAATGAAATTGTTAAGAGAAAATAAAATTAAAACAAAAAGTATAAACAAAAAAGAAAAAGACGAAAACTTCAAATTTTAGGTGAAACGTACGGGCTGATGTTGGCGAAAAACAAATTTGAAATATGGTACCATGGTACGTCTTCATGGTTTTGAAACAAAATATCTTTGTTATTAATAACATCCAAGTATTGTAATAGCTTTAAGTTTATGTACAAATGATTAAGATAAACATAGTCAAAAATGGAGGTGAACATATAGCGCCATATTCGAGGTATTCGAATGTTCACTATACTGACGTTAATATTCGAAAATCTCGAATATCGAATAATGTCAATATTCGCGGCATTCGACTATTCGCGGATGATATTCGCCCATCTCTAGATAATAGTAATAACGGGTGATATGAATAAAAAATATTAGTATAAACTCAAAACAATAGGTTTGAGCAAAACTCAAATTATAGTGTAATAATAATAATAACCTCAAATAATTATATTTTTTGCAAATTGATGATAAAAAAATTCTTTTTATCAAGTTGTATAGAAAGTGACACATTTTTAAATTATTTTAAAAATCGTAAAAATAGTAAAAAAAGTACAAAAATAGTTATTTGTGTATTAAGACCGTAAAGTGAGTCTTTGTTATTCGAACACGGTAATTGCAGCGCGAGCCGAAGGCGAGAGCTGCAATAGTGTAAGAGGAACGCTCGTGATACACACATAAGTTTTTCTACGATTGTATCTTACATAATTAAAAAACGTATATATACAGAAAATACATTCGTTCTGTCAACTGTCAATATAACAAGTTTCTGTTTTGTTTGTGGTAGCTATTGAAATAAGGGCACATTTAATATCTTTTTCGCGCGTTACTATATTGGAAACGAGCACATTTAACTATTTTAAGATATTTTTCGATTGTTCCCCAGAAAACGTGAACTTTACGATGACAAATGAGAGCGTAATTGTCAACTTTTCATAGCAATCGTAGAAAAAAGTTATTTTACACTTTGGAGATCATAAAATTTATCAACGTGATAGATATTGTTAACGGGTTTCAATACAGTGACGATGATAAATTTAAAGTTAAATAGGAGTATTGGGATCGATGTTGCGTTAGACACTATGACAGAAGACTTTGATTGACGCCATACTTTGTACCTGGGTGTCGCATTATAGCGATTAGCATCTCTGCCTGGCCAGCAGAAGATCCTTGGTTTGAATCCAGGCGTCACCCGAATTTTTCTGTCATAAATTTAACTTTAAAAAAGTGTTATACAGGGTATTTCACAACTTAGAGCAAAAAATTAAAGGGTATATTCTGTACGACGTGTTGACCATGAAACAAAAAGAATTTTTTTTTAAATCGCAAAACTATTTTCCATGTTTCCCAGTCCAAAATTTTTCGTTGCCACTGCCACTGGGTGGATGATTATGTTAAAGTTATTAATTAAATAAAATTCTATTATAAATAACTGCTAATAATTGATTTCTTTCGTACTTGATACCTACTTCATTGTTTGTGTTTAATAGGAAAGCGAATCCAGTGCAGTACTACAAAAAATGTTTTAGGTTAACAACCCTTAATTTTTCGAATTTAAAAAAAAATCTTTTTGTTTCATGATCAGCACGTCGTACAGAATATACCCTTTAATTTTTTGCTCTAAGTTGTGAAACACCCTGTATAGTTATTGCAAAGGCAGTGGATAAATCTTTCACATCAAAACCGGGACTTCGTAATTGTACCCTAGTTGAGCTCTGTTTAAATTAAATAAATATGCCTGTTTCTGAGAGATTAGGATTAGAATATGTATTGGAAATGAAGTTTCTATTTTACAGAGTAGCAAATAAATAAACATTGTATTGTACAGTAAAAAAGTTAAAATATAAATGTTTAACAGATTAGATACATAAATGTGTATCGAATGTTTACCAGCAATATCAATTATATCATAGACATGGAACTATGATTTGCTTTTATAAATTTAAACCAGATTTAAAATTTAAGTTTAGTTGATGCAGTAGAGAATTAAATGTCAGATATATAAATATTATAACAAATATAATATATGTATTGCAAAATAAGAAACCTACAGAAAACTGTACGAGTACTAATAAATTCCTGTGCAACTTTTCTCAGCTTGCATTTTTTACAAAATCATCGAAGTCTGCGTAGTGTTAACATTCTATATAAACACTTGATAGTCTTGGACGATAGAGTGGGTGAGATAAAGACAGCTGGAAACGAGGGCAGTAAAACATTGTGCAGACAAGGAGAAGAGAGCCGGCTGCATATATAATTTAGTGTTTTGTAACACAAAGCTAATCACGACACGCGGTCTCCGTGCTGTACCAGAGCACATCGTGTGTATATCAAGGTAAGGTGGATTGACAGAAGGCGTTTATGCGAATGCTACTTCACTACAGTTACTCTCTTCCTAAGTTTATTTATTTATTTGTTACGTGCTCAACAGAAACTTCATCTCAATGGAGGTTATTTTCTTTTTTCTGTAGGGATATACAAACAAATTCCTGTCAGAGACAGCTATCATCTTATTAATGCACTCAAGGAGAAACAAGACGAGATGAGAAATAGAAAATATCAATTTCTAATTATTTTTATATACAAACAAATTCCTGTCACAGACAGCTATCATCTTAGTGATGCACTCAAGGAGAGACAAGACGAGACGAGAAATAGAATATATCGATTTCTAATTATTATTTGATCAGCAATCGGCAGGAGAGTCTCCCAAGGTTTTCCCTAAAACACACTAAAGGGATGTAATTGTTCGTGTCCGGACTGACTTATAAGCAAACTTTTAGCGATTTATATTTTTGAAATTATTTCAAGGGTATGAGTTTATTTATTTATTTATGTTACGCTGTACAACAGGAACTTAATCCCAATTACAGTACAGGGTCCGCAGTGTAGTAGTTCATATAATTTTTAGCTTGAGTGAGATTCGAACTCGGGATCTCCGGATTCGTATTCCGTATGGCTATCCACACCACCGTACTGACGGAGTTGAGCTTACATGCATCTTCATATATCGTTTAGTTTTGGGATATAGCCGCGAAAAAGTACAAAATTTCAAATGAGTAAAATTACGGTAAAATTAAAATTTTCGAAGTTTATATTTTAAAAAGTAAATAAGATATGAAAATGCGCTCAACCGCAATCTCATGAGATCTCTTGGTAGATTCTCGCTCTCGCAGTATTTATATCAATCTCGTCTCGAATTTTCTTTTGTAATATTGCTTTCGCCCACGTTTCTCATTTCTGTTACGTGGCGAGGTGAGATGCGCGAGTACTTTCGTCATTTCGCCTCATCGTGCATTTCTAATTTGTACCTACTTTTAAATGTGACTTTTCATTGACTGAACGTTTTCATACCGCCTCAAGCGTTATCAAAACATTTAATGCTTGCCGTTGTGCAACATATCTTGTTTAGTTATTAAGATATAACCTCCGGAAAAGTTAAAAATTTCTTATTTTTCAGATTTGGTACTTTCCCGACGCTATATCTCAAGAACTATGAAGATGCGGATAAAGGCATTGAATTCCTCGTGCTTCAATTAACTTATTAAAAAATTTCAGCCATTTTTTATTTTTCAAAATTTTCCTCAATATTTTCTTATAAAACGGTTTTTGACCAATATTTATCTAAAACAGGGAAGATACATACACTTGAATTGGAAACTTTATCATTGGATTCAGCGGGTCAAAATACATATGTATGTAAATTTTCGTTACAATATTCCTACGGGAAATAGTTTTAGGGAAAACGGCCTGAAATTGGTCTAAAATGAAAAAAAAATACTTCAAATTACCTAAAATTTGTTTAGAAGTTAATTCGGACACGGGGAAATCAATGCCGTTGAGCGCATCATCATATCTTGTTTATTTTTTAAGATATAGCCTTCGGAAAAGTATTCTTATTATACTTCAGATTTAGTAGTTTCCCGGGCCTGTATCTCAAAAACTAAACAAGATACGAAAATACGCTCTATACCATTGAATTTCTCGTGCTTCAATTAACATTATTTCTATTTTGCTTGTCATTTCGTCTCATCATGCGTGTATCACAACTACAGATGACATTACAACCTTTAAAAACTTTAATAATCGAGTACTAAATGACGTTTTAATAATTTTTCTTTTACTACTAGCAATTTTTAAGTAAGCAGTTTACATTTTTGATATAAATTTGCCATATATTCATTATAGTAGATGAATCCATTCTCAAGTAGCAAATGATACAATCCTTTTTTGCTCTGTGCTGTAGAGCGTTTTGAAAGCTCGCGATCAGACCGGGCTCGCACCTGTCTGTCTGCGGTTGAGCGGCTCTGGTTCGCGGGCCGGAGACCGTGACGGAATTGGCACGCACGCACCGCACAGGTGTGTTCTGAAGTTTTGCTGTGTTATACCGACTACGCGCGCCCCTGCTGTCTGCTGCGCTCGAAGTTCTCAGCTTTAACTTCGTTTTCACCGGTTCATAAACGTGGCAGGCCTCTAGGCTGTAAATATTGCACTAATTGACGCTTAACATGGCGCGCAGTAGCGATCAGGAAGTCTAGGACAGATCGGGTTTTTTAGTTGGTTAGTTATAGGGTTCAGGGAGGAGATTACTGATTACTGCTTTTTGTTAGGTTGTGTTGTTTTATCTTTTGTTTTACTTGTATTAAAGGTTAGGTTTTTGCTGAAGTTCTTGCCATAAATCACAACAAGAAAAACAAAATAATTGTAATTAGACATTCAATTTTGCTACTCTACACAACAGGAACTCAATCTCAATTACAGTACAGGGCGCCTAATTAATAATGTTAATTTATATCTATGTTCCTAACAGTTTTAAATAGATAGTAATTAAAAAAAATTACCCAGCATCAAAATGATTAAATGATTTATTTTATCTTAATTAATTGGTATATTATATAACCAATTAATATGACGAAAAATCAATAATTCAAGAATTATTATTTAGTCTCTACTAATAAATTATTTTTGTATATTTCTCATTAAACATATTTCGGTAAAATTTAAGTAATAACATTTAAATTTAAATTCACGTGTGCTAATACAACAGACTTGATAACGACATCTTAATGCAACTTCACTTCGCCTGTGCTTTTAAAAACTTTTGTGTTGGAAATTTTGTGTTAAAATAATCTTCACTTATATAAATCGATTAGTTATTTTCTCGTGGTTATTTTAATATATAATTTGTGCCATAAATAAAAAAAATTAGTTTGTAAATAATAAATAACAATTGCCGTTATGGTAAGAACAATAATTATTTTTTATTTTTGTTTTAATAGCTGTTTATAGGTGCAATAATTATTATTATCATGCACTTTTGCTACAAAATTGGTTAGTAAAGTAATATTTTATGACCATGAATAATAAATAAAATAGTTCATGCCTTCTGCATTCACCATTCGAAGAGCTGTATTCTAGTTTGTAATTACTTTTGCATTTCTGGCATTTCATGCCACAAATTTTGGGTTCGTTGGAAAACGACTACAGCGACTAGAAATTGATCAAGTATGTAAATTTTATTCTTTATTTGTGTTAATTAATTAGATAATATGTTATCCCAAATATTGTAGTTAATTAACAAATATTGAATAAATTTTTTACTTCAAACTAAATATCAATTAATTAGTTTGATTATTATTCAGTTTTTGGACAAATTAAGAGAAATTGTTATAAGTATGCCACTTCTTTTTAAAGATATTCAAATTTCCGTCTACGATAGCCGAGATTTTAGTACAAATGCAATTCAATCTAGTTCTGGTGGAGGCGCCCCCTAAACACTAAATGTTTTCTTTCTTTATATATTTCTGACTATATCCAGTATTAGATTTAGGGATTGGGAGGTTGAGCAATCGCTTAAGGCGCCAGGCCAGAATGGACAACAAACATCCACGTTCAGTGGTTACAGTTTATATTTAAGCAGCATTTTTTCAAAATTATAAATATGTGTAGTTCAGATTTTACTCGCTGTGTAAAATGTGACGTCACACTGTGTTAAATCATGTGATTTATTTGAAAATAATTGCATTTATTATCATTTAATAATTCTTTATTTATATAGATTATTATTATTTTATAAAAATAAATAAGGTTAATATAATACAAATTTGTGATATTTATTTATGTTTCGTTGTACAACAGAAATTTAATCCCTATTACAGTACAGGGTCCGCACTCACTGAGCCGCAGTGTGATAATTTTTAGCTTGAGATTCGAACTCGGGATCTCCAGATTCGAATTCCGTATCGTTATGAACACCACTGTACTGACGGATATATTTATAATATTGTTTTATAAATACCGAGTCAAACCGATCAAATTTTAGATCGATTTTCGGATAGGATCCCAGTTTGAATGTCTGATCGAATCTTGAATCAAGTCGAATCGGATCGAATATTTAAAATTTTGAACCCTATCACTCTGTTCGACAGCGATCCATGTCACACAGAGAGAGATAATCATTATGCATCCTTGTCATCGGATATTTACTCCATAATAAATGTGGAAATAATTAAAAATTATAATCAATTTGTACTAAAAAATAAAAACATAACCTACAATCTTTCATTCCAATAAAATATTATCGTAAATATACGTCACAAAGTTATAATTATCTGCCATATCTTTATAGACATTCATTGTAATGATATATTAATTATCCTATTAATATAATAATGTAATAATTTCATAGTAGATTTATTTTATTCAGAAAATAATCATTATATACGTGCAAAGAACAAAAGGTCATATACATTATACCTATATCATGAATTATTACAATATAATGAAAAGTATGTCAAAGAGCAAATAAATTTGATTGATTATTAAATAAAATTGTGAAATATTTAAAATTTTATATGTATTTATTGTTTTAATATTGAAATATCATCAAGGAAAATAAAGGAATAATTTCAAAAATGTTATATGAGAACGCATTGTTAAAAATTCTAGTCACGATCTAAATATATTTTTAAAATCGTGTATAATAAATGGTTTGCATTGTTATATAAAAATTTGCATCATCACTTTATCTGATGATAGTTGGGTATAAAACCGCGAAGATACAAATTCTAAGAAGTCCTTGTATACGCCGGTAAAATCTCTTCTTAGTTATCGTGATGTACTGACCTGCATTTCTCTTAAAAATCGTTAGTTTCAAATGGCTATGACTAGTATAGTTCGCGTTAGTCTTCTTACAGGTATAATTAATTTCTGTTTAATAATTCTTTCGCAAAATTAATGCTTTCGCAATATTCGTGTTATGTGTTGTATGAGGTATTACCAGCACAAATTGTTCTGTAGAAACTTCTTGAAATATTTTAATGATTTATATGATATTTTATTACTAATGACATGTAACCCAACTTACATGGTTTAATTTATGTATTCGATTTTCCAATTACTTATAAAAATTTATTATTTATTCTAGCAGTTAATATTTTTCTGTTATGAATACAGCTATTTGATCATGGTACGATTTCCGATATTTTTATTTAATTATTAATTAATTATTTTAATAATCGATGTACATTAAATATAAAATAATCTGTAACAGTTACTATACTTTATCCGTTTTAACTATACATTGACGCTTCGAGCGCGACTGTTTTTGGATGAATTGAATACAGAATTAAAATTTTGCGAACATTAATATGTAAAATGAAAAGAAAATCTCCGATATCTAAATTCGATCTATACCAATCCGATTCGAAAATGGATTTGGATTGGATGGGATTATAGAACTCTCTCGAATCGAATTCAGATTCGACCCAAATCTCGATTAAAATATCCGATTGAAGTTCGGATTTAGCATCCGATTCAAAGTTCGGATGTAACATTCGATTCGAAATTCAGATATAATATCCGATCCGAAATTTACAAATATAGCTTTCAGGTATAAACTTTGGGTAAAAAACATAAAAAATCCAATTCCATTCGATATAAATGTCATATTAATAATTATTATGTACTATGATACAAATTAATTACATAATGTCACGACACAATTTGTTATTTAAGTATTTACAACAAAATTATTAATTTAGTTTTATCTACAAGAATTTTTTTTTTCGAATATACAATTTACATTACAATTACAGGGTCGGATTGGATTTCAGATCGGATCTTGGATAGGATATCGAATTGAACATCAATCTCGGATCTGTGTTAAAATTGGTTCGTAAGTTAAAAATAATATTAAATATCTAGAGGAATAATGTGCACATTATTGCCCTAGCGATAAAATGTTTTTCGGTAATTAATAGATTGTTTACCTTTTTTGAGGTTATATGTTAAAAGGTACGTACTATGCAATCTTTTAGAATATGTTGTTATTTGTTGTTATGGTTTCAGTTATGAACAGGGCACCGACGCATTTCATATTAGGATTGTATTCTCTCACTTCGTCGCTCGTGGAACAGAAAACTTTGAGATGTAATATGCTTATATCTCTCCTTGTCCAGGTTTTTGTAACATAGAAACGGTCAAATACTTCCGGTCGTGAAAAAAGTTAGTTAACTACTATAAATAATAACCCTTGGAAACCTGTAAATATTATATCCCAATATGACTGTAAATATTTTCAGGAAAAGAGAAAAAGACTCAAGCTTTCGTAGACAAGTAGTTAAGTATTGTTAATGTATTCGTGACATAATGGCAGGTACCCCGGTGCAAATAACAAGCACAACACGGCGGCTCGGTAAAAGTTCTTCGTTATGAATTATCATTATAGTTAAACGTAAAGGTGATATATTGAACAGCCTCAATGCAATAACTTTGAAGGAACGTTTATCTGTGCCTGATTCACTGTAATCCATTCTTGTATAGGTTAGGGCAGGCATTAAATATTACAAAGGTTCCAAACGTTACTTCTTGGTTATTTATTGTTTTGTTTCTTCGGTTATCTGTTTGCCTAAGTGAAATTAATTCATTATTACATTTTTCAGATTAAAGATTAAAATCTTGAATATTTATGTATGAAATAAACATTGCTAACAATATTATTTTACAGAATATAAAATATGTTAAAAAGCAGTAAAATTTTATAATTTATTTATAAGTTATTAATAGTACCTATCAATTTCAAATTGACAATAAAACGCGTTTTAAACTCATTTCAGGCTTATGAATCAAATGTCTTTTATCTATTCATTGCAACAAACAAGGATTAGTGATGGATACAATTACCTGAGAATTACAATACACACCTATCAAACTATGTCTCATCAACATTTTATTATATCCTGGAATTAATCACCGCCAAACATTCCTAACCAGGCATATCACTTTCGCTTCATTCACATGCATAATTCCGTTCATACAAGCTCGTTTATCATCACAACCTTCAATTATATCCTTTCAATTATTCCTTATTTTATGATTGCTACAGCAGATTTTCAATATTATTCATTAAAATATAAATCGATACACAATTCATAAAGGTTACTACATATTATATCTCATCACATGGACTAGCACGAGCCCTTGAAATTTTCACTGAACGATATTTATTTAATCGATTCATCCTGGGACCCGAACCACAAACTAATGGTTCGGTTTCTGTTTAATGTTCAGTTTATGTTTTTGGTTCAGTTTTTTGTTCAGCTTCGATAGTTTTATTTTGATTTACGAATCATTTACTGCAACAAAATTAAACCAAATATAGTTATAATTATTTATCCACAGTCAAAACAAAATTGAATTCTGCATCAATTCAATCATTATAAATGCACCTCACTCTAAACTTGAACATTGTGACTTTTCCAAGTAGGATTACACAGATTTAATTCAATCTATTTTTAAACCGATTCACTTAACCGGTTTACCAAACCGATTTAATATGTACGGTTCAGTTAATATTCTCTGTTTTAAATATTAATGGACATGGTTCAGAATTATTATAAATATGGCGATTCAAGTTTCTGATTGCTTGATTCACATTCATAATTCCTTTCATACAAGATTGTGTATCATCTCACTCATTAACGCAACAAATCTTCAATCATATCCATCCATTTATTCCTCGGTCGTCAACGTAATCTCTCCTCAACTTCAACAACATTCACTTGTTTAACAAATCTTTCATCCGATATACCTTTCATATAATCAAATTATCTCTTAACTGACTCACTCAGAGGCGTAGTGTTGTGAATGTTTTTTATTCGATAATTTAAAAAACTAAAGATTGCTGTGGATGTAATGCATCCATTCTTTTGCTGGCTGTGTATTCTAGACTTCTGCATTCACTCCCACAATGTTCTATGTGTACTAATTTGATATATTTATCCAACATTGATTGCTACAGCTTTTTTATAATACACAGTCCTATTCTCAAAAGTGTCTATATTCTGAAATAAATTTAAATAAATTCTAATATAATCTTGTTGCCATTTTATTTTCAGAAAGTGATTTGGATTTACTTTTTAAAACCTTCGAATATCCAAAATTCAGGATAAGATAATAGTATATTAAAGAACGAGTTTTATAAGACATGTCTTTTCGCACGCGTCTTAGTTTAGAAAACAAACTGCAGGCGATTTTTCTAATGCCTATGGCACACTGGTCGATGAGCGTCGATGAGCATCGATGAGCTCTTCGATGAAACAACAGAACGCACCCGTCATCGACGAAAATTAGAGGCTCCTCTATTTCCATCGAAGAGCTCATCGATGAAACGAACGTATCTCATTTCACTCGTATTTTTTTGTCTCACTTCACGTTAGCATATTTTTGAAATTTAGTTTTTCTTTCTCAACTTTAGAAGCTTTTATTGTTTGTCAATGAAGGGTGCGTTCTGTTGTTTCATCGAAGAGCTCATCGATGCTCATCGACGCTCATCGACCAGTGTACCATAGGCATAAAGGACAAGTGCGATAAAAGTCTTATAAAATGAGTTATTTATACAATTTTTTTCTATTTGTATTTGAAATGTTGTGGTTGGTAACTGTTATTAAAATTTATGCCATTATTCAGTTTTTGAGGTTATATTGATATTTTGATGTTCTCAGCTTGACAGTTTCAGTATGTCATCCGCTACTACCAACCGTCTAAAACAACATGTTTCGTATCGTAATGAACGCTCTTTTGATACGCAACTGGGTTTCGTAATGACTTCCTTATGGGCGTAAAATAGAAAAATCTTATTTGTGAATCGAGCTCAGTACAATTTATTAAATGCACATTTTATAACTACTTGTCAAACATTGCTGTTATAAAGAATATTTTTAAACAGATATACTTCACATAAGAATTTGTATTATATTTATAGCTGTAAGTTGAATAAGATAGGTAATACATTAGAATAAATGTTTAAACCAGTCTTAAAAGAAGATGAAAAAAACTCAAGCATATACATAACACGATGGGTACATCCACTGCACACATACTTAGATGAAGTTATTGCCTCTTCTAGTTACAAATTTCTTATGAATATTTATCACCTATTGATTTTAAGCATGCATACGTTTTCCAAACAAGATTTTTTTCGACCCACGCAATAATTCCAATCCATTCTATGGCTTCGATGAGAAATCGATAGCTGTTAAATGACAATGTTTCCCTGACGTTGATTAGATAAAATTATGTTTACTTACATGGCTAGCAATTCGTTGCTGTAATTAATCAGTATAGTGTCATCGTTAGTTATTTTTTATATAAATCTTTAATTAATTAACAATGATTTTTAAGTTTCTAATCATTGATTAACAAGTTGTGATAATGATCTATCATGTGTTTCTTAATTCGTATGTCAAAGGAAATTTGATTACCTACAAGAAATGTTTTGAAAAATTTACGAAAGGTAATATTCATGTATGACATTTGTTAAGTATTTAATTAAAAAGTACAACATATTTTAATGAAGGACAGTGGCCAATAATAGGTCCTTTAAAAAACTCTTTCATAAATAACAATAAAATATTTGTTTTATAACCTTGTTGATAATAAAGAACAAATTTATGTGCATTTAAAATAACAATTATTTATAAATTAAAATAATTATGTTGCGTTTCCAACAAAGTAATATTAATTTTGTATTCATAATATTTATGGCAAATGTAATAATCATAATTATTTTATAATTGTTTATAAATTAATTGACACCTTATCAAGTTTTCTAATTAGTATTATAAATACTGTATAGTACTAGGCGAGATTTACCTTTCGTAGTAGAAACTATAGTCGAAATATTTAAAGAATTGAATTACGTCATGAGACAATGTAACTAAATAAATGACAAACTATGCCACTATGTTCACAAACGGTTTTAAATTATATCGCATTGTTATATTTTGCCTTTAAGAGACTAATGAATGACCAGTTTCACCAACAAAAGTTAAATTTTAAACTGGGTTTAAATATATAAAAACAAATCCATATTACATGTCAAACAGATTGACATGCTATTATAATTTTATTTTTGTTTTTATTTATTTAAATCAAGTTTAAAATTTATCATTTATGATGAAACCGACGATAAGTGTTGTTAAAAAGACTTTTGTTTGCAAAAATTCATAAAAACGGTTGAAGATTTCAAACAAATGTTCAATTTAACACGATCATGAATCAACTGATAGATCAATGACAACTATAGCCAAAAATTTGACATGTTAACGTGCACCTATTATCATTAATGTAAAATAATTATATGTAATAAATGAATAAATAGTTAATATTCAATATTATTTTATAAGATTTGTGTTTCCTTGCTTATTTTTTTAAATTTATTATCGCCAGCTTTTTTTTGTTTTAATAAGTTTTTCACTATTAATGACTTCAATTTCTACTCTCGTTATTAAAATGTCATTGTTCGTATTGGTTTACATGACAATAAATAACATTTAAATTACGAGTATATGTTCACAAACTATAGATTTAAATATTTTAGTCACGACATTAAGTTAACAACTGACATATATAGCACATAGTAAATTTAGCTTCTTGCATCTGTCATTGTAACTTAACCTTACTTTTTAAATAATTAATAAAACTTTACTTTTTTCCTTGCCTCAATTTGCAATTTTGGAAAAAGTATGGTATGTGACTTGTTTTATAAACTCATTAGATTCTTATTTGTTATATATTTATAATTACAGAGATATTTATGAAACTTGTTACATAATATACAATTACTACTACACCCATTTGATGGTAAGGAAGGACTGTAATTAGTAGATTTCTACTTTTCATTTTAAAGCATATACATTTAAAAATATTGGCTGGTAATACAAGCTTTGTTTTGGATGTTTTAAGAGCACGGTTTTAACATGTTAGAGATAGCTAAAACACCCAAAAACACTGCTCTTAAAACTGACAAAAACAGAGCCTCTGGTACAAACCATTATTTTTAAATGAAAATTTGAAAAGTCTGATTATATTACACATACATAACATCACGCTATGTCAAAGTAGCACGAACTGTTGAGATATTCATCAGATTTATCTCACATTCCTATTCTGACACATCACTTTAGTTTCTTCTAAATACATAATTTCCTTCATACATGCTCGTTTATTTCTTCCACTCAGAATCTTTTGTTCACACAACAAACCTTCAATCCATCCGTTTATTCCTAGGTCGTTATATAAATTATGTTATTCATTTATTTATTTGCACAATAGGAACTTAATCCCAATTACAGTATAAAGAACCTACTACTTATAGTGGAATTCGAACTACATTTTTTGAATATAAGTTGAAATCAGCGATAATTAAATTAACAAATTTTTACTGCTTATTATTCAAAATACGTCCATGTTCTTCTCAACACTTTTATTTGTATAGTGCTTGGGTAAAATATGTACTGATGGCATGTTGTGAACTCCACTGAAAAGTAGAATAACTATAATTTTATATATATATACCAACAATAAAACAAATAATCTCCGGCCATGGTTCGAGCTTGTAGATCCGTAAACTCTGACAGTGAACGACCGTGAGTTTGCTTTCGGTTCAATAAATTAACTTACGGTACCAACAAAAGGAGGTAATATTATGCACGCCAAAAGAAACGACTTTTTGTGGCAAGAGAGAGAAAAAACAAACAAATGAAACAAAAAAGAAGACTGGTAGTTTTCACTTTCATCCTGTCTGATTTCAAGTTTGGAGGCCTTGAAGAATATGGGACACCGTTAGCTTCCAAGAAGGAAGTTTTAGGCTTTTGAGGGCGAACAAAAACTTGACTATTGAGAACTTGTTTATCTTTTTTACTTCACATTTGATTTCACAACATTAATAATGAATGGGTAGGTGGCTCAGTGGTATCGAGTTGGCCTTTGGATCTTGAGAACCCTGGTTCGATCCCCACAGCCGATAGACAATTTTCACCAATTTAAATCTACCCCTGTGGCTCCCCTTCCACTAACATCTTTCGAGGCCGTGATTCACGCGAAGAAATATATCACTTACCGAGACCTGCTACGACAGAGTGCCACATCCAGTTATGGTTGTAATGATATATTTATATTATTTATTTATAATAATGAATCATAATACCAATTGGAGTAAAGGGGTGATTATTATCTGGAAAACCTTTCTTGGTGGTAAGCTGGAATTTAATTTATTCTTGCAAGTATCAAGGTGTTACGTAGGCCTTCGTGTTAACTTTCTCGGCTACAATAATAATAGTAATAATGTATTTATTTATATAAACGTTGTACAAGTTACAACTTCCACATAGATTAAAAAAAATACAAAATCTAGAAATATATAAATCAATTCTAATTATAAAAACAAAAATTAGGATTCCGCTAGGATTTAATCCCCGGTCATATACTTTAAACCAACTAAACTACGGTCGCCTGTGATTCAAATCTGATTTTATTCCAATTTTTCTTTCTATTTTTATGTGTCATAGGCAGCCTCAATCTCTTTATAATCCAGCAGTACGGTGATGTGGGTAGCGCTACGGAGTTCCAATCTGAAAATTCCGAGTTCAAATCCCATTCAAGCTAAGAATCATATGAATTACCACATTGCTGTTCGGTGAATCCGAACCCTGTACTGTAATTGAAATTCAATTTCTATTGTACAGAGTAGCATAAATAAATAAATAATTTGATTTGATTTACATTATTAAGTATTTACTTAAAATAAATGCTAATTAAATAAAAATATACAAATTACAACTAATTTATATTATAACATTATAATATCCCATTTTATAATTACAAAATTTCATATAAAAATGTTTTATAAAAAATGTAGAATGAATTTAGATTATAATTTTGACACAGTAGAATATTTTGTATATTTCTGAGTGCCTTTATAATTGGATTTTTTTAATAGCTTCTGGTAGAGAATGAGGGCTTAGCTTTCAGTATATATTTAAGAGATCTGTTATTTACTAGTTACTTAGATCATATTCACGATGATTAAACCTTATACGCGATTTCGCGTGACGAGGCAAGATTACAAAAACAACTCTTTTAATCTTGAATATTTCTCGATAATTCATTTGTTGTCTCCAGTCTCAATAAACGATATTAATGTCAGTAAAATATTTGTGTTTTTGTGTGAATTTCTTTTCTTGTTGCAACGAATTAACGTTCACCACTAAAATTCTAGACAAAATATAATTTAAAATAAATAAATATATCATCACACGCCTTCTACCCATTACTGTATATGACACGCTGCTGTAGCAGATTTTGGTAAGTAATATATTTTACGCGTGAAGTGCGGTTACCAGCCGTCAAGTCACAAACCTCAAAATTATAGTGCAAGGCCGTCACAGAGGTAACTTTAATGTGGAAAAAAAGAAGAACTCCAGTTTTCAAATCTGTAGGTCGATATGTTTCGACTGAACTATTTACCTGAAAAACGTATTATTTCAGAACCTAATATTTGGAAGCTTGACTATTTATTTAAGATATTTAATTTTTAGTTAAAGTTAAATTTTTAAAAATGAAAAAAAGTATCGTGGTGACTGTAGAAAAATCTTGTTTCTGTATCGAGTGCAAATATACATTGTTGTACCATTTTGCACTTTTAATACACAAATAGCTATTGTTGATGGTTATCTTTGATTTTAAGTTAATTCTTAAATTTAGGGGTACGTGGCTCAGTGGTATCGAGTCGGCCTGTGGATCTTGAGAACCCTGGTTCGATCTCCACAGCCGACAAACAATTTTCACCAATTTAAATCTACTCCTGTGGCTTCCCCTCCACTAATATCTTTGGGGGACGTGATTTGACGGCTGGTAACCGTACTTCACGCGAAAAAATATATTAGTTACCGAGATTAGCTACGGGAGAGTGCCACACCCAGTAATGGGTAAAAGGCTGATGATATATTTATTTACTTAAATTTAGTGATTAACTTAGTTACATTCCTTCAGTAAAATGAAATGGTTTTTGTGCTAAATGGGTGCTTTCATTCAGCAATGACCTTCAAAGAAAATGTAATAATATTTGGCATCATAGAAACCCTAAATCTTGAAATGCGACATCTTTACAATGCGTAACGTCTAGATGTCTGGAATATAATAACCCTGGTACACAATCCTTAAAATAATCTCGAATTGTAATTTTAGTCTTCGTTTCACGGCAGCTTATTAAAAACAAACGAAACATCAGAAGGCGCCGGTATAGTCGTGCACCGTTTGTCAACTGTCTCTATAAAACAATGGCGTGTGCAGTCAAACAATGGCTAGTTGACTGATTATAAGCACCTGACGGTGCTTGATACGCATGTCGTAGATTAATGTTTTGTTACGCGCCACGACAGACCATTGAAATACGTATATTAACAGCGATATTTCAAACTTGAATGTTTGTGTGCTTAAATCTCATCAAGATTGATTTCGCGATTATCAAACTAAATTAGCAATCAACTAAGTCACTAGTTGCCAGCACATAAGCACAAATTGCTAATCTGAGATATTTTAGTTCATAAATAAATTATACTAAAGACAAAACATTAAATAGAAGATAGAAATAGAAAAACGTCTCTACGTGCTGCCCTTTTAGTAAACTTACATTTTCGGTTGAACAGCTTAGGACTTAGGGCTACAGTCTAAGTATATATAAGGTAGATAAAATAAATATATCAGGCTATTTGACCCGATCTAACAATGGTGAGTAATTTATTTTTCACCACATTAAAATTATTCCTATGGCCCTCTTTTCTTACTATCCTCCTCCGAGGAGGTCTAATTTGATGTCCAGATAATTTTACGTTACGCGTATAAATATCGGATGCGACACGAAAAGTAGGCCATATATTTTTAAGTTGTGAATGAATATTTCCGTTGCCGTAGCTTGTCAATTTATTTTAGAAAAAAATTCTACAAATAAAAATTGTAGAGATTTATATTCCTCCTTTAATACAATAAACAAATTTGTTTTCAACACTTAAAAATGAGATATAAAAGTTTCTAAAGATGCTGTTTATAAGTAGTTTGTCATGTAACAAAATATAAATATAAATGGGTATTCCGATGTCTCCCGGGATACGGTGTGGCTAGAACCGTAACTTAGCTAACCAATCTCAAACCGAGTATCTTCGAGAACTCAAACAAGGCGCGAGAAATCATGATGATTAAAAAAATGTAGAACGTTTTTACTTTTAAATGAATATTGCATATTTCTAAAATTTCAATAAAATAGTATTATTTTTGTGTCATAAATAAAATATGTATCATAATGTCTAGCGTAACGTAAAAATATTTAAGTGAGTTACACCGCTAAAAATTAAATTTCAAACTAGGTTTCAGTAAATAAAACAACGCGAAGTTATACACATGAGATAAAATGACATTGTCAAACATTAGATTTGCTTTTATTTATTTAAACCAAGTTTAAAATGTTGTTTTTGGCGGTGCAATTGGACATGAGTTCTATTTTGCTCAAATTTCATAATATTTCATTATAAAAATAAAAAGTTTTCATCGTGATGAAGAATTTTGGTTGCGAGAAAAGAAAGTGTTCGTATGGAGGAAGTGTTAATGTGGTCGAAACGAGTATCGTGTATCAGGATGAGAATGTTGACGGGTTCGTGCTACCCCATTTAATGAGATATAGCGTGATATTATGTATGTATGTATGTGATTTTTAATTTAATTTTAATTACTCCTTTTTACTTTAAGTTTATTTGTCATTGATGCGCCATACTTGCTATCTCGTATTTAGTTTCATATCTCCAGATTGGCCTCGAGACATCACAGGACGTTTCATCTATTCTCCCCTAGGACCGATGTTTTAAGAAGATCTCCTGTTCATATTGTCTGCAAGAATGTCGAACGCCATTTTGAAGATATATTTTTGTAATTTTATTCTATATTTTATAAATTTAATAACTTATTTATATTTTGTTTTCTTTTTTATGTTTTGCTGTTTCCTGTAATTGGATTTCTGTTGGGAATAAACTACTATTATTATTATTATTGAATGATAGACTTTTTTGGAATTCAGTCAATTTTTTTATTTTTTATTATTAAGTCGACGTTTCGGCCAACTCTTTAGCCTTATAATAATATATAATATAATTTTTGGCATTTAAAAAAAATATATATATAATCATAATATTATAAAAATATTTCTATCATTATTTATAATTTTGGATTAATGTTATTTTTTAATTATTATTATTAATCCTGAAGAAGGCTAAAGAGTTGCCCTAAACGTCGACTTAATAATAAAAAATAAAAAAATTGACTGAATTCCAAAAAAGTCTACCATTTCATAATTTAAAAACAGTCGAAATAAAAAAATTATATCCTTTTATTATTATGATTGTTATTTAGTGGTTTCTTTTAATAAACCTAATATTTTTTATATTTGTACCGAAAATGGTTGTACGCAGCTCGTATACAACCTTTTAGTTGTGTTTTGTATTTTGATAAAATGCCGTTAGATGGCAATCTTACATAATTTTTTGTTTGTAATTACATGTAAAATGGCCAGGTAATATATTTGCTTCAATATTTCTTTTAAAATCGTAGGTAGTAAAGTACTATTAAAACTGCATAGCATAAAATTTAATTGCACAATTAATAAACTAATTAATTACATTAGTGGTAGTAATTCATGACAAGAATACTATGATATCCCAACTCCTTGCAAATTGTGAAAATCTCACATTCCATGCGCAGTTTCTAACGCTCACTGTTCACACTAGCACTTTCACTTCCGGACGGCGACTGACCAATCGCAGAAAAGCTGGCCTCCCCCGCAACCAATGGCACAACGCCACGGAGGCGGGAACTGTATGCACGCTGTCACACATCAATCATCAGCATCTGTCGCATGGTTTGTGGTTGTGTGTGTATGTGGGAGTGGCATTGGTGACACTGGTATGTGACATTCGAATGTGGAGAATGGGGATTGTTGGTTGAAGGATGTTGATGAAACAGGCTACTGTTTCATAAAAGAATGATTATTTTTCATTGACAGAAAATTAAATGTTTTTTTTTGTAGGAGAATGTAGAATTTTAGTCTTATTTATTTATTAAAAGAAAAACCCCAATTACAGGATCAGATTAAAGAGCTTAATTAGTGACAATTTTGACAAATGACAATAGAAAAAGTCGTAAAATGGGAAGGATCCAAATAAATGTAAATTTAGAAAAGTAGGCTTAACAATTCTTTATTTTATATAATAAGGACGTTTCGAGCTCGGCTCATCTTCAGCTTTAGAACAAAAAGTATTATGGTGGAATTTTTTATAAAATCAGAAGATTTTAATTCTTTTTTAATAAGCCGAATGGACATTTTTTAAAGTGTTATGGGTAACACACGGCAAAAAATACAAAAACATAATGTTAAATTAACCAATATGTGGCAAGAAAATTTAAGTCAAGACAAACGAAGACTAAAGCTTAGAAAGTAAATATACAAAAAAAATTAAGCAGAAGAAAGACGTCATAGGTCGTGGATAAATCTCTACAAAAAATATACATATTTGTAGTTAAGTGAAAAAAAAATATAATAAGGAAAGTACACATTAATGATATTTACATTTATTTAAAACATAATTAAATATTATGGCTGGTAGCACAAGCTCTGTTTTTGCTTGTTTTAAGAGCAGTGTATTTGGGTGTTTTAGCTATCTTTAACTTGGTAAAATCGTGCTCTTAAAACAAAGCTTGTGCTACCAGCCAATGTTTTTAAAGAAATTTTAATTTATTTGAAAGAATTGAAGTTCATTTCTTTGCCATTCGTTGGTACCTACTGGTTTTGAAAACGTTTACCTTTGTATCCGACTCTCACATTATTTTGTTTCTCGTTTTTGTTTGTCAATTTTGTTGTGATTTGTGTGTTATATATTTGATAAATAATGCCTAAAGCATTTAAAATGTTAGGAAATTTATTATACATTTATGCAGCAATCATTGCATTTAATTTTTTGTATATCCTATAAAGTAGCCGTCTTTGACATCTAGTTACAAATTCTGCTTAATTTTTTTTTGTTTTATCGTAAAATTATATTATTAATTTTAGCGAGCGAAACCGAACCACTTCTGACAAAATGAATTAAAAATATAAAGTTTAAAATTTATTATAACCGAATTATGAATTTAATATTGTAAACAAATTTTGATGTGTCCAAAAAAATAGTGTTTTTGTCAAGACGAAATATCATTATACTGTGTTTGGGGATATTTTTAACTTAGAGTTTGTGTTCTTGTGAAAATTTAAACATGGCTGCCGAAAGTTGGATTAACCCACAAGTAGTCTACAGGGGTGGAGTCATGTCTTGCGTAATGGGGCTGCGCGGCATCTCCATTATTTATGTGAGAGAAAACGGAAATCAATAGATAAGGTGCATTTACTTTTCCTTTATTATTTGTTGATACAAATAGAATTTATAAAGCAATGATTTAATTCATTAGTTTGCAGCCCTGTGTAGAAGAAGAAAACAATTTCCATATCCACATTAATATTAAAACTTGAAAATCACGCAACAAATAATTAATTCCGATCACAATAAATTAACGCAGGAATATATTAGTTTGTTTGTCACATCTGGGACAACATAAATTAACAGTATTTGCTGTGTGAGGTGCGTTCTTTTACTCTCTCGCACCTTGCGCCGTATAAATAACGTAATCGAACGCAGCTGAATGCCAAACGAACGCACCCTGGAGGGTGATTTATACCGAAATCCGGAGACATTGGGTACCGCGGTCACGTACGTTGTGGTTTCTGTGGCTTGAACTACAGCGGCGATGTTTTCATTATTGAACTGGAATCAATGTAATTTCGTTTTATGTTTGTACGATTGTTGGTTGTTGATTTTGGAATAATGAAATTGTGGTTTCAATTGTTTGTGGAATTTTATACTTGTTTTTGATTCGCTTCACATATGCTGTTTATTTTGATCAACTGTTCCATGTATTGTATACCACTAATTGCTGTCGTTATTTTTACGGTATATTTATGCCATACGCAAGCAAATATATAATTATATGAAAGTTTACAGAAACCATCTATCTTAATGCGTATGGTAAAATATTATTTCAATTACTTTTATTTCTTATCAGTGCCGATATACTAAGTTGAGCGCTCTTTTTCGACATACAGATTATTGAAAACATATTTATGTTTTACAAAAACAGTGGAAAGGCTGTCGGAGCTAGTTTTATTGTATATTCTTCGCAATATAATTCTAGACTCCGTATAAGTAATAATAAATTTTATTCTCGAAGACTGCAATTACGAAATATTAAAATTATTTTTGTAGGAATTATAGGGTAGATGGCTCAGTGGTATCGAGTTGGCTTTTGGATTTGAAAACCCGAGTTCAATTCCCACATTAAAATTACCCTTGTGGCTTCCCCTCCACTAACATCTTTGAGGCCGTAATTTGACGGCTGATAACCGCACTTTACGCGAAGAAATATATAACATACCGAGATCTAATACAGCAGAGTGCCACACCCAGCAATGGGTAAAAGGTGTGATGAGATATTTATTGATTTTATTTATGTACGTCTCCTTTTTTCAATACTTGTTTATGTTTATTTATTTTATTATAAATTGTATTCATTCATTATTTTGTATTTGTTTATAATTAAACTGCTTTTATAAAAGGAACCTAGATCCGATCCTGAGAAACGGAGTTAAAATTTCAACTGAAAATGGTAATAGCAGCTAAAATAATTTGTTTTATGAATGTGCTTGAAGGAATATTTTGTGAATGTAACTCGAGAAGTTATTTTTAAATAACCCTAAATTTTATAAATGGCTATGTGTACTTCTTTTTGTATTTGCAAATTTAATAGTTTTAATTTTGAATTACTAAAAATATGTATATCGTATTATAAACAAAGAGAATGTTTTATTAATTATATATAATATATGTAATATTTCATTTATTTAGCTGAAAGCTAATTAAAACAATACAAATAATAAATACACAAATGTATATACAGTAAAGAATAAATGTAAAATAATCTCATAATAGTAATATAGATTTGTAAAGTATATAATAAAGTAGTAACATAATACATTGTTTTTAAATAACTCTTAAACAACTTAATATTATTTATTGAATAACTTTCAGTAATCAGTAATAATGCAAAAATTATTTTCAAGCTAAAGAACAAAACTTATTATTGATAACTCAAATTAAAAATAATATTAAACGACTAAATATAAAATGTTGCATTCTTTGCTATAAGCCATGAGCATTTACGAGTTTATTTATATCAAACAGAAATGCAAGAAGATACGGAGAAATGAAATGTTATTACTTACTTTGATCAGGAATCAGCTATCGACCACGTCCCGCATAGCCCACTGACATCCTAGAAGAGCCACATAGTCTATTCCACTTTATTATCACATACATGATACTTTAATCACAAATACACACAATATCACATAATTTAAATACTTTCAAATATTAAAATATTTGTTAAAATATTCACAAAATATCTAAAACACTGCTTTGTTTGTCAGCGATTGAACTACACTAGACCAGCACAGCTCAACTCGTTTGGTGGACTTTGTTATAACTAGTTTGTTACCGATAAATCATCTTAAAATACAATAAATGCTCGTATGTATAGATTTCTGAACAGTTCGTAATTTAAGATATTAAACGAATGAATTCATTTTACGTATAGTTAAATAGAATGACCGTGTTTATATGAATATTTTGAACAAAACAGGTACACATAGTTTTCATTTTGGTTGTGGATGTGTTTAATTCACGTAGTCTGTGCTCTTGACTTGTATATCAAGGGTTGAAAATAGCTGTTTGCAGACCTTGATTAGTTGACAATTTCTAGCCTCAGCACACAAACAGTTACTTTTAATTCGTGGTGTCGTGATTTTTAATATTAATTCATAAAAAATGTTAATGTAGATAATTTAGAAAATAAAATTGTTATTTGTACAACTAGTAATCCTTTTTTCACAAATTTGAAGTTTGACGCACGACGGCGAAATTTCATTATGTGTTGTACATGTAATTTATTTGCATACTGATATTAGATAGAAATTAAAATTAGTTTTGACAATTGTAACAATTCAATATTTTGTTATACAAATTTAAATTATCTCCTAGAATAGTTTTACGTAAAAAGTCAGGAAAGCGTTTTATTACAGGATACAGCTTACGAATCCTGTTCGACGCTTTACTGACGTATTACGTATAACATTTTACCTGAAACTTATAAACAAATAATACATATTTTTAAATTAATTTAAATTAAAAGAAATATTTGACTTACATATTCAGTCAGTATTTTATGTTGCTAAGTAACTAGACACTCACGTTTCTTTCATTATCTGCCTAGGCAGGCAATATGTTATTTTCCTGACTAGGCATGCAAAGAAAAGCTTTCCTGAGCCTTAAAGGTCAGGCAAATGTTTATTTTCCTGTCAGTTTCAGGTAAAATAAATAAATTAAAATTGTGAAAAAAGTAAAAAGAAACCAATAAAATTCTAGTATTTACTTATTTTCTCTAATTTTAAAATAGTTGAGAAATGTATCACTTTCTAAATCATTTTTCACTAACATAACGACTTTCATGATTATTATAAAAAAAATGATATTTGCAAAAAGCTAAGTTGCCAATAACAATTCTTAGCTTTTGTCACCAAATGAGGGTTTAAAAAGCCTACTTTTTTAATTGATCTTAGAAAACAACAATTTTAGGGGAAATATAATTATTATTGTTATTGTTGAGAAATTGCGACCGAAAATACGAGTATTTTGATAAGTTTGCTCCAAATTTTCCTGTATTGTAGCATTATAAAATCTAAGAAATTATCTTTTGTAAGGAGTCAAAATTCGAAATTTACTTTTACGAAATGAAATTTTAATGCGCCAAATTATTAAATTATTTTTTGTGCATAGTTAAACTTATAGTCAATTGATACATACGTCCATATTTTTTGAATCACCTGGTATTTCTGTAAAAGAATGTTAAAATTCATTCAGTTAATTACAGTGCCTTCTTGGCAATAAGTTGGCTTAAACAAAGTAATACATCTTTATAAATAATACAGCTATCTGATTGCTATTAAAGCTTAATCTGGTTTTTGTAGCAGTCGGCTTCCTTCAGAAAGTCTTTGTTGTGGCGTTCACAGAAAACAAAATTACATTAGCGGCTAACAACTGGCGAGTTCGTCGGCCGATGGAGCAGAGCAGATTCAGTGATATCCAAGCCATTATTTTTAATGGATATGGGCAATCTAATGCGTTGTGGAGCAAGAGCAATCGTAATGCGCGACTGTGATGTATGGATTATTAATTTTAACGGTAAGCTGGATCAATTTAGCTACTTGAATTTCTACTTTTGGTTTCTTAACTTTTGTTTTATGCTGTTCGGATTATATGAGTGTTTTTGATGTAATCAAATCTTGCGGTTTTCTACATTTGGATGCAAGGTGAAATCTGTGTTGTTATTTCCAAGAATCTTACCCGGATTATTTATTGATTCAATATTTCATTCGACTGTTACTACTGTTACTAATGGTAGCGGAAATTAAAATACAGTGATTCATTTACTAATTATATTATAGAATATTATGTTATAATTAAATATCTATTGCTTTGGATACTTGGAGGAGAGGTATAGAGTGATTCAAAATGAATGACCCTCTTACCTCATTTTGATTTTTTGTTTATCGCATTGTTGTAATAGTGGACTATGAATATTCGGGATGTTTTTGATATTAATATTTTATTTAGACTTGTTTCTAAACGATCTCGTACATCATCTAAAGTAACTTGTGTGCGAACAGTGTTTTTCACTTGATTTATGCCTTTACACTTCCAGAGTTACGAAAACGTTCAATTACCCTACGAATATGACGTGTAAAAACTTTGTAATCAATATCCACGAAATTAACAAAATTCTGCAGAAATTGTTTGCGACAGAAAGTATTTCCATTATGCATCCCAGTACGAAAAAATGTTTTATAATCAATATATACATATTTTGTTGTAATGTTTTCCCTATTGGTACTATTATTTGTACACGTAACAAATTATACTTATTCTGTATTTGTCCTGTATACGAATCCCGAGTTCGAATCTCAGTTAAGCTAATGGGGTAGGTGACAGTGGTGTGAATTTGAGAACCTGGGTTTAATTCCAACAGTCGACAAACAAATTTCAGCACATTAAAACTACCCCTGTGGCTCCTCCTCCACTAACATCTTGGGAGGACGTGATTTGACAGCTGGTAACCGCACTTCAAGCGAAGAAATAAATTACTTACCGAGATCTGCTACGGCGGAAAGCCACATCCAATAATGGGTAAATGGCATGATGATATATTTATTTATTTTACCGGTTTCAGGATATGAAACCTATGTTTACATGCACAAAAGTAGGCTGGTAAGTAAGTACTAACTGTATTCTGTACGGTAATATTACCATACTGACTTGTCAAAACAGTCAAGAAAATGAAAATAAAACACAATGATAATATAACACTATTAATACAAACGGAACTCAAAACAACAATAATACAAAGATTACTTCTCCTGCTTATCATAATATATATTAATTGTACAGTCTTTCAAATTAAAGATGATCACGTTATGACGTTTAAATAAAACAATTATTTATAAATATGATACAAAACAATTGTAACCATGGCGTTAAATAAAAACATTCAGACCACAGACTTACTTGATCACCTTCTAAAATGATGACAATGATGTTATTCACAAAATAATTTCAAAAAATAATATTTATTAATGACGTTAAAACGTTTATATTCTGAAACCAATAAACTATTGTACAAACCACGGATGTTATGAGCCATAACAGGTCTTAGATGTCTATGAGCTCGGATTTCAAACTAACATCTACGGCTGTAATGATACTCATAACATTCCTAGGTATGTTAATAGCTAGTAACTGTTGAGCAATAAACAATTATTATTATTATTATCTAAAAAGATGTGTCTGAAAAAGAAGATTTAGATTGTTAAAATAGCATACAGAATAATTCTACAATTTATTGATAACAAATTCTAACAAAGTGTCGGTATAAATAATCCTATAACTAAGTTTAAATAATGATCATAAACATAGCAACCATTGCGTTATAATTATATTTGTAATTTTATTTACGTGCTTGGCTGAGACTGTGTACAGCGCATTAACATAATGCAAATGATGTAAAAATGCAGAGACTGAATAAGGTTTTGCAGATATCGTATTACCAACTTGTGAAACTTCCAATATTTTAGCTAGTTTAATTAGGAACTAGATTTTCCACTCACACTTGTGTTGGTAATATGTACTCTATGAATGATCATTCATAAATAAATACTAGATGCAGGTAAATGTTGTTAATTTTCTATCTAATTATTGTAAATATTTTCATTATTTATTTATGCAACTCAGGATAACAGGAACTTAATTCCAATTACAGTACAGAGTCCGACCTCAACCAAGCCGCAATGTGGTAGTTTATATATTTTTAGTTTGAGTTGAGGTTTGTCGGCTGCGGAATTGAACTCGGGTTCTCAAATCCATAGGCCAAAGCGATTCTAATGATATCTTAAATATATCAATTGAAGTGACAATAATTATATCTTCGTCTTATGTTTGTCAACTGTTTTGGAAAGATAGAGAAAAAATATGTAAATAAACACTCTACTAATGAACTTTATCTTCTAGATTCTGCCAAAATTTTCATAGATTATCTGTTTTTTGTAGACATGATTTTCAAATATTCTACCCCTGTGGTTTCCCCTCTACTAACATCTCTGGAGGTCACGAATTGACGGCTAGTAACCGCACTCTATACGAAGAAATACTTCACTTATCGAGATCTGCTACAGCAGAGTGCCACACCCAGTACTGGGTAAAAGGTGTGATGATATATTTATTTATATTCTAAATAAACTGTTGAAGTTTTTAAAATTAATTTGATATATTGATTATAGAATAAGTTTTTTTTACGTCAAAATAAGTGCCTTTATCTGAAATGTACATTTTTAGTACCACTACTTTAATAGCAAATTTAATTATTTATTAATTATTTTATTAATTAAATAAAATGTATTAATATGCAAATTACGCAATATTAAATACCTACATAATTAGTAATTATTTGTAGGTAGTGCTTATAATTATATTTCATTGTTAACATAATTATTAAATAATTAAAATTGCTATCAAACCAGTAGTACTACAAATGTCCACTTCAAACATGGAGAAAATTTCAAAAAAATTCCTTTTTACTTCCTTGTACGAAGTAAAGGAAGTATTGTTATCGCGAAAATTTTCGGTTCTCAGATTTCAGTGGAAATACGCATTTTGGCCCTCCCTGAGTCCATTTTGACTAATTTCGTCGTGACGTCTGTACGTACGTATGTACGTATGTACGCACGTACGTACGTACGTACGTACGTATGTATCTCGCATAACTCAAAAACGGTAAGCCGTAGAAAATTGAAATTTTATATTTAGGACTGTTATAACATCTAGTTGTGCACCTCCCTTTTTGGTCATTATATAACTTCCGGAAGTGGTACTTTACTTGAAGCCTATAATAGATTTTCATGAAAAACTATATTCAAATATAATTTAAAACTTTCCAAATTTGGTATATAAGACTACTATATCAATGGAAATAATATAATAGATTTTGGTTAAAATACACTAACCGGAAGTGACACATTACATGAAGCTGCTAACAGTTTTCCTTGAAAAAAATGGTATTATTTTAATTTTAGAAATAAATGCTTCAAATAAAAGTTTTAGAGAATTAAATTCTGCGTCTAGCACATTAAGAATTTTTAAATTAGCCTTTTGCATAAGCGAGATATCTAAATTTAAATAGTATATATTTTGTGTGTTTTTTTTAATTAAGTTTGCTATGGATTAGAACAAAAAATAAAAAATAAAAGATTTTATGTCAAATATGTGCAATTAAAAAAATATCTATAGTTAATACGCGTACAAGGAAGTCATGTGGTGTCCACATCAGATTTTTTCTATAACTGTCAAAAATGTTCATTTTTGTCACTAATATCAATACGCAAAGTATGTGATTTTTTCATCATTTACATTACCATGACAACGCGTTTTTTTCGCACTGTTTCGTATTCTAGTGCGCAAAATGAGTATCTCGCGCACACTCCCAAATTATTTGTTGTCAGGTTTCATTAGTTACAACACATCAATAGTATCAAATTCATATTATTGTTTATTTGTTTTCCTTCAATTTACTTAAATAAATCAATAATTATTGTATTATTCTTTATTTACAGTTGTAGAAAAAATGTTGTTTGTATTTCGTGGGCAAAATTCTTGTTTTTTGGTGCGTTCGAATGACTTTTATTGTCTCGATCTGCGGTCTCGACTAAAAGTAACATTCTCACGCGCAACATTCATTTTGCGCACTTAATAGAAAAATAACTATTTTTTGTTCAACAATCAATACATCAAATTATATAACCTATTAGAATTTCATGTATAGATATAGAAACATTCTGTATACGCTAACTTGGTTGCTTTATAATAAGTAATAGCTAATATCCGACAAGACCAAATGACATGTATACTATTTTCATTTTAAACTCGAGGGATCGGCATAAAACGATTAAATGCACCGCAATTACGTTTACAAAGGAACTCAAAATATGATCTGTCATAACTGGTTTCACAAGGTTCACACAGGGTTGTACAGCCCCATTCGCCGGTACGGTCAATCATACGAAAAAACAAGAAAAATTTTAGGCTGAATACGACCCTTGAAAATTTACCTATTTTGACCATCGATAAAACGAGATTTAAAAGTTTATAATAATAATATATGGGACAGGGACGTTTAATCGTTTTATGGCGATCCCTCGAGTTTAAAATGAAAATAGTATACCTTGGCGCAAGATTTCAATGTGTGTTTTTAAATATTATTTTCTATATTGATGTAGGTTTGTATAATATTTTGTAGGTACTTACTACTTAGTATTAAAAGAATATCAACATTCGCTATTTAAAATTCAACGTTAACGATAAATTCATATGAGTTACAATAATGATAGGTTTTATTTATTTTTTATGAATAAAATAATCATTTAATCAGAATTGGTTACATTGTATGTACAAGTAGAATGACTATGTATTTTTGCTATAAAATTATCATTATTTCGCAATCACAATTATTGCAACTTATTTACATAGTGACATTTATTAAATATTAAAATTAAGTTACGGCAAGAAAAACTTAATTTTATATTCGTTATAAAGTTGTTTTTTTTTCTAATCAAGTATTTTTCAGAATATTTTTTGCACAGCTGGAAACTCTATTATACTAATTATCTTTATTTCGCATAATTACTTTCATTCTATTTCTTCTATGTTATTTACAGAATATAAAACGATAAAACCTGATTCTGGATATACCATAAACAGTATTAAGAGGTACTCTACTACCTTTAAGTAAGAGCATAAATAATCTGCTAATTATAAAGATACATATATTATAATCCCCACTAGGCATATTCTTATTTGTTTCTTTGTTTCTCAATTAACATCAAGAGAATTACTTAAGTATGGATATAAAACGCCTAATATATACAACGCGTCCCACTAAAACTAGTACAGGCGATTAACATGGAAGCGAATGTAGTAATAAAGTTGGCTTTAATCCTTTAAGAAAAATTTTGAGTTTTGAAGTTGATTGTCCAAGTTCAACTATTAGAATACAATTTTAGGTTAGAATAGTAGTTTATATATCGTATCAAGGGAATCTAACACGCTAGTAATAGCTGTGCGAATAAGTTAATTACTATTCAAAATTTAAGGTTTATGAAGATAAAATTCACAACATAAAAATAAATAGAAAAGTTACAAAATTACAAAAGTGATAGATATTAAACGAAACATTAAATCTCTATTTAAACAATTTGTATCAAAGATGGCAAACAACAACAACATATGAACTAAAGTTACTACATGGCAAGACTACATGTTGCCAATCCAAAAGCTAAACCACCACTGAATATTTGTTGTTGTTTTCCATGGGATGTGCTGACAAGGGGTAAGAGGGTGGAAACGTTGACTTGGTTAGAGATAACTGTTCCCACGCTCGAGTTTACATAAAAACACCAGTCGCGTCTAAGGGATGAAATATAAGGATCAAAAGTTATCTCAGACCAACGTACAGCTAATAATTTACCCAGATATGTAATCACATAATAGCTAACAAGCGCGACAATTCAGAGAAGCCATAAACTCGATAAATAATGATCGAAGAATATTGAAATTATTACAAACATATGCACTAATAAATTTGATAACCAAAACTCTGTCAAGTCAACTTTACGAAAAAGATACTTAAGATAATATTTAATTTGTCTGTATCTTTCGAAGCTGAGTTGATAGTGAAAAATCCTAATTATAACAAAAACTAATTCTGAATTGTTTCACTTTGTTACAGGAATAAAGTTCGTCATTATTTGTCGAGGGCGAAGATTGAATCCTAAGGACGTAGCCCGGGAGATGTAATTGTTTGAGGCAAATAATGACTCTTTACTCACGTGTTTTATACGATATTTTATATGCACACGGAAAAATTTGTTATTTAACAAAAGAGACTTGACACTGCCAATGGTCTTAAATCAGTAGTTTTTATATTTATTTTCCTCGGTTCAATGGTCTTGAATTACATTAATTCCCTAGGGAGAACTTGTCATTTTCATTTCCCTTTGGGAAATAATAAAGCACGTTAAGTAATGATTTTGATAAGAATAAAGTTAACATTATGTATCGGTTGTATACATACAGGGTGAGTCTGGGAAGACGCCCCCCCCCCCCTTTAACTTTTTTATTATGAGTAATAGAAAAAAATGGTTCATATGAAAGTTTTATTATTTTAAATATACTATTTGATGGCAGATGTAGATATTTTTTATAAAGTCAGGTTTACAAGATACGACTAAAAACTTTTATTTTTTAAATAGCAACCTATAATTATTTTACTAAAATAAAAACCGCCATTTTTTTCTCTTTTCAACGGTGTATTATTTTTTATTAATGTATCTGAAAAAATTCGAGAAAAATAAGAAAATTGAGAAATACTAGAAATAATTTTTATACAAATATTATAGGTGGCTATGTGAAAATAATTTGTTTTAAGTTGTTTTTGTTACTGAATTTGTTGCTTTAGTTTGTTAAGTTGTATAACACTGTTACATTTTGTTTATTTTCACATAGCCACCTATAATATTTGTATAAAAATTATTTCTAGTATTTCTCAATTTTCTTATTTTTCTCGAATTTTTTCAGATACATTAATAAAAACTAATACACCGTTGAAAAGAGAAAAAAATGGCGGTTTTTATTTTAGTAAAATAATTATAGGTTGCTATTTAAAAAATAAAAGTTGATAGTCGTATCTTGTAAACCTGACTTTATAAAAAATATCTACATCTGCCATCAAATAGTATATTTAAAATAATAAAACTTTCATATGAACCATTTTTTTCTATTACTCATAATAAAAAAGTTAAAGGGGGGGGGCGTCTTCCCAGACTCACCCTGTATATACATATATAGGGTGTTTCTACACCTCCGCACGAAACTTTAATGACATATGTAATTTGATATACTATATATTCGAATTCCATTTTGCTATCCACACCACCGTACTGACGGATATTATGCAAGTTTGTTTCTTCCTGACTCTCGGAATCTTTCATTCACGCACCAATCTTTCCAGCACATTTATTCAGTTATTCATAGGACGTTCACCTAACCTTTCATCTTTAAGTTCATCTTAACTGACTTATTCCCACTCTTCTAACAACATTCTTCTCAGTCTCACGGTCAGTTAAAATTTTAAAGGAGGTTGCAATTCGAAGAAGGTTGGTAAAACTGAATTAAACCATTTTTCTGAATTTATAAATTTTGCAGTTTTAATGTGCTTAATATTTTAATATTTTTATAATATACAACTAATATTTATTACTCCATTATTATATAAATAACTAAGGTAACACTCGATTTTATTGTTTCAATTATTATTGTTATAAATAATATTCCTGACGATACATACTACTACTACTTTAATTATTCTAAAATATTTATCTGCAAATATTTCAAACTAATTAAGGAATGATATTTAGACTTACGCATGCGCATACGGTAAAAGAATGAAGATATCTATCATTGTGTAGTACTGTGGAAGTGTCACCATTTTAGAACAAATATTGTGGTTTTATTTTTGTAAATTAATGTGCTGTGATTATGTTGCCCCAATTCAATTAAATTTCGAGAAAAAGAAGCTGTATAAAGGTATTTACATATTTGTTTATTGTATATCATACTACACACTGTGTTTAGAC
Organism: Pterostichus niger; assembly: GCA_947425015.1. Classification (NCBI taxonomy): domain Eukaryota; kingdom Metazoa; phylum Arthropoda; class Insecta; order Coleoptera; family Carabidae; genus Pterostichus; species Pterostichus niger. The sequence continues at coordinate 20,377,315 of OX380344.1, read as the reverse complement.
ATATTAGATTAGTTAGGTTAAAACACCTTTCAAACGTCAAAAACCTATCAAATATGAATTAATGCCTGTTAGTTTCTTCGAATCGTTTCCGTTAAAATGGCATGGTATGTTGATTGTCTTATGACAGTTTTCGAAGAACCTTGTATAAATTTACGGTGAAATATTTGATTACAATATAATACCCGTTGTTGAACAAATCGTCTATCCGTAACATGAATGTTCAATTAATAAATGGCACCTTCTGTCTTCTGATAAGAAACATTCCATAACAAATGCCTTTAACAGGGAAGAAGAAACAGTTATGTGTACATGTAAATCATGACTCGCATTTTTAATTGAAAAAATCAATAAGTTGCAGAATCGATCGATTTAATCCGCCTGACATCATCTGCATTTGCTTCTTCGCTGGATAGAGTGTAAAATAAGCACGTACTAATGTAGAATTACGTAAAATTGCACGGTTCTCGGCGTAATGGGCTCCAAGGAGATAGAAGAGACTGCAGAGATTGAAGAGAGAAGATGTAAAAAGGTCCAAGTGCCCCTCTGGCGCGACGTCCCCGTCGACGATGTTCATAATTATCTTATTTGCATAACGTACGCAAATTTCAATTTATGGTAATTTTATTAACTGATCATGGCTATCAGGAAGAGTTATTATGGAAATAATTTTGCAGAATATGTGCGAAAATTTGCTATCAGATATGGCGCATTGTGAATCCGAGAAAATTGCTGTTATTATTTTGTGTGGCAATTTTCTCTGGTGTTAAGCGAAAATTATAATTATAAATCTGTCTTTACTTATCGCATATTTGCGATAAGAACCTGACTGAAAATCTAAAGATGCTATGAGATAGCATCTTGTTATTTCTTTTTTTTCATTTGTTGCTTTTTTGTTGTAGATGATTAAATTTAGTAATGAACTAATTCTACTCATTTCATTTTATTAGTTTGCTTATTAAGATTACCCTTTCACTAATAACATTGGAGGCCGTGATTTGACGACTAGTAATCGCACTTCACGCCCATAAATATATCACTTACTAAGTTTTGTTACGGCAGAGTGCCTCATCCAGTAATGGGTACAAAGCGTGATGATATATTTATTTCATTTATTTATTTTTGTTAAAACCAGGCTTAAAATATGTTACATAAATAAGATATTTGAGGCATGAAGTGCTGCCACCAGATTTGATCATAGTATCAAAAAATGTTAGTGGTAGGAGAACCACAGGGATAATTTTAATATGGCGGTAAATTTAATGGCTGCGAGAAATGAAGTCGACTCCTTGAAATATTTACCGCAATAAACCGAAAATTATGTTTTTTTACGATTGAAAATGAGAGTGTAATTGTCAGCTTTTCATAGCAATCGTAGAAAATAGTATATTATGTAACAAGTTTTATAAACGTCTCTTTAGTTCCGAGTGTAGTGATTTCAGTTCGAAAAGTTAGAGGATACAGTAGGTACATTTAATGACATTTTAATAATGGGAGTAGAAAAAAGATATTGCATTCACGCTTGCTTAATAGTTAAATGTTTTTTTAAAGAAGCGCAGGCGATGCTGCCTTCATTTCTTATAGATTCGTTGTTAGAGAAGTGGGCGTAAGTGAAGATTTACGAAACTGGTGTACAGGGACGAATGGATGAATGTTTGTTGCGTGATGATGGATTTTGGTTGTGAGAAAAGAAAGAGTTTGTATGGAGGAAGTGTTAATGTGGTCGAATCGAGTATCGTGTGTCAGGATGAGAATGTTGACGGGTTCGTGCTACCCCATTTAATGGGATATAGCGTGATGTTATGTATGTATGTATGTATGTATGTTTAATAGTTACCAGAGATACAAACAAAACAAAAATTTCTCATTTTGAACGAATTCATACATGTTTTAATCATGTAAGATGTAATCCTACACTATTGCAGATCTAGTCTTCGGCTCGCGCTGCAATTGCCATGCTCGAATAACAAAGAATCACTTACGCTCTTAATACACAAATAACTATTAATTATTTATTTATGATATTGTTATGTACAACAGGAACTTAATCCCAATTACAGACTTCGGACGCACCGAGTCGTAGTGTGTTAATTCGAATTCTAGATCTTCAGCTTCTTCACGTGAACTTTGTTCTAGGTGAAGAAGTGAGTTATACCATACTGATGAGCTCTAATAAGAGCGAAATGCGTCTATGGTTACTAACTGTGCTGGCCAGCCTCTGACGATGCCCTCATAAGGTGACTTGGAGGCTGAATTTTGTGAGACTAAGCCAAGTGTTTAGTTTATATTTTATTAAACCTAGTTTCACCAAGTGTATGGATGACAATTAATTTTGTCTTTGCTGTTATTTCTAGATCTCCGTTTTTGAATGCCGTAACGCTAACCACATCACTGTACAGCCGGACAATTATAACTTGGAATAAAATTTTAATTTGATCACTTTTGGTTTAGATTGATTAATTAGTACAAAGTAAACCAAGTAATACAGCAGAAATTTAATTTCAGTTAATTCTTAAACTGAATTTTAACACTAATGAAATAAGAAATCAAAATGTGTAAACCGATTTAAATGTGATAGAAATGATCTAATTAGGTGAACAATGTGTTACTTTACACTGCATTCATTTAAAATGACAGGTTTCCTTCCTACTAACAAATGGTCAGACATAATGGCAGTGTTATCATTCTAGTGTGGTGGAATACCTGGGCACAGTTCTCTGGAAAGACCCGCAGGGAATCCAGAGCAATGACACCGCGAGCGGCGAGTGTCGTGCGACGAACCGAACGTCGGACTGTAATTGCCCGAGGACTGCTACAGAGCTATTTATCGATCGCGCATCGCTTACTCGGCTATTGATAGATAGATACAGAAGCGTCGATTGGTGCATTGTCTTTGAATCTAGCGGACGTTGGTATGGGGAAGTGGATGCGCTGATGTACAGAGCCGGACTTGACAACGTTATCTTCGATAACATTATAATTTGTTAACAACAAAGACAAAATAATTTGTCATCCATACACTTGGTGAAACTAGGCTTAATAAAATATAAACTAAACACTTGGCTAAGTCTCACAAAATTCAGTCTCCAAGTCACCTATGGGTTACTAACTGTGCTGGCCAGCCTCTGACGATGCCCTCATAAGGTGACTTGGAGACTGAATTTTGTGAGACTTAGCCAAGTGTTTAGTTTGTATTTTTTTATATTTTATAATTTGTTGGTTATGCACTTCTTACTATTCAGGTGTTATATGACTCCACATACTCAACTTTCTTATACTTTTTACTTCCTTGTACAAAGTAAAGGATGTATTGTAATCGCGAAAATTTTCGGTTTTGAGATTTCAGCGGAAATATCCATTTTGACCATTCATGAATCCAATTTTAATAATTTCGTCGTGACGTCTGTACGTACGTATGTACGTATGTACGTACGTACGTACGTATGTATATCGCATAACTCAAAAACGGTAAGCCGTATAAAGTTGAGATTTTGTATTTAGGACTGCTATAACATAGTTGTGCATCTCCCTTTTTGGTCATTACATAACTTCCGGAAGTGGTACTTTGCTTGAAATCTATAATAGATATTAATGAAAAACTATATCAAAATATAATCCAAAACTTTTCAAATTTGGTATATAAGACTACTGTATCAATGGAAATAACATAATAGGTTTTGGTTCAAATGGACTAACCGGAAGTGATACATCACATGAAGCTGCTAACAGTTTTTCTTGAAAATAATGGTATTATTTTGATTTTAGAAATAAATGCTGCAAATAAAAGTTTTAGACAATTAAATTCTGCGTCTAGCACATTAAGAATTGTTAAATTAGCCTTTTATATAAGCGAGATATCTAAATTTTAAAATTATATATTTCTCGTTTTTTTTTGTAATTAAGTTTGGTATGGATTAAAACAAAAAATAAGAAAAAAATTTAATGTCAATGTCATTTACGTCAAATATGTGCAATAAAAAAATGTAGGTATAGTATAATACGTGTACAAGGAAGTCATGTGGTGTGCACATCAGATTTTTTTTTATAATTTGACTTTATTTTTTGATTGGTTTACATACTGAATTACATCAATATATTACTTACCGAGATCTGGAACGGCAGAGTGCCACACCTAATAATAGATAGAAAGCGTGATGATATATTTGTATTTTGTTTATTTATATGTACATGTCAATTTCATCTTTTTTCTATTCATTCTTATTTGCGGCACCAAAACATCACAGATCAGTACCCTTAAACAATTTTTTTGTTTTAATAAATAACTATAATATTCAATATTATTTTAATAAGATTTTTTGCTGCTATATACATATTATATTTATCTGCAGATATGTAAAATTAATTGTCGAACGACGTTCAGACTTGCGCATACTGCAAAAGCGTGAACTCGTCTGTTAGTGTTCAGTAGTATTATTCCATAAATAATTTTAGAACAATTTTGAGTTTTTTTGTAAATTGTTGTGCTTGTGATTGTGTTAGTGCCCCAGTTCAATGGAATTTAGAGAAAAAGAATCAATATAAAGGTATTTACAAACTTGTTTACTCGAATTTCAATTTACATATTTTAATCAGTATTTAGACATAGATTAGTTAGGTTATAATGTCAAAAAAGATAACAAATATGTATTGATGCCTGTTAGTTTTTCGAATGTTTTCTGTTATAATGTCATGGTATGTTGATTGTCTTCTGGAAGTCGTCGTAAAACTTTGTACAAATTTACAGTGAAATATTTTATTCATTAGTGAACAAATCGTCTATTGGTATCAGTTAGTTCTTAGGTTATTTTATAATTAAACAATTACAATCTTATTGAATTATTTGAAGATGTTATCAAATCAAAAGATGTTCGTATCTTTCGCACTGTTAAACAAATAGCATCACAAAGATTACATGACTTGATATCTCTGAAACAAAATATAGTTTTTCCGTTTTATGTTTAACTAATTTTAACATTGTTTACTCGAAAGAAAAATTACTGTTATAGATGAAACTAAATTAATAATTTATTTGTTAAAATCTAATTAAATTGTATTTATTGTAGCATTATTTCTATAGAATGGAATTGAAATTTATATGTTTTATACTTTTACCTAAAATCTGTAAATAAAAATTTCGGGTCAAATATTTCATTAGAATTTTGAGTTGAAAAATTTATCCGAATTTCGGATTGGATGTTTTATCCGACTTTCTAATCAGATATTTTAACTGAACTTTGAAAAGGATATGATCCGATCCCGACTTTGGACGTCATCCTTTATATAATTTTTTCATTTCAAACATTAAGTAGTACATTTTTGTTTTTTTCAATTTTAATGGGGTAGGTGGCTCAGTTGTATCGAGTCGGCCTGTGGATCTTGAGAATCATGGTTCAATCCCCAGAGCCGACGAACAATTTTCACCAATTTAAATCTACCCCTGTGGCTCCCCCTTCACTAATATCTTTGAGGGCCGTGATTTGACGGCTGGTAACCGCATTTCACGCGAAAAAATATATCACTTACCGAGATCTGCTTAGGCAGAGTGCCACACCCAGTAATGGGTAAAAGGCGTGATGATATATTTATTTATTTATTTAAATTTTACTCCTACAATTAACTATCCTACGGCTTAATAAAAACATTTTTAATCTTAATTATATGAATCTTAATGATATAAAAGTCATTGTTGAGGAAGGATTAAAAAGGGAAAAAGTTTAAATTTTGATCCGTTCAATCTCTTCAATTCACACATCACCATTTATTTCCGAAAATTGCACTAATCAGGACCAAAATATAACCATTTAAAATTTAAACTTTTTTTTCCATTTTAATCATTTTTATTAATATCCGTTTACATCAATGAAACTTAAATCTTTAGTTTTATCTGAACTAATAATCTTGCATCAAATCTTTGACAGCAATGTTAATTGGTTCATATGACATTTTATTTATTTATGTTACGCTGTACAACAGGAACTTAATCCCAATTATAGTACAGGGTCCGCTCTCACCGAGCCGCAGTATAGTAGTTTATATAACTTTTAGCTTGAGTGAGATACGAACTCGGGATCTCCAGATTCGAATTCCATATTGCTATCCACACCACCGTACTGACTTCGATTTGCTTTTTTTAAAGTTAACCATAAAATCCCAGTAAAAGTTTCGGTGGTACAAACGAGCATTATATTCATATAATTATATTTTAGGGGACAGTAATATTGTTATTGTAGTAAACAAATGAAGTTAAGACTGGCTAGTATGTTCGGAATTCATGTGATTCCTGTCCTGTGGTCCAGATGTGAAGCTCGGTGCAGCGGTCCTTTCTTGGCCGCACTCGCCGTCTCGGATCCCTGTCAATCTGAATTTACGATGCGTTGAGTTATCCGTGCAATGAGGCGACTCTAGAGATGGCTCGGCAAGGCGCGACAACTGACTACCGCCTTAACCAATATTCAGTGACATCCAAACTTTATTTATATCGTAGACTACACTATATACTATGATTCTATTTTATTTATTCAACACAAATTTTAATGATTATGCTTATACCGCAACAAATTCCTTTGCTGTATTTTTAAATTGTCTTGAATATTTTACATCGTTTTTTCCGCTAGCTATATTTCTTATATTTTTTTTATTACAAAATTCTTGCAAGTTAAGTTGTGGAGAACAAAATTTTGCACCACTTGTGTTTGAAGTATTCGTCTCTAAAAAAAAATTAGACACTGCGAAACCTATATATAATATTTTTAACATATGACTTCTACTGAACGTACAGTAATGAAGATAATTTTAAAGTTAAATGCTACATTAGACACTATGACAGAAGAATTCGGTTGATGCCATACGTCGGACACAGGTGACGTGGTGTAGCGGTTAGCATCTCTGCCCGGCAAGCGGAGGGTCCCTGGTTCGAATCCAGGCATCATCCGAATTTTTCTGTCATAAAAATTTAACTTTAAAACTATATATAATAATTTTCTATATTATCTAACAGCTCATTTCTCAAAAGAGCTTTAGCTAATCCTGAATTTTGTATTAGTTAAATTAAATTAAACCCTATTCTCAAAATAATTTAAATAAACTCAAAGGTTACTTGGTTTTGAGAAAATAATTTTAGTTGTTTTTTTTTTAATCAGACAAGAATATGATTAGCTAACCCAAAATTCAGGATTAGCTAAAACTTTTTTTAATCTGGCTGCAAATGTTAATGACAACTTATTTTTCATGGTTATTTTAAAAATAATTAGAATTTTGATATTCTGTGTTCAGAATAATTTACCGTGGCATTTTTATGTTATTCTCATGCATTTTACTTTACATATAATTTAGTTGTTATTACAAAACAGAAAATAATGACAGGTCACTGATAACTATGTTATATATCATCACGCCTTTTACTCATTACTGGGTGTGGTACTCTGCTAATTCAGATCTCGGTAGGTGATGTATTTATGCGCGTGAAGTGCAGTTATCAGCCGTCAAATCACGGCGCCCAAAGATGTAAGTGGAGGGAGAACCACTGGGGTAATATAAATGTGGTGAAAATGGTTTGTCGGCTCTGAGAATCGAATCCGGGTTCTCAAATCCACTGTTTTACTCGATACTACTGAGCTACCTACCCCAAAATAATAAAATATATAATAATAGAATACATGATTTTGATCTCAGATTGCCGAAATGGTGGTAATCTATAAAGTAATTATGAAAAATAAGGGTTGTTACTAACTTATTGATCATTAATAGGTATATAATGATCCAGTCACAGAACAGAGTCGACTATATAAATAGGTATAAAAAACATCTCCATTACAATTAAAAAAACTGTTACAGTCAAATTTATAAAATAAATTAGACGCTACTACTATTTTTAGTTGAAATTTTTAACTCCATTTCTAAATGACTAAATGAACTAATAATTATGACGACAAAAATACAACATAATATGACATTTGTAGCAGTAGCTATAGATAACTTGAAAATTATTAACCTTATTTTGTTTTGTAAATAGATCTAGTACCAATAATATCAATCCGGAATAAAAATGAAGTTCAAATATAAACTCTCTTTATAAATTTACCTGCCAGAGTAATATTTACATTAGAGTAGGTATTTATAATTTGAATAGCACCAAAGTAAATGCAGAAAATTTTGAATGTTCTGCCTACAATTTGGATAAAATAGTTTTATATTCGGTTCTGTGTTATCGTAACCCGAAGTGAGGACTGCTGGTTTAGTCTAATTACATCTGTTGTCAGGTTGAGCTCAAGTTTATTTTAAACGAAAAATATTTATTTTTGTGATCGTTATGCAACTGCAGCGCGTGTATCCCATCCGGATGATTGCAATTGCTTTATTTTTGTTTTAATTGAGATATTTTTACGTTCCAATTACACATAGCCATTAACACATAATTGTAGTTTGCAGACAACAATTTAAGACAATTTAAATTACTATTTTTACATCAATTACTTAGAACTTACATTACTTGTAAAGAGGCAACAATGAAACATTTATCCATAATTTTTAAGATCGGTTGTTGGTATGAAAATAATTAATAAGTGTAGGAAATAAAGGAGAAATAAAAAATTAATATATTATAGAAAACTTTAAAAATTAAAAAGTATATTCAAACGCGATGTACTAATGGCCGGCTGCATCACCGAAGTTTTTAATTTGTCTTAAATAAATAAAAACATAGCTTCTTGACGGTGTGATACTTAACCGAAATTCTGTCGTAAAAAGTCTTGGCATGTATATACTGGGTGTCCCATTTTACATTATCTTCTTGAATATCTCGAAATGAAAGCATTTTACCGAAAAGTATGCCGAATCATAATCGTCATGGTTTTGAGGGGGACATCGGATTTTGACAAAATGGCCCCCTTAGCCCTCCAAGGGGGGCCGGGAGGGGGGTCGACTTAAAAATTTTAAATGGGAACCCCTATTTTTTATTGCAGATTCTGAAAGACCGTTAAAAAATATGTAGGTTTTATCCGGATACTTTTTTTAATTTCCAACAGGTGGCGATGTAATCGTGAAAGTACGATTTTCGTGCAAAATATTCGTGAATTAATATTGTGTCAATAACTTTATAAATAATAACATTTGGTGTTTCAATCATTACCTAAATTTCTGAAAATATCAATCCCTAACACTGGGGGGGACGAAAACAGTACATTAAATAAACTAATTATGAATGATTTGATTTTATCAAGAATTTTCATGTTAAGTTTACTGATTGGTGATTAATTTAATTGTAAATTAAGTGTTTTAATAGGGTTATTTCGTGTTGGAAATTGAAAAAAAGTATCCGGGTAAAACCTACATACTTTTTAACGCTCTTTCAGAATCTGCAATAAAAAATAGGGGTTCCCGTTTAAAATTTTTAAGTTGACCCCCCTCCTGGTCTCCCTTGGGGGCTAAGGGAGCCATTTTGTCAAAATCCGATGTCCCCTCAAAACCATGACGATTATGATTCGGCATACTTTTCGGTAAAATGCTTTCATTTCGAGATATTCAATAAGATAATGTAAAATGGGACACCCAGTAGATGAAAACTTAGATTTTCGCGAACATTTAGCGAAAAAATTAGTGTCGGCCAGGCTAAAATTAAGACACTTGTACCAATATCGTAATCTTCTATCTTCTGAAATTAAATTACGACTTATTAATTCCCTGGTACTTCCTATATTAGATTATTGCGCCTGCGTTTATGTACCGAATTTGACGCAAAACAGTAAACATAAGATTACTCTCTTCCAAAACTGTTGTCTGCGCTTCGTATATGGTATTCGCTAATATGACCATATTTCTAGTTACCGTACACTTGCAAATCTAAATTATATTGATTAGGGATGGGCGAATATCATCCGCGAATAGTCGAATGCCGCGAATATTGACATTATTCGATATTAACGTCAGTATAGCGAACATTCAAATACCTTGAATATCGCGCCATATGTTGACCTCAATTTTTGACTATGTTTTTCTTTATCATTTGTACATAAACTTAAAGCTATTACAATATTTTGAAGTTATTAATAAACAAAGATATTTTGTTTCAAAACCATGAAGACGTACCATATTTCAAATTTGTTTTTCGCCAACATCAGCCCGTACGTTTCACCTTAAATTTAAAGTTTTCGTCTCTTTCTTTTTTGTTTGTACTTTTTGTTTTAATTTTATTTTATCTTAACAATTTCATTCAAATAATGAATAGGACATAATTAAATTATTATTAATAATAAATTAATTAACTTTTAGGAGTATTCGAATATTCGAGTACCTCGAATATTCGAGATCTGATTAATATTCGTATTCGATATTCGAATTCGAGAAATTTGATATTCGCCCATCTCTAATATTGATGATCGCGTCAAGATTTTTTATCTTTCTCTTACGCACAAAATAAAACTAACTTATTTACACGATAAATTAATATTTAGGGAACATATTTACATACTACGTAACAAGAATTTATATTTTGTACCCCATTTCATAAAAACAAATTCAAAAACTCATTTTCTTATTTGGCTTCTGCGCTTTAAAATAACATACCCAACGATTTAAAATCTCTGTCCATTAATTCTTTTAAATTAATTATAAAGAATTTGTACAAATTAAAATCAGTTTAGGGTGTTTAGCATTACTTTATATTTTATATTTTTCATTTATTTGTATTGTAATATAATGAATCTTTATATGTAACTTGGTTAGGTGGAAGATCAGCCTTAGGCTGAACCTCGCCATTGATTTCGAATCAATAAACTTTATTATTATTATTATTTGATTTGCATTTATTTATTTAAAATCAAGTTTACAAAGGGGGTAGCGGGATAAGATGGGTGTGGCGGCCCCCGCGTGATTTGACTTGCCATTGTTAAAACCTTGTCTGGAATGTTAAAAAAATTAGATTTGCATGCTCATTAAAGTTAATTGTCGACTTGTGTCTAAAATATTTCCAAAAAAGTGTTTTTCAGTACTTTTTAAACTATAAAATTTTGTGTTCTTTTTTCCGGTCACTTGTATGATCGGATTCGTTTGATTTGATTTTATTATACTCTAAACTAGATCATAGCATTTTTTTCATTTTTTTCGGGCCCTGTTTTTGCCTAGTTTTTCGGGTTCCAGGGCCCTGAAAAAAATGCTATGATCTAGTTTAGAGTATAATAAAATCAAATCTAACAAATCCGATCATACAAGTGACCGGAAAAAAGAACACAAAATTTTATAGTTTAAAAAGTACTGAAAAACACTTTTTTGAAAATATTTTAGACTCAAGTTGACAATTAACTTTAATGAGCATGCAAATCTAATTTTTTAACATACCAGACAAGGTTTTAACAATGGCAAGTCAAATCACGCGGGGGCCGCCACACCCATCTTATCCCGCTACCCCCTTTAACTTTTGGTAAACATATTTTTTGAAATTACTATACGTATTATTTTTTCTAAAATCTATTATAAAATATACTTTTTCTACGATTGCTATGAAAAGTTGAAAATTACGCTCTCATTTGTCATCGTAAAGTTGACGTTTTCTGTTGAACAATCGATAAATATATTTTTTGCGCGTCTCCAATGGCAACGCGCGAAAAAGATGTTAAATGCGCGCGTTTTCAATGGCAACGTACGAAAAAGATATTAAACGCGCTTATATCAATAGTTACCAGGGATACAAACAAAACCGAAACTTGTCATATTGATAGTTGATAGAACGAATTTATTTTCAGTACGTATACGTTTTTTTAATAATTTTAAGATGCAATTGTAGAAAAAAATATGTGTGTATCACGAGCGTAAAGTGTCTTCGACTCGCGTTGCAATTACCGTGCTCGAGTAACAAAGAATCACCTTACGCTCTTAATACACAAATAACTATTTCATGGAACTGTTAAACAGGTAAACTCGGAAAATTCAACTTTTTCATAAACAAACCGACAAAAACTTATTATTGGGCTGTCATCTACTTTGGCGAGCTGTTCTAAACAAATTAAAAACACGATTTTAAAATACCGCCGATAAATAAATAAATTGTTCGCGGCCTAGATACACAAATAACTATTATTTTGTCATCTTTCAAATAATATTAGCCTCCATTTTATAAAAAAAAAAACGAGGAGAGTACCTAACAAGTGAATGTGAAGTCGCTATTATAATCTTGGAAAGTTGTATATATATATATATATATATATATATATATATATATATATATATATTTAAATAATGAAAGATGATACTTTATAACCGTATAATTCCATAATTAGAAGAAACACGTGATGCTATATTATTATTATGTCAACTCTAACTTATTTTACAGCAAGATAAACTAATATAATGTCCTTAAGTAGCTATAAAGATAGCGTAGAAAGTCAATTTTTATAGCGGTTTCATCCATATGATACTTATTTCTCTTTACAATCAAAGCAAGCGTCATAATTTAATAGCTTATTAATCGAACCAATTACTGTAGCATAACATCTGGTTATAAAATAAAGTTATTGGACACAAAATTAGACGATGTCGTCCAAGATTCTGCAAAAACGTGGAGTCTTGTCACTCTGGCGTTGAACATTACAAGATGCTCATTAATGACAACAAGCAATTAAAATTGCAGTAAGATTCTCTTTAGTGTCTTTCCGCCGTTTAGAGCTTGCAAGCGATTATATTTGTAATTATAGAAATTTACATCTATGATCAATTGATGTCTGAGAGATTATTAGTTTATATCAACGGACAGTAATGTCAATTTATGAATACTTCTTTAATGTCATCGTAATTATTTTTATTGCTGTTAAGTAATGGGAATTGAGGAAGTTACATTCGCGATTGATATATGGGCGGAGCAAGGTTTTGACATGGAAACATGGTGGCCATTGGCTTCAATAAACTCTTTTGTTTCCATTTCTAACATACATACATAACATCACACTATATCCCATTAAATGGGGTAGCTCGAAGTCCTGAAACTTTCACAGAATATCCACTAACAGATTCATTAAAAAATAAAATCTGTCCACGTCAACATTCTCATTGTGACACACGATACTCGCTTTAACCACATTAACGCTCCATACAAACTCTTCTATTCCTCACATCCGAAATCCATCATCCCGCTACAAACCTTCAATCACATCCATCTATTCGCTCCTGTACATAAATCTTCACTTTCGCCCACCTCTCTAACAACGAATCTATAAAGAAATGAAACAAGCATCGCCTGCTCTTATTTTTAATGCAACGACTAATAATAATAAGTAAAATTAAATAATAGCTATTTATGAAGTTATGTAAACACATAAGTACGGTAATAACCTATTTCCTTACTAGTTTCATACAATATTTTTCTACTTCCGTTCTGATAAATACGAAAAATCGTTTTTGAAATTATGAAATTTTGATATATTAATGACAGTTATAAATTCAAAAAATAAAAGAATAACACATCAGAATTCGTCTACCAAGATATCTACTGCTACGTTACCTCATTATTTCACTAGTTAAATAATGCAGATCATTACCTAACTCAAATAAGTGAAATAAAACGTCTATTTCCTAACGGAAGTAGAAAAAATGCTAAATTTACCTCCTCAAGAATAATAAAATCTACACATTTCACAACTGAAAAATTATAAAGTGTATTTAATTTTGTCACCAGATTATAATATTGTAATTTATAATGTGTGAAAATCATAGCTAAAAATGGAATAATAGAGCTACAAAATAAGTGCGTAGGCTCGAATGGCTGGAGGAGGTCAACCTCACTCTGAAGATGACTCTAAGCAGAGTCGAAATATAACCATTCAAACCTATGTATTTTTTTTCTTTTTGGCTTCCTGGTGGACCAACTGCTAAGGTCATATGCCGCCATTACACCCTGATTCTGCGTTTTAGATCTTCGAGTCAACAGCAACGCGGGTTTCTCTGGACGCTCACCCATCCAAATACTCCCCGCGCGCAACGTTGCTTTACTAAGTATTTATTTTTTCCCCTATTATACCATTCTTAACAGTCACTTTTGCACATTAAGATTCATCTAAATTATTGATATTAATCAAATTTCCTAAGTAAAAAGTAACAAACAATTCACGTCATAAATACATTGTCACAAAAACAATGACGTCATGTTTTAATAAGTTTACATTAGCGCTTGAAACATGCTGTAAAAATAAAACATTCCACATTTGTTTCATAGAATAAATTTTTGACAATTTTAAAATAGAGTTTTAACAGTAAATGCAATCAGTAAAATAAATAAATAAATATATCATCACGTCTTTTACCCATTACTGGGTGTGGCACTCTGCCGTAGCAGATCTCGGTAAGTGATATATTTCTTCGCGAGAAGTGCGGTTAACAGCCGTCAAATCAATATATACTGTTTTAAATGTCGAATTGTCCTGCGTGATGGCCGTGCGGATTGGGGTCCTGACTGACGACCGTAAGGTCATGGGTTTGAGTCCCACCCGTGGCGGCCATGCAAAGGACATATCGGCATATAACCTGAGTAGTTGGTCTGACATATGAATATTAAAAAAAAAATGTCGAATTTAATCATTAACAATATGTATTTGTAATTTGTAACCTTTTTCTGTAAAGTAATGAGGGAAATAATAGTAGCAGAAAACTTTTTCTTCTTATTGTTCTAGCACAATTTTCGTGGTACTATTTCTTATATACAGGGTGATTCTTGTGAAACAACCAGTGCTTTTTTGCGTAATAATAACTTTAGAGAAAAATTGGATGTACAAAAATGCATGATAAATTAAATAAATAACTAAAGTCAAGCGTATTCAAATCCAGTTTCTAGGCTATTCCTCTTGTTTTTTGAAACCGCCGCAATATATGACTTCAACCACTCGTTATACATTACCACTAGCACTAGTCGTGTGCACAAGGCGTTGGAAATGGTTGCAAAGCTGGTAGTTGAAGTAATAACCGTAATGGTTTCGTGTGGTAATTATCAACCGAGCGTTTAATCCATTTGCTTTGTGTTGTCCGAGGCTGAGGAGTCATCACTTTGATGTGGTAACCTCGCAGCTTGTAAGTCGTAACTACTTGCTTTTAATTGTTACTTGCCGTGAGGTTGTCTGATTTGTGTTTAACTTGTTGTAGCAATTAAAATACTTGTAATTGTTCTTTATACTTAAATGTTTGTATTACTAATTATAAGTTTATCCGATGTAAATTATTGGAAATAGCGGGAATATTTTAATGAGGATTGTTCAATTACTTCCATTTTAGTCATGAAAGGATGGATAATTTATATATTCACAGCCAGATTTTTAAAACAATTTCGCTGAACTTCTATTCCGATTTTAAAAAGTTAATCCAAATCACTTTCATTTATATCTTGTTCACCTGATGATGGTCTAGTCGACCGAAATACGTATTGTAAAATAAACTTTACATTATTTGAAACTAACCTAGTGTTTTTTAATTTAATTTTTTCAAATCACTTTCGAAAAACAAATGATAGATGTTATTTAAACGTTTGCAAAGTATGAAACTAAGAGTAGGCAGGCGTTTTATAACGCACGACAAGAATTCATGCCAATTAACGAACGAAAATAATTCTGTTAATTCCAGCGTGCTCCTTATATCAATCTTTAATAATTGGCTACAATCTCAATATTGATGAAATACATTCTGATTGAATTCTCGTGGAGCTCCTTAATTGGCGTTGCATGTTTTACCGATATATGAGATATCGCTCACTTGGGTGGATTGGATAGAAAACTGTTATCGGATTTATACTATATTTTACAACAGAAATCTCTCGCTGACTGCGATGTAAGAAGAGAAAATTGTTTCCCATGGATGAGATTAAAATGCTCGATTTATTTATGTTGTAATTCTACGCAATTATAGACGAACATGAATCTTTGATTTCATACAATCATATTTCTACTAGTTCATTTATTATTTTATATATTACCTTTGGAGTTTCAGTTCAAATCTATTTTCTAATAAGAGAGCAAACTTATCTCAAATGTCAATGAATTTTCTTATTTTTTAGTGGTTGCCTTTTTCAAAATTTCAACTTAAAATGTGCTTATAAATTAAATAAATCTAAATCCCAGATATTTGATTTACAATCAAAACTATAAGCAAATCAAATTTATTATATAATATTAAATTTATTAGAACAGCTTTTAATGAAATTATTAAATTCCATCACCTAAAGTGACAAGAGCACGACGTTATAAAAGAGAAATTTAAATGTAAGACTAAATGTCGCACGCATTTATTCCGTATCGGGTTAGTGGTGTGCGTATCGCATAGAAATATCACGGGCCTGAACTGTTTGATAGCTAATTCAAACTTAACGGTTGATAACCATCTCTTATGATGAAAACTGTGTTCATATAGATCATTGTCAGATTAAGTTTCTACATGGGCTTTAATCAAATTTGTGCCAGGGCCGTAACACGAAATTAAAATATCTAATATTTACAATCAATACTGTAGACTCTTAAAAGTAGATAAAAAATTATAATGATGCTTGAAAAATAATCTACATCTACACATATAATTAGTTTCACATATTCACGGTTAATTATCTAATATTTGTAAAACTAGACTAAATACGTACTTGATATCACTACCATCGAATTTCTTAGTTTTCTGTAAACTTTTATTGCTTTAAATTAAGGAAATATTTTTATGGTACAAAATGTGAGATGGGGTAAAATATAGAACAAAAAACATACTTTTTCGGAGACTATGCGCTTAACAACATTGAATTATTTGTGTTTTAATTATTTATAACCATATTTTCAGAATTTTTAGTTGTTGGCAAAAGACTTCCTTATTTGTATATTTCTTTTAAATTTAAAAATTTTGCTCTAAAATTCTTGTTAATACAAACTTAGATTGGTACTTGAGGTCGCCATTTTCGAAAAAATTTATGTGAGATCCAATTTGAGATCCGATCCGAAATTTGATTCGAAATTTTATTTGGCAGTTGTGACGTAAGTTGTATATTTGAAAGAAAAAATAAGATTTAAGATAAAATTAAATTTATAATTCTGTAAAAAACTAGATAAACAAATTTAGTTGTGACGTTATTATAAATTTTCTTATAAATTTTATGTAGCGTTATAATTTGTATAGAGCGGAATTTGAATTTATGTGTTTATCAAGAATGTATATCTAATAGATATATTTGAAGATTTCGGATTGGTTATTTGATCCGAACTTCGAATCAGACGTGCTATCCAAACTTCAGATCGAATATTTTATTCGAATTTGCAATCCGATCCAAGCCGAGAGAGTTCTAATTCCATCCGAAATCTTACTTCGGATTGGATCGGGTCGGACTGGAATATCAAATATTTATGTTGACCTCTCGTATATACTCGTATTTATCTTGACGTGTTGAATTCAAGTAACTTTTTTTTGTGACAATAATTATGGTCAAAAATAATAAATATATTATGAGAATGAGCGCATTTTACAACCTCTTGTTTAATTTAAGTTACACTATTTTTTTACATCGTTTTTAATGTTCTTTATGTTGGAATTAATTAATATTCAGTATTAAAATGGTTATTGTTAGTTAAATAGCAATGGTGAGACAATATTTGTAACAAGTATTTATTATTTTGAAACGTCCTATTGAAATCATCATATTTTGCATTTCTTAGATGCCGTTTTTAATTTCAATTCAATATCTTCGCGAAATTAATAACGTTTTATGCAACCCGGTAATAACCTCAAGAAAAATAGAACTTCTTTCATATTAACTTCACTTAAAACTACTATATCTCAAAAACTAGGCTTATGGTGGGATTCTATGTAAATCTATAAATATTGTAGATGATAACTTTATAAAATACTATCTACGTATCAACAAATATTGATATAATTGTGTTCATTATTTATAAATAAAATAAAAATAAATGTATCATCACGCCATTTACCTATTACTGGCTGTAGCACTCTGCCGTAGCAGATCTCGGTAAGTGATATATTTATTCGCGTGAAGTGCGATTACCAGCCGTCAAATCACGTTCCCCAAAGATGTTACTCTAGGGGTACTGGAGTAGATTCAATTTGGTGAAAATTGTTAGTCGGCTGTGGGGATCGAACCAGGATTCTCAAGATCTACAGGCCGACTCGATACCACTGAGCCACCTACTTCATTAGATTAGATAAACATATAGATTTGTTCACCATAAGTAGTAGAGAACTCGCGAGTTCATCATTGAATTCGTTATAACCATACTTATGACCATTTTATAAATTTAAGTTATCGGATATTTTTGTGGTACAAGGTATAAATAGATTTCTAAGTTACATGCATCTCTTTTATAGATGCAGACAGTAATTAAAACTGATATGATTTTGTGTAAATTCATGAAACTAGTTTATGTTTCTTTACAAACCTATTTCACACCTGAGCTGCGCGCTGCTCAGCATGCATGTCCGCTAATGTACGAGCCTACCGCACGTGCAAGCATAGGAAGAAGATATCACCTCACGGGGCCGAAGTTCCAGTCGCAGAAATACAAAAACTGTACAATTTACATTCGATTTCCTGCGATTCCATTAATAGCATTATATTAACTGTTATCTGAATATTTATATGATCTGGTGCACAGTTCAGCACGCAGGAACTACTCGCTTTCAGCTTAAACTCATAATTTAGTTGGTTTGTTTATTTCTGTATCTTATTAACCCAGCATTACTGAAGAAAGTTAAGAATTATTTCTTATGTTTATTTATATTTATAGAAATAAATTATTATTTCTGCATGTTACAAACTAGAATTGTAATAAATTATTGCATTTTTAATTTACATAACGGTTCGTTCTAATAAGATTAACAAAATGTAGAAAATATTCTGATTATTCAACACAAACATGGGTTATTAGCTTTTCTGTTATTGTTGCTGTCAGGAGTACAGGAGCGAATGGATGGATGTTTGTTGCGTGATGATGGATTTTGGTTGTGGGAAAAGAAAGAATTCGTATGGAGGAAGTGTTAATGTGATCGAAACGAGTATCGTGCGTCAGGATGAGAATGTTATGTATGTATGTATGTTGCTGTCGGGTGTTTTAGAGGAAACATCACTTATTTTATAACTTGATTGTTAATTGTTACCGATAGAGAAATTAATGACTTTAGAGACTGAAAATCTATGTTTACTGAATTTCAGACTATATGTATTGAAAATATGTGGTAGTTGGCTCAGAGCTATAGGGTCGGACTGTGGATTTGAGAACTGGGGTTTGATTCCCACAGCCGACAAATATTTTTCACCAAATTAAATCTATCCCTGTGGCTCTACCTCAACCAGGGTTCGAAGATATATATCGATCGATATATATCATGATATTTATTTTGATATATTTCGTCATATTTTTGCAATGATATATATCCATTATATAAAAATATCAAATAGTTTTTGAGATATAGCCTCCGGAAAAGTGAAGTTTTTCGAATTTTTCAGTTTTTCTACATTTCCGAGGCTATATCTCGAAAACTAAATGTGATATGAAAACGCGGTCAACGGCATTAATTTTCTCGTGCTTAAGTTAACTTATAAACATAGTTTCAGCGATTTTTATTTTTTTTCAATTTTCCGCCAAAAAATCGCAAAAAGCGGTTTTTTAACATTTTCTCGAAAACCAGAAGTCATATGCATTTGAAGATTGCACCACTGGATTCAGTGGGTCAAAATACATATGTATGTAAATTTTCGTTTTAATAATCCTACGATTAAGGATTTTTGGTAAAATTGAATTAAAATCTGAAAAAACCAAAGGGTACCCCTTAGGAAATAATTAAAAATATTAAATTGCATAAAATTGTATGAAAATTTGCTTATAAGTCAATTCGGACACGGGGAATTCAACGCCGTTGAGCGCATTTCCATATCTTGTTTAGTTTTTGAGATTAATGGCAAAGTCTGAACCATTTCCAAAATTTTTATTTGGTACTCATTTTAGAAATACAAATCCTTTAATATGGTGGAAAAGTGTAACTATCAATGAGTCAGAGTGGCCAAATAAAAGTACATTTATTGAACTATGTGAACAGTTCTTCTTCTGATGGCACTACAGCCCAAATCGGGCTTGGGTCTACCGGACACACCGAGCCGCAGTTTTTACACTGCCGTACTGCCGGTTTTCGTAGTCAAATGCTACAGTATTTAAGGCGAATAAGTGACTAATTTATAACGCCCGAGTGTGATAAATACATGTAACTGTATTTTTTATATTTTACGACAAATCACACATTGAACAGTTATACACTGCTGTAACGATATTTCTCCACTTGGCATTGTCCAATCTCAATTACGTAATTGTCTCGGTAACGACAAAGATTAGTTTTTATGTTTAAATATTTAAACCAAAAAGAAACTACAAAAAAAACTAATTTAGATTGGATTTGGCCAAGTGAGTCTATCTGCAACGCTACGTTCAGGATATAGGATTATTTAAATATTCTTACTATTCTTAGTACTATATAATATTTGTGTATCCATTCAATGTATATTTACTTTTTTTCATTACCTATGTTAATTTTTTATTTAGGAGTAATAATTTATTTTGTATTTCCTATTGTGATAATAAATGTGTACAAAAACTAAAATTAAAAAATAAATATCCAAAAAGTGATATTTATCTGATATATATCCTATATATCAGATATTTTGATATTTATTATAAATATCATGATATTTACGAACCCTGACCTCAACTAATATCTTTGGGAGTCATGATTTGACGGCTGGTAACTGAACTTAACGCAAAGAAATATATCACTTATTGACATCTGCTACGGCAACTTATGTTTGACATTTTTACAACTAACAAAAAATCCCGAAAAACAGCAGTTTTTGGCAAAAATAGTTTATATATTTTTAAATATTCCGACTGTGCGAAATAAACAAGCTTGTATGAAAGGAATTATGAATGTGAGTAAATATATAAATTTGCATAAATATATAACAACGCTTTTTAACCATTACTGCTTGTAGTACTCTGCTGTAGCTGTTACATCATGGTCCACAAAGATGTTAGTGGGGGGAAAGCCAGGGGCGCCGAGAGGAAAAGCGGGCCCCGGGAAAAAAATTCGGGCCTCCTTTAACTTTGAATATTTATTAATTAACTATAAGATACCAAAAAAAATATATTTATAAATATATGTATGACAACAATAAGAATTATTAATATCTAAATAAAGTTATAACAATATAAATAAAATTAAATACAAAATTCTGAGTTAATTGGTGCAGCGATGTGTATTGTATACTCACTGTATGACTATCTAATATCTAGTTGCATATTCGATAAATGCAGGGGATACCAAAATAGCACTACGCACAAATGTATAGAGCCTTTACCTATGTGTGTTGTATACAATGTAGTAATATATGAAACAAAAATGCAACAATGTAATCATGTACTTTTGAATAGTGTATAAATTTATTTAAAATTTGCAACTGGGGCCCTTGATCAAGAATTTCGTCATTTTTATACAATGTAATAAATTGTTGAAAACGTGTATCAGATATTTCGTTATACATGTTTTAGTAAAGAATATAAAAAATTGATGAAATAGTAGAAAATTAAAAGCAATTTATAAAATAGCATCACAATCGGGCCCTTTGAATTCCACGGGCCCTGGGTATTTTACCCCCCCTACCCTCCCCTCTCGTCGAGCCTGGGGAAAGCCATAGGGATAGATTTAACAAGGTGAAAATTGTTTATTGGCCATTGGAATCGAATTCGAGTGTTCAATCCACTAGATAAGTGTTTCTTAATCGTATTGAAAGAATTTACTCCTTTACCACAGTAAAATTATTCAACACCCCCCCCCCTTCCTCCCCCAAACGGAAATTAAAATTTACATTTTTCTCTACATATGTATTTTATGCAATGAATTTATTACTACAAATTAAAAATGACGAAGAGTATAATTTAGACACGCTATTATTTTTAAAAATAATGCATTTATTTCTTTTTATATCATATTAATATCACATACATATAAAAATACTTACTTACTTACTTACTTAATCCTGAAGCCTTTCTACCTCTCTGTATAAGGCTGGCACATATAAAAATACCTAAATAAAATTCTATCAATGTGTATAGCATGTGAATGAACTTATTTTTCTATATTGACACAATGCTCACTGAACTTCTGCAGCACCTCCTAAATTCTAAAAATTTAAAAACGCTCCACTAGATCTCCAAAACGTCCACAAAGGGACGCTGGCGCTGCACTAGATTAATTGCATGATGATATATATTCAGTGAATATTAGAAGGGTTCGTGTTTCCCTATTTTGTGGGATATAGTATGATATTATGAACGTATTTTTATACATTTTTCTCTCGTTGCTTGTATAAAAAATGCCAATATAAAGTATTTTGGTCGGAGAATGAACTAAAATTGTGGTGCCACAGGGGTAGATTTAAATTGGTGAAAATTGTTTGTCGGCTGTGGAGATCGAACCAGGGTTCTCAAGAGCCACACGCCGACTCAATACCACTGAGCCACCTACCCCATTAAAATTGTGATAATCTGTAAAATATTTATTATGAAACAGAAAAAAATTACATTAATATATGCGTAGCGTTTCCTTTTTTTCGGTAGATGGCATGGCCTGTTCCACAGAACTTCTCATGTCATCTTACCGTTTGTTAAAGATCTTATTCTTTGCTGGCACAGTTCTTTGTCACCAGCTTCTTCACATGAACTTTGTTTTAGGTGAAGAAGTGAGTTATACCATACTGTTGAGCTCTAATAAGAGCGAAACTCGTCTATGGTTACTAACTGTGCTGGCCATCCTCTAACGATACCCTCATAAAGTGACTTGGAGGCTGAATTTTGTGAGACTTAGCCAAGTGTTTATTTTATATTTTTTTATTAAATCTTGTTTCACCAAGTGTTGGATGACAATTAATTTTGTCTTTGTTGTTGTTTATAAAAGAACAAAATTCAGATGAAAGAGCCGTGTGACGAAGAACTTTATTCTAGGTGAAGGAGTGGGTTATACCATACTGATGAGCTGTAATAAGAGCGAAACGCGTCTATGGTTACTAACTGTGCTGGCCAGCCTCTGATGATGCCCTCATAAGGTGACTTGGAGGTTGAATTTTATGAGACTTACCCAAGTGTTTATTTAATATTTTTTATTAAACCTAGTTTCACCAAGGGTATGGATGACAATTAATTTTGTCTTTGTTGTTATTAATATATCAGTTGATTGCAAATATTGTACCAGTTATAGAATGAAACAGTACAAGAACGTGTATCATGTCAGTATCAATAAATCACCAAAAGCAAAAACATCAAAAATATTTCTTACAGAAAAACTTGCAATTCACACGAAAAACATCAAATCTAACATCACGCGAAAAACTAGAACAACACCTGACCACCATATAAGCAATAGTTCCATTTGCCACATAACTCATAAAACAGCGACTTTATAAAATCGTCACGGAACACTCAACCATTCTAAAATGGTCATAAATCCTACATGCTTACATCTGTGAACCAAACATGGCGTAGCAATCACGTCATTTCCGTTTTTACCGTCAGAGAAACAGCAAAATATCGTCTGGCACTGGCTTCTGATTTAGGAGGCGATCGGGAGCTTTTTGTTCGCGCGTTTACCGTGTGCTATAAAGGTAATGACATTTAGTCTAGGAGAGAATATGGAGACTTTCATTACTTGTTAGTATTTGTTCTTTAACACCTTGTTGTGATTCATTTGTTTCATTAATTACTCTTGTGACAAGTGCTCTACGTAATCAAGTAATTCTATTTAATGTTACATTCATTATCATCAAGATATTCTAAATCTGCTTCATCAGTCATTCCAGTTCTTTCCCTATTATGTCATAATATTTAAAGCTAGTTTTCAGGTGTTTTGCTTCGAGTGATTAAAGATGCTATACGTATGTGTATTGTACAATATTTTATCTACAACTAAACTTCACTTCACGCGAAAAAAATATATCACTTACCGAGATCTGCTTAGGCAGAGTGCCACACCCAGTAATGAGTAAAATGATATATTTATTTTTTATTTATACTAATCAAATTAGCAAAAATATCAAAATTATTGACATAAATGTCACCCTTGAATACTGAAAAATTCATTATTTTATTGACCTAATCATGGTAAACCGGGCGTAATAGTTATTTACGTTATAAGTCTAGTAACTAAGTATAAGAAGACGAAAAAGTCGAGTTTGGAATTTCAAATTAAGTACCATAAAAATTGTTAACGACCGTATGATGTACAATATTTTATGTCATACTGTAATAGCATTTAATTATTAAACATTATTTTCATATACTAACTTTGAAAGTGATCTTAAAGTAATTATAAATATATTAAAAAAATTATTTGTTATCTAGCAACGTCTTAATAACAGTACCGTAATAATAATTACCTGAAACTGACAGGAAAATAAATATTTGCTTGTGCTTTTAGACTCAGGAAAGCTTTGCTTTGCATGCTTAGTCAGGAAAATAACATATTGCCTGCCTAGGCAGGTAATGAAAGACACGTAAGTGTCTAGTTAGCAACATAAAATACTGACTGAATATGTAAGTCTAATATTTCTTTTAATTTAAAATATGTATTATTTGTATATAAGTTTCAGGTAAAATGTTAAACGTAACACGTCAGTAAAGCATCGTACAGGATTCGTAAGCTATTTCTAACTATTTACTCATCCTGTAATTGAACGCTTTCCTGACTTTTTACGTAAATAACTATTTTCTATAACGCAAATATAAAGCCAATATTGTGACACTATTTTTTGTCAAAAATAATGGCGCAAAGTTCGATTTTGTACAACTGTTTCTAGGAACTTTTTGTAAAGTTCTCATACTGTCAAACAGACACATCATTTTAATTGTCATTATATAAGTATCATTAGAATTTACTTTTTTTATGATAAAATATATCAAAGAATAAAACACTTTTCTTTTATCTTAAATTGAAAGGTATTTATTTTTAAACTGATATTGATAACACTATGAAAGTCTAACTTAAATTATAAATGTCAATATAATTTAAATTTCAAATAATTTTTCATGTCAGTATCACCAACTTAGAATATTTTTATTCTTTCTTCGTCTTTTCTAATAAAAATAGTATGAAAAACACGTATTACAATGCCCAGTTGAAATACTCATACATTATGTAACATTGGCCGAATTCAGACAGTCTTTGGCATACGTTTTCTTATTTGTTATAATTCTTAGGGTTATTATTTAAAAAGGAATGCAGAATTCCGTTGACTAATTTCACATAAAGATAATACATAAATGTCGTATAACTATAAATTTAAAAGTAATTAATGCTGATTTGTTTCTTCATATGTACTTTCAAAGAATATAATAAATTATATAATATACAACATTATTTATATATGTGATATACAGAAGCAAATATTTGTTTGTAGTTTTATGATATCCTGTTACCAACTATACCACATATTTGACATTTCAAGACACACAATTAAATAAACTTTTGCGTCACAATCATAGTTCTAGAATCAGTGTTAAATAATAAAAAATAAATAAAATGGTAGTAATTAATTAGCGTACACGTATTATAAATAAATATGTTTCCAGTGATATGTAGAACAGATTCAATAAATCCGAATGAATTTCCATTTAACATTGGTTTGTCCTGTTCGTTGATTTTAAAATTGTGTAAGAGTTAATTAACAGTGACAGCTACACGGGATGATAAAAAGGGATCTAAATCATTGGACGGTAACTAATTTAATTAGAGAAATGCTGATCTACATTCAATTAAAGTTATAACATCTTACGACTGCCGAAACAATTAATCATTGGTATCAGGTAGTTCTAATGTTGATTAGTTTTCAATTGATTTTTTCAGTTTTCTTAAGCCTTGCTACAGAATACATAAATATCTAAACGACACTAGACATCTGCATATCAGTGGTATCGAGTCGGCCTGTAGATCTTGAGAACCATGGTTTGATCCTCACAGCCGACAAACAATTTTTACCAATTTAAATCTACCGCTGTGGCTCCCCCTCCACTAATATCTTTGGGGGGGGGGGGCGTGATTTGACGGCTGGTAAATATAAATTCACTTAGAATACTTTTACATCTCATTCAAGTCTTGCTGCACCGAGAAAATTTAGATTATTCCAGTCGTACTTAAATTACGTCACGCAAAATTGAGCAATTTTCTGATACTTCCTTTCTTTGAAACGTACCCGTAACGTAAACATGGCCCCCCTCTAAATATTACGTAACGCAATATTTGTCTCCCCCTTTTTTTAATTTAATTTTGAACGTAAAAGGTGTTTTCAATCAATAAATACACATTTATAATTGTTTACTATAAAATTTTACTCTTATAAACTATAATGCTTATTTTTACTCAAATTCGAAAGGTATCTTTAAAAAGTATTTAATTTTATCTTATAAATTTCAATTTTCAAATATTTCAATTTTGTTTTAGTTTAACTTTCAAATATATTCGGAAAAATGCACCAAAAATACTAATTATTCAGAAAGCTATAACTCGGTTGAATTTGGTCGAAAATTGATGAATTTTTGAGTGCCAAAAACTTTCAATTTTTCTCCTTAAGGTGTCGCCAAATCCATCCCAAAATTCTGATCTATGGTATAGTTTTCGTATGGCAGTCTATATATTTTAATAAATAAGTAAAAACTTATTATTATTAATTGTGTAGATAGTTTAGTGGATACGCATTGGTCTAGGGCAGTGGTCGGCAAAGTGCGGCTCCAGAGCCGCATGTGGCTCTTTGGTTCCTTAAGTGCGGCTCTGGCACAAATATCCACAGAAGGCGCAATAATATTTTCATTAAAAAAAAAACGTAGTAAGAAAATAATTACATCTTATTTTGATAAATTAAAATTCTTCTATAAATCGAGAACATGTATAATTTTTTGTTTAAGTTAAAAGATAGATAGGTAATTTAAATTTTATATTGTTGTAAAAATACGTAACGAACATCGAGTTTAATTTTGAAATTGACATTGGTAGCTTTGAAATACAATTGCTGGATTTAAAAAATAAGGAGTTATGGCGCTCTAAATTCGAACGTCTTTGTGTTGAATTGGAAATATTGGAGAAGAAAAAATGTGATCTTAGTTCACAACACAAGTGGTCTGCTTTAAATGACCTGGAGAAGAAAGACATGATCATTTTCAACGTTTGGAATAGTATTCCTGACTCTTACGATCAGCTGAAAAAGCTCGCGTTTGCTGTTCTTTCCCTTTTCGGTTCTACATATATATGCGAACAATCTTTTTCTAGCATGAACATTATCAAGAGTAAACTGAGAAGTCGTCTTATTGATGAGAACATGGAATCATGCCTAAAATTAAAAACAACAACATACAAAGTGTAATAAAATTTAGTGTAATAAAAGTTTACTAAACAAGCAGATTTGGCTCATAATTTTTTTTTTTTAATTGCTGTAATGTTCATATTTGGCTCAGTGGTATCGAGTCGGTCTGTGGATCTTGAGAACCCTGGTTCGATCCCCACAGCCGACAAACAATTTTCACCAATTTAAATCTACCCCTGTGGCTCCCCCTCCACTAATATCTTTGGGAGCCGTATATATTATTACTTACCGAGATCTACTTAGGCAAAGTTCCACACCCAGTAATAGGTAAAAGGCATGATTTTATACTTTTTTATTTTTATATTATATTTACATACATAATTTTCCATTTTATGTGAATTGATAGCACAAAATAAAACTCTTCGAGTTGAAAGTATAAGACAAAGTCTATTCTAGTCCAATCAACAGCTAAAATACGATAATCTTCAATCCACAAGTTGAAAGACGTCAGTCGTGAGGGAATTCAACGGATGCTGAGAACGCGAACCCGAACAATACCACAGCTTGGTTCACTAACATAGTTAGTATCTTCTTCTTACATCTGTCTGTCTCGTTCTAACCCCACGAGCAATGTTACGCAATGCCCCACACTGACGCCCATGTGCTAAGAGAGTTTTTAAATCAAGTGACCATAGGCTAGTCACGCGATTTATGTCTTCATCACGGACTGAAGATCTTGAAAATCTATTTGCTAATCTTCGTGTATGGATTTTGTAAAGTCACGATTTTTGTGTGAAAATCTTTTGGATGGGTTTTTGTTTATAGTTTGTAGTATCTGTTTTGATTAGGATCAGAAAATGTTGATGAGAAATTTTGTTGATTCACGACCATATTTGGATGAGAGAGTCAATATTTTGTTATGTAATTATAATTATACTGCTTGTAATAGTGCTATGTAAATATGTTGGTACAGGTTCGCATTTTAAAAAAATTGATACCTGATTAGAAGACGTAATTTGTAACATACTTAATTTTTTATATTATTTTACCTACGATTATTTATATAATCAAATCTGATATAAAAATTTGTTATCTAGAGGTACTTCATAAAAAAAACTAGACCTATTGTCATACATTTGAATCCCGCAAATTATAAATAATAATACGATAATAATATAAAATTGTAATTTTTCTACGATTGCTATGAAAAGTTGACAGTTACGATTTCATTTGTCATCGTAAGTAATGTTTTCTGTGGAACAATCGAAATATATAAATAAGATGTAAAATACACGCTTTTCCAATATCAACGCGTGAAAAAGATATTAAATTCGCACTTATTTCAATAGTTACCAGCGATACAAACAAAACAGAAACTTGTCATGTTGACAATTGACAGAACGAATTTATTTTCAGTACATATACGTTTTATAATAATTTGAAGATGCAATCATAGAAAAAATTATGTGTGTATCACGAACGTAAAGTGTCTTTCCTCTTACACTATTGGAGCGTGAGCCGAAGTAACAAGGAATAACTTTTCGCTCTTAATACACAAATAACTATTGTGTATTAAGTGCGTGAAATGAGTGTTTTTTTTTATGTGCGTGAGAATGTTACTTTTAAAAGTCGAGACCGTCAGATCGAGACAAAAAAGTTATTCGAACGCGTAAAAAACAAGAATTTCGCCCATGAAATTTTTTTTTTGATAACTGTCAAAAAAGAATGCTACTATTTATTCAAGTAAATTGAAATAAATACATAAAAAATAATATGAATTTGGTACTACTGATGTGTTGTAACCAATGGAACGTCAAAACAATAATTTGGGAGCGTGCATGAAACATACAGGCTGTTTCACAACTTAGAGCAAAAAATTAAAGGGTACATTCTGTACGACGTGCTGATCATGAAACAAAAAGAATTTTTGTTTAAATCCCGAAACTATTTTCCATGTTTCCCAGTCCAAAATTTTTCGTTGCCACTGCCACTGGGTGGATGATTATGTTAAAGTTATTAATTAAATAAAATTCTATTATACATAACTGCTAATAATTGAATTGTGTAATTATTCTTTCGTAGTTGATATCTACTTCATTGTTTGTGTTTAATAGGAAAGCGCAATACTACAAAAAATGTTTTAGGTTAACAACCCTTAATTTTTCGAATTTAAAAAAAATCTTTTTGTTTCATGATCAGCACGTCGTACAGAATATACCCTTTAATTTTTTGCTCTAAGTTGTGAAACATCCTGTATATTTAGCGCATTAGAGCGCGAAACAG
The DNA here is from genome assembly GCA_947425015.1 of Pterostichus niger. Classification (NCBI taxonomy): domain Eukaryota; kingdom Metazoa; phylum Arthropoda; class Insecta; order Coleoptera; family Carabidae; genus Pterostichus; species Pterostichus niger. The sequence continues at coordinate 20,347,692 of OX380344.1, read as the reverse complement.
TGCGCGAAATACGCGTTGTCATGGTAATGTAAATGATGAAAAAATCACATACTTCGCGTACTGATGTTAGTAACAAAAAGTGAACATTTTTTGACAGTTGTAGAAACATTAAATTTGTTTTATTCTTTTTATTTTTAACATGATAATTTTTGAAAAATGTTTTTGTAGTAACGCCATAATTAGTGGTTGTAAAAGAGTCTGTGAGAGTTTACAGTGTGGTTGCATTTAACTTTAATATTTTATTTTGACCAAAACGTCAAACTGAAGACATGTTTACATAGCATAAATATATATGACAGTATTGTACCAATTTTATTGTTTCACATTTTTATAAATTATTATGTAACAAGTTATAAAACGAGTCACATACTATACGTTTTCTACGATCGCAAATTAAGACAATAAAAAGAGTGTATAATTTTATAAATTATTTGAAAAGTGAGGTTATTACAATGACAAATGCAGGAAGCTAACTTCATCCCGTATTTAATATGTCATTTGTTAGCCCCACGCCGTGACTAAAACGTTCGAAGCTTGTCAATATGTGAGAAAGACGTTACAATGTCAATTATTTTTTACAAGAAATGCAACTTTGCTTTGCTATTATTTATTTAAATCAAGTTAAAAATTTAACTTTTGGCGGTATTATTTGCTATTAATCAGTTGTTTATATTAGCGGTCAACATATGTATCAACGATACTGGGAAAGATGAAATATTTTAGCAGCAATCTATTGTTTCTACCTAAACAGAAAATAAATATTCACGAGTGAAACTATGGCATTTGAGTCTACAATATCTAACTACGAGTACATGTGTATTATGTTTTTCGTTGCATGTACCTACAGTTTTTTTGGATGATTTATAGTTGAATTTATGAAAGTTCACCTGTAGATACACAATGTTTCATTATGAATTATGAGCTGAGATTTGCATAATATTATAGCTATGTTACAATAACGCATTACGTTCGATTGCGAATTGGACAGCGGAGATCACTATTATTATAAAGTGTGGATTTTGAATCTGATAATAACTACTTCATTCACTGAGACGCGACTTGGTTGTTATTAGAATTACGTGATGATGAACTAACCATTTTTAACGTTCATGATTTACTACATAAATATATAATTGAAAAAATATTTCACTCAATTTATTTACTAAGAAAATAAGAATATACTATTCTTACGTTAAAAAAATCTAAATATATGTTACAATTACATATTTCAAAATTATTTTACATACATACTGAAATGTCCATATTTTTTTATATGCTGATAAATTATGCTTTATTATTTGTAAATATGTACGAAAAAAATGTACTTATATCTAATAAGCCCAATTTATTCATCAAATTACGCCATTACGCCTTTTATCCATTTCTCAATAAGTGATTTAAATTGCTGTGCTTGAGGTGCGATTATCAGCCGTCAAATTAGGGAGTCCCTAAAGAAGTTAGTCAACAAAAATTCATAAGGTGAAAAGTATTTTTCGTAACACATGCACAAGAACTTAATTACTTACTTAATCCTAAAGCCCATCTACCTTTCGGTGTAGGGCTGATGCACAAGAAACACGTTCTTATTCCCTAATTTTAGAGAGAGAAACACTGCTTTTCATACATAACATAATGTTTCTCTCTCTAGGTAGGATGTTTATCTCCCTAGGTAGCATGTTTCTCTCCCTAGAAACATCGATTATTAGCTGTTTGCGGCGTTTCCTAGGTAACTAGTTACGCAACCCATATTTGACATTTGTTCCGATAGGACAGTAATTTTTGTGCACTTGTTACGAAAAGTATAATATGCTTCACGGGAGGCGCGATTATCCCTTGTGTGAAGTTGGCAACTTCACACGCGGGAATAATCCCTTGTTTCCCTTCCTTGATGCATAACATACTATTATCGTCTCAAGTTTTTAATTCCACAATCTGATATGTATTCATGGCCCTATTGGCTCCATTACATATCATTGGTAGTTATTTTTAATTAAATACAAGCAGATTTTATTCTGTTTATTTTTGTGTTTTCTGGTTTTAATTGATGAGCGTGCAATTGATGAATGATCATTCAATGAATAAATACGATAATTTCATCGTATGATTGCACATATAATTCGCCCACGTTAAAATGCATTCTTTGACACTTGTGTTACAAAGTTGTCAATCCTTGTCAAAATAAGCTAATTAAATTATATTTGTTACTGATTAACTGTGCTAATTTATTTAATTAGTCAGTTTAATTCCGTGAAAAAATGAGCAATAATACGTGGGAAGTACATCTGTATATGATATATTTTGATTAAATTTGTGTGATAAATGCATTATAAATTAATATTTCTTAATTAGGCACTTACTCTAGTGTATAATTTTTTTACATTTTGCAAATCATTGGTATAAAAATGTATTAATTTTTTTAATTCAATAATGCCAAACACATATAACGCATTAAGTGATATAAAAGTATTTATTTAATTATTGGCACCAATATAAATAAGTAAATAATTGACACATTTCTACAAATTCAAGTAACAAGTTTCATAATCTCACGTTAATCTTACGCTGTGCAGTTTAATCAAATCAACTTTCAATTTTTAATCAGCACAAACCAAATAAAACAGACACAGTGTAAATAGCCCGAAGCATCAAATTACTAGACAACAATTCAAATATTTACAGTTTATTATAGTCGACAAACCTGAGAACAGAGCGAATGGAATACTAAATATTCTCAAAGGAGTTATCGCTTGAGTTAGGTGCTAGGTTGAGCAGTTTTCATCTTTACGTATTGTATAATACGTTCAAAAACAATAACGCATAGAGCAAGTTATTGGATGGCGATGTCAAAAGAAAAAATGGGATAATTGAATACGAAATCAGTATAAACTAGTAAATGACTCAGTGTAAGTGTAGTTCAGAAGTACGCACGCAAAAGCTTCGTTGAGAGAACATATTGAACCGCGATTTCACGGCTGGTAACTGCAGTTCACAAGCATAAATATATTACTTACTGAGATGTACTACAGCAGAGTGCTACTGCCAGTAATGGTTCAAAAGCAAGATATATTTATTTTTTGTGAATTTTTGGTTGAACCGGTTCAAAAATATAAATTTTTAAAATTAGATTTCTATATAAATCAGAACACGAGAAATACACTCGTTCAAACCGCATTTAAATATCTCTTTTAGTTCTTAAGTTATATCGATTTTTGACTTTTTAAAAACTTTGAGAGCCCATATCTCAAAAACTAAAAGAGATATTGAAATGCGGTTTGGACGAGTGTATTTCTTGTGCACTACTTAACTTATACCGAAATTTTACTATTTTTGAAAATTTTTCAACTTCTTTTCAATATTTTCTGGTCTCAATATTTCCAAAAGTTGAAGAAATAATGAAAATCTGAAAACACCAGTGAATTCCTCGTGTGAAAATACATAGGTATGCAAATTTGTACAGCAAAATTCAACCGGATAATTTTTTTTTACAAAAAATCCAAAAATGGCCAAGGCTAACTCCTTTAGAAATTCCAAAAAAATGACTATTTTCGATTTTTTACACACTTGCATGCCTATGTATTTTCACGTTAGGAATTCACAAAGATAATACAACGAATATTTGAATACACAATAACAGGGTAGGTGGCTCAGTGGTATCGAGTCGGCCTGTGGATCTTGAGAACCCTGGTTCGATCCCCACAGCCGACAAACAATTTTCACCAATTAAAAAAAAATCTACCCCTGTGGCTCCTCCACCACTAATATCTTTGGAGGCCGTGATTTGACGGCTGGTAACCGCACTTCACCGGAAAAAAATATATCACTTACCGAGATCTGCTTAGGCAGAGTGCCACACTCAGTATTGGGTAAAAGGCGTGATGATACATTTATTTATTTATTTTTACAATAACAGCATTTAAAAAAAATACAATTTCTAAAAAATAGACCCTCGATCAGCAGACCACGGTTCCAAGAACAGTAACACGACAAGTTACTGGGTTTAGTGGGTGCATAAGATTTAGAGGCAAATACGAAAATTGTATTCACTCCGGAGCGGCATTAATATTGGGATACATTTTTCGATGTGCGGAATAATAAACAAATAAAAAAGATGTCCATTATATAAGAGATTTAAGTGTAGTAGATATAAATCTAATCCAAAATGAATGTTGAGCACAGTATACCTCTGACAAATATTTATTATAGAATCTCGAGTGTTCTACATGCAATTTGACCCGGCAGAGCCAATCTGATGTGGCGAGTAAAAATTCCGGCCGACGCTCGTACATAGATACTTGAGAGCAATAAGTGTAATTTTCTTCAAACAATAATTTTATCGTCCATCGGACAACACGAACCACGAACCAGGAAGAAGGTCACTCGGGTCACTTGTCTTCCATTTCAGAACGCGCAACGCGCCAAACGACGAGGAAGCACGCAGACGAAGAAAGGAAAGAGAGAAATTGCACTGTCGAAATTTCACCAAAGATAAACTGTATTAGAAATGGCATTACAGATTGTGGATCGATGATCGAGTATTTGTAGCAGTATTTGTCTAAAGTACCATTCATAATTACATAGCCTAGCGTCTACCAACCAAGCAAGAGTCGCCGAATCAAATCTCACTGACTTTAACTTATTTCTAAAGAATATAACTTTATCCGAATGGTTTCAATTCCATTATTAAACTATTGTAATTAATATACTGTCAGCATCCAACAAATTTTCAGACCGGATATTCGGATTTACATTTATTATCTAGTACCCAAAAAAATTGATATTCAAATATTATACCGGTATCTGGAGAATTCGATATCCGGTAACCTCATCCGTATATATTGGAAGTCATTGATTTCCGGATAATCCAGTATTTGTAGAAAATAGATTTCGGATATTCTAATCGGTAGTTGTGGTATCTAGATTAGATAAATAATTAAATAATACGTTGAATATTGTCAAATATGTATTTGAAAGATAAAATTCCAAGAATAATAATCAATAAACGATATGTTCGACAAATATAAACTATTTATTTAAATATAAAACATAACACGAAATCATAGTCAAATAGATAAAACCGAGGTAAAACTTATATTTCTTAATTAACAAGTAAGAGGTTGTACGTTCAGATGCTATTGACTTATACTTATATCAAAAATATATGGTTGCGTTTGAGCGGTTAATATATAAATATGTAGCAAAGTTATCATTCTTGATTTAAAAATAAAATTATAATAGTAAACATATTCGTTTCATATATATTATGATAAAAAGTTTATCAGCATTTTATACTTTTGTATATTATTGTCAGAACGAGCAAGAATTTAACACTGATTTCCAAGTAAAAATGAGGAAACAAACATTGTAATATTTTGCTTTTTTTGGAGATTTTGGTGATCGATATGACATTGATCAAATCTGTTTATATAAAAGTAACAGTTGTTCTAGAATTTTTTTTTGAGAGTGACCTTAAAAGAAACTAAATACTTCTCCTAATTTTCATAACTGTATTTTTACATACAATAATTATGTAAATAGTGTGTGTTTTACTACAAAATAATATTTCTGAAATTATTTTCGGAAAAGACGCCTCTTGCGGGCAAGTTTAAAACTAGGTGTTCCTTTTTCCGTGAAATTCCAGGTCTTATATAATAACTTAAGCGACGGTCAGAAGTATCAGATTTGGCTAAACCGGTATCTGATTAAACGGACATCCGGATTTCTAGAAAAGAAAAATCTTTATAGCGGTTATTTAAAATTCAAATATTCAGATATTTAAAATTCGTTGACATCCCAGTAATTAGGATTAAATTTCTGGTATGCAGAGCAGTAAATGAAATATATTCTTCAGCTCTTCAAACAAGATCAGACAGATTTTGACCTGTTTCAAAAATTATTTCTCTACTCATCCTGGTCTAACATCTATTGATAGACCGGGGTTTATCACAAGACAATATAGAAAATTTCTTATTGCTCAAAAAAATTTGGGATCCTTAAAATTACATATAATACTACTACTCATTCTCATTGATAAAATTAGATATATTTTGTACAAATTCCGACGTCAGACGAAATTACACTTAAATTCGCAGACATCATTTCATATCGCGTTTATTTTCCTATATAAAATAAATAAATATATCATCACGCCTTATAACCATTACTGGGTGTGGCACTCTGCTATAGCAGATTTTGATAAGTGATATATTTCTTTGCGTGAAGTGCAGTTACCAGCCGTCAAATCACGGCCCCCAAAGATGTTAGTGGTGAGGGAACTACAGGGGTAGATTTAAATTGGTAAAAATTGTTTGTCGGCTGTGGGGATTGAACCAGTGTTCTCAAGATCCACTAGCCGGCTCGATACCACTGAGACATCTAACCCATATTTTCCTATGTCACTTTTACAAATGTTTTTCTTAAAAACATTGCTACAAAGGTCATCTTTTTGCATCTGTTTTTGGAGATTTTATGAACTTGTTATATTGTCTACTTGTAAAAATGGCAAACATAAATCTCTCAGTGTTATTATTCAGCTCACGTACTATAATGTCTAATTGTAACACGTATTTTTACTTCCTTGTACGAAGTAAAGGAAGTATTGTAATCGCGAAAATTTTCGGTTCTCAGATTTCAACGGAAATAGGTATTTTGGCCCTTCCTGAATCCATTTTAACTAATTTCGTCATGCCGTCTGTACGTACGTACGTACGTATGTATCTCGCATAACTCAAAAACGGTAAGGCGTAGAAAATTGAAACTTTATATTTAGGACTGTTATAAAATCTAGTTGTGCACCTCCTTTTTTGGTCATTATACAACTACCGGAAGTGGTACTTTACTTGAAGCCTATAATAGATTTTCATGAAAAACTATATTCAAATATAATTTAAAACTTTCCAAATTTGGTATATAAGACTACTATCAATGGAAATAACATAATAGATTTTGGTTAAAATAGACTAACCGGAAGTGGCACATTACATAAAGCTGCTAACAGTTTTCCTTGAAAAAAATGGTATTATTATAATTTTAGAAATGAATGTTGCAAATAAAAGTTTTAGAGAATTAAATTCTGCGTCTAGCACATTAAGAATTTTTAAATTAGCTTGTTGCATAAACGAGATATCTAAATTTAAATATTATATATTTTTTTATGGGGTAGGTGGCTCAGTGGTATCGAGTCGGCCTGTGGATCTTGAGAACCCTGGTTCGATCCCCACAGCCGACAAACAATTTTCACCAATTTAAAAAATCTACCCCTGTGGCTCCTCCACCACTAATATCTTTGGAGGCCGTGATTTGACGGCTGGTAACCGCACTTCACGCGAAAAAATATATCACTTACCGAGATCTGCTTAGGCAGAGTGCCACACCCAGTGATGGGTAAAAGGCGTGATGATATATTTATTTATTTATTTATTTATATTTTTTTATTTAAAAAAAAAATTAAGTTTGCTATGGATTAGAACAAAGAATAAAAGATTTAATGTCAAATATGTGCAATTAAAAAAATATCTATAGTTTAATACGCGTACAAGGAAGTCATGTGGTGTCCACATCAGATTATTAATTATACTATTGTACAGGAGCCTGATTCTGTATCTTGCGTGACTACTTGCGGCACCCATACTAACACAGATATGTCACATGCATATAGTAAACCATCTATCGGGCATTTAAAGAACTAATGGGTATGACGTCACTTCTTGCGAGACACGCAAATATAGATGCGTGACCTCCGTAGGTCCTGTTTCTTACATGCGACACTACCTGTCTCATTCTAACATTATGTTTGTCTTTTACTTTCTTGTCATTTTGCGTTATCAACGTTATCTGCCATAAAGTTTATTAAAATTTGTTTTGCTCCTCTGTAGCGTTCATATCACGTTTTCTATCTTCTGCCATAATAAAATCGTATAAAAAAACTACAAAACGATGTTGATAAACAATGACATGTGATTGCAACTGACAGTTATAGTTTCAAAACCATTACCAACACTAAACTTGGCGCGAAAACGTAAAGCACGGAATTCCCTATGCTCGACACCAGAAAAGAATCGGTGACGTCATACATTGTACTAACGCAAATTTAATCACGCAACTGCTCACGCAAGATACAGAATCAACCTCCTGTACTGTAATTGGGATTAAGTTCATGTTAAGGTCGTGGGTTCGGGTCCCACCCGTGGCGGCCATACAAGGGACATATCGGCATATGACCTGAGTAGTTGGTCCGATATATAAATAAAAAAAAATAATAATATTTGATGGAGAATGAACAAATGGATTCATTTGCACGCAAATTGCACATAAATTGTATTTGATCGATCTGACGACTAGTATATACAAATACTTTGCTACTCATAGTCACCGATAAGACTTGGATTGAGTTTTTATATAGGGTTCTTAATTTCCTTAATTTGACACTGCACATGGAAGCCACGTTTCGACAGATTATAATCTCACTTTATAATTAGTTATAAGATAATATTATTCATAACCAATTAGCGGTAATTGCACATTTTTACAAAGAAGCATATAATTCTGCATGGTTCATCGGAAGAAATGGAAAAATAATATATTTATTTATGAACACTATTAGATGAGTACAACATATACTACTTAAAAAAGTATTTATTTCGAACGAAACATTTGATTTTTAATAGTATAATATGAATTTGTATAATTGCGTATGTGTGAACATGAAATCATGTGAGAAATCGAATCTTCTTCTAAGAACTAAATTTAAATACAACACCTGTCTCGAGGTCACTGAGATATCAAGTTCCAGCTTTAATAGCAAATACGAGAATCTCCATAAAAAAAAAACTACTTTAATCTCCACATAATAGCTGCTTTTCTACTATTTTAAATATTTATAAGATTTCGCCGATTTAACAAGAATTTATTCACTAAATCCATAAATTGATTGATAACACTACTCAGAAACATCTGAAATCAAGATAGACCCGAAACAAAACGAATAAATAAAAAACGAATGGCGATAACATGACACACTTGACGGGGACAGAACAAAATTTATGTTGTGAAGATGCCGTAGTGTCCACTAATTTTGTAAATCACGAGGCGGTTTAGTGCGAGATTGAAGATTGGGCCGAGTTCGAATGAGGGAAAGTGGGCAGCGATGTTATCTTGTTTTTATAGCTTCTATAGTCGACTTGATCAAGCGTTTTACATTATTTTGTTGTTTTTATCTTCGAGTATTTTCATTGTATCCTGGTTTTGTTTTTATGTTAATAACTTGATTAGTTTGATAGAATGGTTTTGTTTAAAACTAGAAACAATAAAATGGGAGTTTTATAATAGGATGTCTGCGGGATTTTATGTGGCTAGTATTTTAACAGTAAACACGATTTCTGCACTAATTTTAAACATAAATTTTAGCCGATAGCAACACACCTAAATATAGATTTCTTAAAGGTATAACTATATTATTATATAATGCATCTGTTATTTTTAGCATATTCTGGGTGTGTCAATTATGTAATGATAAAAACCTTAATAATATATATTTTTTATTGCATCTTAAAATGCTGTCATCTGTTGTAAAATTACAGTATCATTATAAAGGACGTTATTAAAAAGCAAGTAATAGACTTTTTATAAGAAGAGAAAACAATTATCTAATTATGTTAGTTTTATTTCGCGAATAAATAAATAATTTGTTATTATTGAGTCATACATAAATAATATTACGTATCATGACGCATCACTTTCACTCTATTTGCATTCATAATTTCTTTCATAGAATTTTGTGTATTCGTCCAATTCGGAATATTTTATTCCCGCAATGAACATTCAATCCTGTCTATCCATTTATTCCTAAGTCCAAGCAATCACTTACACTCATTGAACATTTATTCAATAGATTCAATTTTAAATTACATTTTTACAAATGGATAATAAAGGCTTTTTTATATCATTAATTTTATTTGTTAATGCTGGCGTTTCGGCCCCAAGGATTGAGCCATTTCAAAGCATTTGGTAGAAAGTCACATAAATAAAATATTTTTAAATTACATTTCAAAGTCAACAATTTAAACTAACAATTCAATGTATTTACATACAAATTGGCGTATCATTAATTTTTTTTTACTTTTAAATGTAATGTAAATAAAAATATTTTGTTTTATATATCTGACTTTCTATTAATTGCTTTGAAAATGACCCAATCCCTGGAACTGAAACGTCGGCATTAACAAATAAAATTAATGATATGATAAAAGTCTTTATTATCCATCCAAACAATTTTATTTAATATTTTCGGATTATCCAATTTTCCTAATTGTTCGTTTATTTATTTCATTAAAAATCTTTCGTTTATGCAAAAAAATCTTCAATCTTCTACATCCATTTATTCTTAGATCGTAATTTCATCAACATACACTTGTTTCATCTCAATTAACACTTTATTAAAGTTCTTAAATTAAATATAAAGTTTAAACATGACAATATATATTTTGCTAATCAACAAAAAATAATAGTACGGTAATACTAATTTTCTACGACCTTAACGGAAAGTACTCTTTTTTTTCCTCATATAAGGATCGTCACTAGACAATTCAGAGGGATGAAATGAAATTTTCCTCCCTGGGAAGAAAAGTAAATTTTCCTCCTTATTTATTGTTGGTTTCATAGCAACCATCAACCCAGTCTTAGACATTTATTTATTCAAATATTGTAAGTATATTTAAATTTTTATTCAAAAGACATTTGTAGAAAAAGAAATATGTATACTAGGGGAGTAAAGTGTCATTTCCTCCCTTGGGTAATTATTAAACATCACCCACGGCAGGGTATAATATACTTTCCTCGTACCTTACACAAATATCTTCCCGCACAAAAAGAAGTAATTATTTTCTTTCCCATTTATTGTTGGTTGTTATTCATATATCATAAATATTTTTAAATTTCTATTTAAATGACATGAGAGAATGGTCGTAGAGAAATATATGTATACTTCTGGAGAAAAGTATTAATTCCTCTAATTCCAAAAAATGAAATAAATAATAAGTAAAATAATAATTATTTATTATATAATTCATTCAGATATAACTAGAAAGCATGAACTTTCCAGACTCCTGTAATTGTAGGACTCAATTGATGCCTCGTTCCACAATTGTCACTATTGTCATACAATACATCACTTTTCCTACTACTTATACAGTATACTATTTCGTATGAATATAAATAAATGATTAATAATGTATTTTGAAATTTCAGATCTGAAAATGTCGGAGTTTAAATACACCTCTCATTCTACAGATATTATAAGGTATGTGGCAACATTTATGAAACATCCTATAAATCTTAATCATAATATACGGGTAAATTATTGCAATTATTATGTGGTTTATAATTTAAAGGAATTTAATGAACCATAACATTTTTCTAAACATTACTTTATATCTTAATGCATAAATCTGTTTGATTCCATGTATTCTGTATACTATTTATTTCTGTAATTGGAATAAATACACATTTTCCTGTCACATAAAATTGTGGTAAAATATGGACAATATGTGTTCAAGCAATATAGAATGATCTTTATTTGAATTTTAATCAAATATATTCACAAGAATGACAATGACCATGATATTCCATTAGCGTTATTTACATTACTTTTAATTAAAATTCTCATAAGAAATAATATTAACTTGAAAGAAATACAAGCAGTCTAGTAGTCTATGAAACAGTTAAAATATTCTCTGCGACGCCCTCTCGATGAAGGCAATCTGGTTATTAGGAAAACGTATAAAATTATTAGTAAAATGCGCAAAAAATATTGAATAATCATAGATAAATTATACAACGTAATTTATATGGTCGCTGCATACATTATATTGTAACTGTATATGAATTTTATAAGATTAATGTGCTAGCTATCATAATTTAGTGTTTAATTTATAACTGGCTCCAATATCTTCCTAAATTTCTAGCAACCATTTTTATTATGACGTAATGCCATTTTTTGTTATTTCTCCTAGAGTTGTAGAATTATCATGTCTCTTTTGAGTAGGCGGTAGAATAATATTTTTACAGATTCGATGACTACATTTATGTATGATTAATACGTCAATGTATAAATTTTTGTAAAAGTATACAGTATATTAATAGTGACCTTATTCAAGTTACTAGCTACCGGAATTTACTGGTGGAAAGAACTAAGAATAGATCTATTACTCCATCAAGCGCAATCAATTTCATATTAATACTGGAATTTAAACAAAGGGGACACAGTATTGCTTAATATTCTACCAAACGACAAACATTTTCAAATGTAGAAACTCTCGCAATTCGCAATTTAATAAAAATATTCACATCTATTTATATAAAAAAAATAAATTATAAAAATTATTAATTACATGTATAACAAAAGAAAAAAGTAAGACATTATTTCTCGAAAGTGCCGTTTCATTTTTGAGCCGAAGTCATGGAATATAAAACACCTGAGGAAAAGATGACACTTTGTTCACGAGGTATACAAATATTTTTGTACTATCTCATCAAAAATCTTTTTTTCTACGATTGCTATGAAAAGTTGACAATTACGCTCTCATTTGTCATCGTAAAGTTGTTTTTTTTTCTGTGGAACAATCGAAAAATATCTTTTTTCTACGATTGCTATGAAAAGATGACAATTACGCTCTCATTTGTCATCGTAAAGTTGACGTTTTCTATGGAACAATCGAAAAATATCTTTTTTGCGCGTCTCCAATGGCAACGCGCGAAAAAGACGTTAAATTCGCGCGTTTCCAATGGCAACGCGCGAAAAAGATTATTTCAATAGTTACCAGGGATACAAACAAAACAGAAACTTGTCATATTGACAGTTAACAAAACGAATTTAGTTTTAGACGAATACCTACGTTTTTTAATAACTTTAAGATGCAATCGTAGAAAAAATTATGTGTGTATCACGAGCGTAAAGTGTCTTTGTTCCTCTTGCACTATTGCAGCTCTCGCCTTCGGCTCGTGCTGCAATTACCGTGCTCGAGTAACAAAGAATCACTTTACGCTCTTAATACACAGATAACTATTTTGCGCGTCTCGAATGCGCGCTTATTTCAATAGTTACCAGGGATACAAACAAACCAGAAACTTGTCATATTGACAGTTGACAGAACGAATTTATTTTCAGTACGTATATGTTTTTCAATAATTTTAAAATGCAATCGTAGAAAAAATTATGTGTGTATTACGAGCGTAAAGTGTCTTTATAAAATGTTTCACCAAGTGCCAACCACACAAACAATTAATATAATTTAAAGTGTCTTTGTTCCTCTTACACTATTGCAGCTCTCGTCTTCGACTCGCGCTGCAATTACCGTGTTCGGGTAACAAAGACTCACTTTACGCTCTTAATACACAAATAACTATTTTAGAAATAAATTAGATATTTAGATTAAATTTATTATTCTCTTTATCAATGTCTTCTGGATGTTACTATTATTAAATAATGTTTTAAAGTTTCTATAGATATGGCTTTATTTTCCTATCCTAGTTAAAACAAATTCTCTTTTTCTAGGATTTACTATGAAAAGTTGACAATTACGCTCTCATTTGTCATCGCAAAGTTGACGTTTTCTGTGGAACAACCGAAAAATATCTTTTTCGCGCGATTATTTCAATACTTACCAGGGATACAAACAAAACAGAAACTTATCATATTGACAGTTGACAGAATGAATTTATTTTCAGTACGTATACGTTTTTTAATAATTTTAAGATGCAATCGTAGAAAAAATTATATGTGTATCACGAGCGTAAAGTGTCTTTGTTCCTCTTGCACTATTGCAGCTCTCGCCTTCGGCTCGCGCTGCAGTTATCGTGTTCGAGTAACAAAGAATCACTTTACGCTCTTAATACACAAAAGTAACTATTTTTTAACTTATAAATAGTATAACGATGAAAGGAAATGAAATTCAAGTTATAATTTATTATTCCAAATACATTTTGGATGCTTGATAGTAAAGGCAACTAAAAATGACAAATTATTAAATGATTTGACGCAGGAATGAAAAATATTTGCGCAGAATATATAAATGGATCATCATGGAAACATTCATTTTCTGATCTCTTTTTGCATTTAAAGTTATACTTTCCGATTTAGACCGGTAAAGATAGATTAATAGTATGTAATATTTTTATTACGTGAGATTTTTTATCAGTTACTAAAATTGGATACTTTTAATTGATGTTAATACACATTTATAATTGATTTAAAATAATATCGTACAATATTATGTTACGGAAAAGTATATAAGTTGAAAAATAACGTGAATAATCGGAAAACAAAACTAATCGACAAATGCAAAATTTAGAAATATATTCGTAAAAAAGGTAGGATTATATAAAAAATTCACGGATCCCGTGGTGAAGACCCCCAGGTATTTGCGAATCATCAGTAAATAATCTTAGTTTTCGTTGGACAACCCTGACCGATATATGCTATAGTATTCTTAAAATAATTTGAAGACTGTATTATTGAAATTAATTAATTCATAGATTATGATTTATAGTACCATAAAATACATTAATGCCAGGGCAATCTTGTTATTTTACCAGATAATTAATAATATATAATATAGAAAGTTTTAATTACATTTTAAAAATATACCAAAAATTTGCTCAATTTCGCGCACCTTTGAAGAATTTAAATCAGTATATGTAATGCATATTTGCGCGTAATACTTGTACAGTTACCGTATTATAATTTAAAGATTTTATCTTTCCGATAAAATAAGAAAAAGAGAAAATTTTATATCTTGTCAGGCAAGTAATTATCACAAGGCGAAAAATGCTAATTAGTGTGTAAGATAAACGTAGGCGTGGTATCTGTGTGCTATCTTAACTCCACTGCGGTCTTGTCTTATCTTTTCCTGCTGCAGCAGCGAGGAATGCGGAGATTTTTATAAGAGTTTTTCAAATAATATATGTAATTCTTGAAGTATTTCTCTTGTGCCTAATTAGGTTTTCCATATATGTATCGCACTTGTTTTACTTTGTAGATACTTTGTATCAAGATGGTGAAGATGTTATTTGTTTTACTTTTTCGGATGCTTTATTTGCATAACTAAACGAGATATTAAGATGGAATTAACGGAATTATATTTTTGGAATTTTTTTATAGTTTTTAATTTTTATTCTTTTCACTAATAGTTATTCATGCACCAAGAGTGGTGATGTTTTAATGTCGAAAGTTTTGTGTCCATGAGCGGTAAACGACTCATTACATTACATCAGTGGTATCGAGTCGGCCTGTGGATCTTGAGAACCCTGGTTCGATCCCCACAGCCGATAAACAATTTTCACCAATTTAAATCTACCCCTGTGGCTCCTCCTCCACTAACATCTTTGAGGGCTGTGATTTGACGGCTGGTAACCGCATTTCACGCGAAGAAATATATCACTTACCGAGATCTGCTACAGCAGAGGGTCACACCCAGTAATGGGTAAAAGTCGTGATGATATATTTATTTATTTAAATCTATCCCTGTGGCTCCCCCTCCACTAACATCTTTGGGGGCCGTGATTTGACGACTGGTAACCGCATTCACGCGAAGAAATATATCACTTACCGAGATCTGCTACAGCAGAATGCCACACTCAGTAATGGGTAAAAGGCGTGATGATATATTTATTTATTTTATAAAGCTACAATTAGGAGTAATCAAAATTTTATTCATAACAACATAATGAATAACAACTAGAACAAAAGACAACGAAATAAATAAACAACAAATACAAAAATTAATAACATTATATTTTCGGTAGCACACCCTCGAATATTTTTAATGACAATTGACTATTTAGATATTATCTGTTTAGTATGCTTGAACTACGGAATTTACGAGTAAATTAACTCTAGATTGCAATAATTTCGTTGAATATGGCAAGTGTATTAAAGGCTCGCGCGTACTTAAAAAAGTTAGTAATATGCAGTGACGTATTTAGGGTGAGGGGTGTGGGGGTTCAACTTATTACTGGATGTTGTACTCTGCCGTAGTAGATCTCGGTAAGTAATATATTTATTCGCGTGAAGTATGGTTACCATTCATCAAATCACGACTCCAAAGATGTTAGTGGAGGGGGCGTTACAGTTTTATTTGGTAAAAATTGTTTGTCAGCTGCGGGAATCGAACCCGACTTCTCAAATTTACAGCCTACCTACCCCATAAAAAGTATATTTATTTCTAATAACGTCGAAATATACAACAAATGGATTTCAAGTGCGTTTTAAGTCTAGTTTTTGATATAGGATAAATAAACAAGGCTCTGCTTACGAATAGATAAGTTAGTTTTTATATCCTCAACATTCTTTTACTTTATTTCTTGTTGCTGAATTAATTACAATCCATTTTTACTCAGTCAAATATAAAAAGTCATCTGTTTTAACAAGAACAAAGTCGCTTCGCGATTGTCGACATCTCTTCAACAGACAAGTGTCGAAGGCCCATCACATCACAATAAGCGTATCATTAACCAGAAGAAGAAGATGCAGAAGAACTTACATCAAGTTGCTGTTGCCATGCAGCAGACAGTTGTCGATCTGCAGCGCGGGTTTGCAATGTAATCGTCTGTAATGAGGCTCTTCGCTTGTCATGGAGATAAAAACACCGCGACGGGAAAAACAGTAAATAGATGCGAAAAAGTGAAGGATTGTGACAGTACTGACAGTTGCCCAGGACGGAGTTTTTGTCGCGTATTACTTGCAATGGATCGTCGGAGGAAATTAGCAAAATAGTTTACTTTTACTTAAAATTATTTTATCTAAATTTTGGCATTAAAATAGAGGACTTTGAATTGAATTTAGTATGTGGATAGGGGTAATTTAAAAGCATACTTATTTATCAGATACTTTTAATTAAAAAATAAAAACAATTGATTTCTCATATTAAACGACTTGTACCAACGAAAATATGGGGTAGGTGGCTTATTGGTATCGAGTTGGCCTGTGGATCTAGAGAACCCTGGTTCAATTCCCACAGCCGAAAAACTATTTTCACTAATTTAAATCTACCCCTGTGGCTCCCCCTCCACTAACATCTTTGAGGGCCGTGATTTGACGGCTGGTAACCTTACTTCACGGGAAGAAATATATTAGTTACCAAGATCTGCTTAGGCAGAGTGTCACACCCATGGGTAAAAGGAGTGATGATTTATTTATTTTATTTATACCAACGAAAATTTAATTTTAAACTTGGTTCCGAGAAATAAAAGCAAATCGAATGTATGACAGTACCTAATGTCAATTATTTCGATTTTGTTAAAGAATAGAAGTATTGTTTCTAAGCAAAAAAATAAAGTGACAAATTTTATTAAATTGTGAGCCTTTCTTCTATCAAAAAATTGCAGGATGCAAAAAAACTTTTGCATCCTGCATGCAAAAGTCTTTTGCGTTCTGTAGACAAAAACACTCATTTCGCGTATTGATAGTTGTCATGTAAATTTTAACTTTATATGACAGTTTTCGAAACAAATTATTTTAAACTCCCACCCTGTCGTAAGATAAAATGTTAGTATCATCATAGAGCAACCCCACTACAGCGAATATATTTGATACCTAGAACTCAACACCATATAGCAAGAGAACAAGTAGTGTCTGTAGACAACTGAGTGTTGCTCCATGGTGTTCCCATGGCAGCGGCACACTTTGCTCACCCCGCTGACCTCGCGACCCGCGACCCGCACCTGCACCAACATCGCGCCGCGGATGATTGACACGCTAAACCAAACTCACGCCTCGCAGACTCAAGTCTCTCCGATGCTGCACGCGCACGCCTCTTTAGCGCACAGCCAGACAACGTGTGACAAGCGACGAATTTATTGTACTTTCTTATATATCAGCATGGTTATTAGCCTCAGGAGATAAGTGACTTCTGCCAAAGGTATCAGGAAAGCATAGGGTTATGGAGGTTGCATTGTGGTGATAAGTTTTATAGAGAAAACTGTGACACGCCAAATATATAATCAATACTGTTTTACTACAACTAAGCTCCTTTTTGTTACTTGTTTATTTAAAAAAACAACACAAACAACAAAATTAATTGTCTTTAAATGCTCACTTGGTGAAACTAGGTTTAATAATAAAATATAAAAATAAACACTTGTCTAAGTCTCACAAAATTCAGCCTCCAAGTCAACTTATGAGGTTGTTACTT
This sequence comes from Pterostichus niger, assembly GCA_947425015.1. Classification (NCBI taxonomy): domain Eukaryota; kingdom Metazoa; phylum Arthropoda; class Insecta; order Coleoptera; family Carabidae; genus Pterostichus; species Pterostichus niger. Next base: position 20,329,510 of record OX380344.1, on the reverse strand, counting down.
GTTTATTTGTCAAAATATCAGCACGCCATTTTCGCTTCATTCACATTTATGATAAGTGTCATTCAAAATCGTGTATATCTTTACTTGGAATTTTTTATTCATGTTACAAATATACAATTATATTCATTCATTTATTCTTATGTCGTTTATATCACTCTCAATTTCACTCACATAAAAGTATGAATTATGAGAGTTTTTTCGTATCGGACGGAAAATGATACCATTTCACTGTGTTTTCTGTCCATAATAGTTCTTTTTCTACTTCCGTTAGGAAATAGACGTTTTATTTCACTTATTTGAGTTAAGTAATGAACTGCATTATTTAACTAGTGAAATAATGAGGTAATATAGCACACAAAAAATTAAGATATCTTGGTAGACGAATTCTGATATGTTATTCTCTTTTATTTTTTTTGAATTTGTAACTGTCATTTATGGGGTAGGTGGCTCAGTGGTATCGAGTCGGCCTGTGGATCTTGAGAACCCTGGTTCGATCCCCCAACAATTTTCACCAATTTAAAAAAAAATCTACCCCTGTGGCACCTCCACCACTAATATCCTTGGAGGCCGTGATTTGACGGCTGGTAACCGCACTTCACGCGACAAAATATATCACTTACCGAGATCTGCTTAGGCAGAGTGCCACACCCAGTGATGGGTAAAAGGCGTGATGATATATTTATTTATTTATTTATTTGTAACTGTCATTAATAAGTCAAAATTTCATAATTTCAACAACGCTCTTTCGTATTTATTAGAACGAAAGTAGAAAAAATATTGTATGCAACACGTAAGAAAACTCGGTTATTACCTTACTTATGCGTTTGCAGAACGAGGCGTAGCCGAGTTCACATGCGTAAGGTAATAACCTTCATTTCCTTACTAGTTTCATAAATAGCTATTATGATACAAAGGTGAAAAATATGGGTTTTTGAACGATGAAACAAATTTCGAAATTGGCAACCGAATTAGTATGTAAAGCTTATTCGTCTTCTTATTATACATGATTTTTTTTTCGGTTGTAAGTAATTATAGTTTTTAAGAATTTTTTTAACTCATAATAACAAATGTTAATACTTCACTGAAAAGGTTATCTTTTCGTATTATAAAAATATCCTCACTAAAATAAAACCGAAATTTGTTGACACAATCCAACAAAACATTAATTATTCCAATATGAAAATAATAACATATTTTTTTGTATTCTTATTTCTATTTTCCTACCAATAATTACAACGTCATACATGAATTAACAATTATTTCAAATTTTTATTATAAATGAAACATAAAATAATTAACGTTGCCGTATAATTCGATCGGATAAAAATAATATTTGTCACAAGTAGGAGGGTCGAATTCCTATGTTGAATCGACTTGACTGATGTCTCGGTCAACAATTTATTTATTTGTGTTACTCTGTACAACAGGAACTTAATCCCAATTACAGTACAGGGTCTGGATTCACCGAACCGCAGTGTGATAGTTTATATATTTTTTTCTTGGGTGAAATTCGAACTCGGAATTTTCGGATTCGATTGCTATAACGTTACCCACATCACCGTGTTGCCGGATAATTACAACTATAGTCCGGAAATATATCACTTTTCGAATTAGTTCCACAGTATACTATAGTACTGTAATTTATATGTGTTGCTTTTTAATTTGTGTGACTGGTCATTCAACTACAGGCGCGGTGGCCGAGCGTGTTAAAGCTCATCTCTTAACATACTGTGACGTCACCCGAACCAAAGTTCGTCAGTTCGAATCCGCCTGTCGACAATGTGTGATTTGTCGTAAAATATACAAAAATACAGTTACTTGTATTTATCACACTTGGGCGTTATAAACTAGTCACTTATACGTCTTAAATAATGTAGCATTCGACTACGAAAACCGACAGTACAGCAGTGTAAATATTGCGGATCGTTGTGTCCGGTAGGCCCAGGCCCGATTTGGGCTGTAGCGCCAACAGAAGATAATTCAACTATTACTTTATTCCAAAGTTACATAAAGTGTATTACGATTCTCTATATATTTATTTACAAGAAATGTTAAAATATTTTGCCTTGCAAAAATGGTTGAGAATTCTAGTTTTCCCATAAATAGAAGTATGAAGATACTTCTCGACTCGTCTATCATAGTCATGACATAAATATGGTTGTCCTCGTCTCTAGCAATAAATTTTTAATACCAATCTTAAGATTGATAGCAGAAGAAACAAATCATATTAATTACAATCAAATATTCAGCATTCACAAATATCAAAACTCAACAAATTGTTGCTCACATTTGACGAATGAACCAGAGAGACAAATGGCAGTGCGCGCAATTATAGACGCTAATGACTCGCAAAACGAGTAACGAGCACCACGGCCAACCTGATCGATGAGTGATATCCCGTGGTTCAATTATCGACTGATGATATTTCAATGCGAGGTATTTAATGTCAGAGCTTAATTAACCGACAACAATTAATAAACTTCCAAGAGGTAATGAGTAATCATTGTAACGTTTTATGTGCGCGCACGTCAACGCCTGATAGTCATAAGTGCGGGGGTGTTATTATGAATAATTGTTATTGTTTTGGTTCAGGCTTATGAAGGTTAAAGTGCAATGAACGTCTTTATTATTTCACTCTTTTATTGCTATTTGCTTCTTTTGTTTTACATTTTTAAAAGCAATCATTATATTTCATTTCACTCAGTTCATAACAATGATAATAATTACTTTTTTCTAATGAATTAATAGCTATTTATGAAACTAGTAAGGAAATGAAGCTTATTACCTTACGCATGTGAAATTTGTAGAACGAGGCGTAGCCGAGTTATGTAAACACATAAGTAAGATAATAACCGAGTTTTCTTACGTGTTGCATACAATATTTTTTCTACTTCCGTTCTAATAAATACGAAAGAGCGTTTTTGAAATTATGAAATTTTGACATATTAATGACAGTTATAAATTCAAAAAATACAACATATCAGAATTCGTCTACCAAGATATCTTAATTTTTTTTGTGTTGCTATGTTACCTCATTATTTCACTAGTTAAATAATGCAGTTCATTACCTAACTCAAATAAGTGAAATAAAATGTCTATTTCCTAATGGAAGTAGAAAAAATAAGATATAAATCTGGAGTTATTCTAAAATAATGCAATCTTCAAGTCTTCAGTTTCTCTGTTTAATGTATTTGTTTTGTTTTTTAATAAAATGAGCAATCTCTTAATTACAGTCAGATACTAATCCCGCAGTAAAATACCGTTTGAAAATTAATGGGTACGATCTATTTCAATGTAAATATATAAGAAATAGCCACTCTAGTATATATCCTATTGTAACTCACTGATTTTTTTTCTTTACAGAAACTAAAAGTGAGAACTAAAAGATTTAGTGTATTAAGATATGAACTAATTAAAGCTGGATTTAAATGAAGTAACGTAATAACTAACACGGTTTGAGTAAAATAAGAAGTAACGCAAGCAAAATTGGTGATTTATACTAAATGCACAAATTATTACCATCAACCAATCAGATGTTTTGACAAAATTTCGGCACCATTCGTTTAACTTCGACATCTTTTATTTAAACTTCGGTACTAACCCGTCAGTACGGTGGTGTGGATAGCGATACGGAATTTGAAACCGGAGATCCCAAGTTCGAATCTCACTCTAACTAAAAATTATATAAACTAGTACACTGCGGCTCGATGAGTGCGGACCCTGTACTGTAATTGAGATTAAGTTCCTGTTGTACAGCGTAACATAAATAAATAAATAAATTACGAAGCAACATTTCGCGCGTTCCAGATTTCTACCCAGGGGTTTTTGAGATCGCCAAAATCTATTTTCGGGGTCATTTTGATCATATGTACTTTTTTAAGGAGATAAAAAGCTAAAAATTATATGAACTACCACATTTCGGCTCGGTGAATGCGGACCCTGTACTGTAATTGGTATTAAGTTCCTGTTGTACAGCGTAACATAAATAAATAAATATTCATATATATGCGGCAACCAAGAAATTCGTTAGTGTGAATGTTGATTTTATTATGAATTATATAATCAAAGTTATATGTATTTCATTTCTTAAAAAAAAAAAACCAGATAAATGTTTATATTTAAATTACGTAACAAATCATCAAAAATTCTATTACGATGAAAATCAAAGTTAGAAGATGCGAAGAAATACCTATCGATATATTTATTTGATTTTCGCAATGAATAATTATATATTGATGAAGCCGTTTGTTCGCATTCTTTGCGTCTACAACAGAACAGAACATAACATCGCCTTGCGCAACATTGCACGATTAATGTGTACGTTTTTCTTTTCGCGTTGAATTGTTACAAAATCCGCACAAGAGACAAGCGGCCTGGTCATCAGATGCGAACACTTCGTGAATGCTACGATACACTGTTAACATGAACGTTAGCAAAGAGCGAACACTCAAAAAATATATTACTTGTAAAATGCCTACTTTATTTTTTAGTGTAGCAGATAATAACTTCATGTACTCGTATTTCTAATTTCAAATTAAATCTTTGTTTATTATTGTGCTTGACAGCTGGATTGTAGAAGATATGCGAATTAGCAATGAACTAGAGAGAGGATTATTTCGTAATTTGTGCGTGAGGTAAAAAATAAATAAATATCTACTTTTTTACAGCTATATAAAAATGCAGAATGTAATTTAAATGAGTCAGTTATAAGGTCTGTTTTATTATCGTTTCCGCTGGCTGTGGAAACACTAATTGAATATTAAAATGTTGTAAATGATATATTTAGTTAAAAGATCGGAAATAATAATAATAATAAAACAAATAAAAATAGATATTTGTATATTTAGGGAAGAAGGCGAGAGAAAATAGTTATTTACATTGTAAGACCGTTATACAGAAATTTACAGGCGAGCATAGAAAGGTAACAGGCGAGCAGGCTAGCGCTGTGAGCCTGTAAATTTCAGATAACGGTCGAGCATTGTACAACGTTTTATGGGCATTTGAATCACAAAATATTTATATTGAATCAAATTAAATGCAAAAGTATAACGCAATAACTACAATGTTAAATCAAGATAGATTTTGAAAATCTCACTGAAATTTGTTTAATTAAAAAATGTTCAAGTGTCAAACGTTTCAAATTTTTCCAATGTTGTCATGATAACCAATGTCAACAACCCGTTATAATTTTTACACGGGCTAGCCCGTTAAAAGTCTCGTAACCCCTAGAGACAGAGCTAAATAAACAGTTCTTTACTATTCAAATGCCCATAAAATATTTTACGTACATTTGAATCGTAATGAACTGTTTACTTAACTCTGTCTCTAGGGGTTACGAGACTTATAACGTGCTAGCCCGTGTAAAATTTATAACGGGCTGTTGACATTGGTTATCATGACAACATATCTAATTTTAAACATTTGACACTTAAATATATTTTATTAAACAAAATCTGTCAGATTTTCAAAGTCTACCTGGACTGAACATTTTAGTTATTACGTTATACTATTGCAATTAATTTTATTAAATATACATATATTGCGATTCAAATGCACATAAAACATTGTACAATGCTCGACCGTTAACTGAAATTTACAGGCTCACAGATAACAGGCTCGCTTGCGCTCGCCCGTTACCTTTCTATGCTCGTCTGTAAATTTCTGTATAACGATCTTGCAATATAAATAACTATTACACGGGCTAGCCCATTAAAAGTCTCGTAACCCGTAGAGACAGAGCTAAATAAACAGTTCTTTACTATTCAAATGCCCATAAGATATTTAACTGTCTCTTTCTATTTCTATCAAATAAAAAGTGGGCTGCTAATGTTGCTCATCAAAATTTAGCGATAATTTAAATAATATATACGAAAATTAATATAAATTATAATAACATTTTATTTTATTTTTTCTTTCGTAATTTGTAGATAAAACTATATTGTGTATATTCAATGAGTGATGGGGTGGGGTCAGTTGAGGGAATTTATTTTTTGATAAAGTCTTGTTTTGCTAATCGTCACGTTATGTATAAAGGTTTGTTAGTAATAGTTCCCGTGAATAGTTAACAGTGTATGGTACAGACAGCATCACTCGGCACGGACGTAAGGGAAAGTGCGATCGCATCTCCGGCTCTGCACCGCAGCAGCGGCAAGAACACGGCCGCTAGCCGCAGTTCTTGTTAATTGTGAGTTCGTAACACGGTAATAATTGCATGCACGCCGATACCATCGTGCACACTGCCATAAGGATAACGTTGTCGCCGTCGTTGCCATTGCACTTGCACACGCATCTTTCTGTGTTACACGATTCATTTACGCAACTTGCAAATATTCTCAGCACCAAGCTAATATTAAACGAACAGTGGAAAAAAATATCACACACTTGAGTAATTAAATTGTATAAGGAAAATAAAACACGTCTTATTTTTACTGTCAAACTAAACAGAATCATTTCATAGGGTAGGTAGTAGAGTGGTGTCGAGTCAGCCTGTAGATTTGATTCCCACAGCCGACAAACAATTTGCACCAAATTAAATGTATCCCTGTGGCTCTCTCTCAACTTACATTTGGGGTCGTGATTTAACGCTGCTACAGCAGCGTGCCACACTTAATAATGGGTAAAAGGCGTAATGCTATATTTATTTATTCTTTTTGTTTAACAAGGCAACCTTGTAAAAATTGAATAATACTAAATTTTTAAGATAGAAAAATAATCATGGCGTTTTTAAGTAACTTGATTAATAAATAAATATAACTCCAAAACTAAAAACACCACAACAATAAGATGTATTTACACTTGAAATAAAACTGGATTTCGTTCCATAATTTTAAAACCACTTATTAATTAACATCCTGAGTCAAAATTGTCTGTAATTGAAAAACTTCTTATTATATATTTATTCATTTATTTATTTGTCTCTCTGCACAACAGGAACTATATACAAACAGTACAGGAATAAAGTGAAGGTACAAAATGTCTCCATAGTTACAAATACTATATACTAGATAAATATATAAAGAGCAGTGCTAAATTCAGCTTATCATTGTAAGAAATTAGTTAATTTCTTTAAAATTATTCTAATTTATATGTCGCTGTCAAATACATGTATATTTAATTAGTATATTAAATAAATACCTTAACAATTGATGAAATCAAATTGAATTATGAAGAGAAAATTTGGGATACCGCTAGGATTTGAACCTGGGACTTGTGAACTTCGGTCACATGCTTTAAATAAAATAAGTTATAGTCGCCATGTGATTCCAATTTTGATCTCTATTTTGTTGTGTTATAGGCAGACTTGATCCCATGACCAAAGTTCATTAGTCGCAGATTCAAATCCTGGAGACATCCCAATTTCATTGTTAAATATTTACTTAAATATTAATTAAATTTCAATTGGTTTCTTAGTCTCCTTAAATAGTAGTGTTACTGCAGGCAACTCTCATCATAGGATCGAGGCCGCCTATTGACACATTAACATTGACATTAACAAATAGGGAGTAAAATTGGAATAAAAACAAATTTGACTCACATGACGACCGTAGCTTAATTGGTTTAACCCTTTGTACTCCAACCTAAAAACTTATAGAGGATATACTATTTTCATTTTAAACTCGATGGATCGGCATAAAACGATTAAACGTCCCTGTCCCATATAACTACAATGAAATCCATTAATGCGGCTACCCCATATCGCTTGTCGATAGTCAAAATAGGTAAATATTCAAGGGTCGTATTCAGCCTAAAATTATTCTAGTTTTTTCCGTACCGGCGAATGGGGCTGTACAACCCTGTGTGAACCTTGTGAAACCAGTTATGACGGATCATATTTTGAGTTCCTTTGTAAATGTAATTGCGGTGCATTTAATCGTTTTATGCCGATCCCTCCAGTTTAAAATGAAAATAGTATACCAATAACTCCAACACTATATTAGTTAGAAGTGTATGCATGTAATGTAAAAATGTCGCAATTACGGCGACAACGGAGTGCAAAGGATATGATCAGAATTATAAGTTTCAGGTTCAAGCTAATTTTTCTGTTTATAAATAAGTTTAAATGCATATTGTTTTGTAAAATTTAGAAATTTTCTGTTTTAATGTGCGTAATAGAACTTATTTATAAATTTTTAATATCCTGTAATGCCAGAAGCAATAATTCTTATTGCGAGATATCAAACGATAATAATCGCACAATTTCTCCAGCCTACTGAAAAAACTTTTAATTAATAATGCTTTATTAGTTGAAAGTATTTTTAAATTAGGATGGGCGGTCTTTTAATTACGCAAAATTTTCTTTAATTTCTATTTAAATGATTTATATTTAACGAGCATATTAATTAGTTTTTATCTTTATTTTATGGACAATTATATTTTTTCTGATTACACCTGTGAATATTTAGATTATCATTAAGAAACAGATTCATAAAATATAATATGACGTACGAAGCACTAACGGTAACTCAAAATTAATCTTATTTCATTTTCGAAATAGTTTCAATTCGGAATAAAAGTGAAATTGGCCAACTACAAATTTAATTCTATTATACTTTGTATTTATATTAATTGTTTGTGTGGTTGGCACTTGGTGAAACATTTTAAATTATAAAATTAAAACACTTGGTATATTTCACATAAAATATTTTATATAATATATTTTATGTGAAATATACCAAGTGTTTTAATTTTATACTTTGTATTTATTTAAATTATTTTGCATTTAGTGTGTGTTGATTAATGCAGGGATAAAGTGACAGATTATTTATCTGGCAGTTGACATAATTTGTGCAATGTATGTTTTGATTTCGATTCGTTATTGTCGCTTTCTTTCAGCATTGATAAATGAGTCCTGAAGTATGTATTTGATCGAAATACTTCAGTATCAGTCATGATTTATTCTCGTTAAGTAAATGTTTGTAACGCAATCAAATAAAAACAGATCTACATTTCAAGCGTCGTTGACATATGACAATACTTAAATCAGTATTCAACACCAATATTATTTCAGGCACGTTGTTCATTTATTTACATAGCCTGCTGTGTGTAAGACATTCATCGACAACACTCAAACAACAAACAATAAACACTCATGGCAAACAGAGACAGCTTACAATTTTACGTAAAGTTGTCAGGTGTGAGAAAGAGAGGGTAAATTCGCGCGCGTCAACAAAACGGCAAACACTGGGAACCGTAATAAGCGTCTTGTATGTAATTACGCTACGTTCACATGTCACATTAGTGCGTTACGTCATCGGTTTATGTACGTTTACGGACGTTTTGCGCGCAGTTATGGAATAAAATGAAAAAATGGTGGCCCCAGGCGACTTTCTCTGGTGCTGATGCTCAGTTGTCTTTATCCTAAATCGATGCTGTCTTGGTTTCTCGCGTCAAATGCAAATTGTCTGTGTTGAATGTTTATGATTGAAGTGTTTTTGTATTTTTACGTTTTATGCAGATATGTTGATATAAGACAGGAGAGGATTTGAAAGTTATCAAGTTTATGTTTTCTTCTAAATATTTGGTTATTTATTGATGTCTGTCATTTGATTTATTGTTATTAATTAAAGAATAAATTTGTTTGTTTCCATCATTAATTTAATAATTTAAATTTTATGTTATATGTTGAATTATTTATTTAGTATCATTTAAATATTTGTATTTAAAAAGAATATCTTTAAAATAAACATATCTACAGGCTGACTAATTTATTGATACTTAGAGGTACTTTTTTATTGAAATGGATAATCCGAAATATTGCCATTTCAACGATGTAACATATTCTTATACCTAAAATTAAAACTTCCAAAAACATGAACATCTTTAATAGTATGTTATGCATCAAGGAAGGGAAACAAGCGAATATTCCCACGTGTGGAGTTGACAAACCGAGACGTAAGCGAGGGTCGAAGGATCAAGCTGAAGTCGAGGTTTGCCAACTTCACACAAGGGATAATCGCGCCCTCCCGTGAAGCATATTATACTTTTCGTAACAAGTGCACAAAAATTACCGTCTTATCGGGACAAATGTCAAATATGGGTTCCGTAACTAGTTACCTAGGAAACGCCGCAAACAGCTAATAATCGTAGTCTCTAGGGAGAGAGACATCTCTCTAGGGAGAGAAACATGCTACCTAGAGAAACATAATGTTTCTCTCCCTAGGGGAGAAGAGCAGTGTTTCTCTCTCTAAAATTAGGGAATAAGAACGTGTTTTTTGTGCATGTGTTACGAAAATAAATAAATATATCATCACGCCTATTACCCATTACTGAGTGTGGCACTCTGCCGGAGCAGATCTTGGTAAGTGATATATTTTCTTCGCTTAAAGTGCGGTTACCAGCCGTCAAATCACGGCGTCCAAAGATGTTAGTAGAGGGGGAGCCACAGGGGATGATTTAATTTGGTGAAAATTGTTTGTCAGCTGTGGGGATCGAACCAGGGTTCTCAAGATCCACAGGTCGACTCGATATCACTGAGCCACCTACGCCATGAATATCTTTAATATGAAAAAGCAAGAGTATTAATAAAACAAACAATAACTTCTTTTGTTTCATAGTCTATCTGAAGTTTTATTTTTCATATTTTAAACGGCGAAGATTTGTTTGTACTTCAATAGTATGTCTTTTTTACAAATATCTATAAAACGTCTACAGTTTTATTTTCAAAAAAATTCCTAAATTTTAGATTAGTAATCGTCAGTCTAACCAAATATTAAAAAGTTAATCCAAATCACGTTCCGAAAATCACCAAATGGTAACAGGATTTTTTTTTGAGAAAATAGTTTTTAATTTGCTTAAACGAAAATGCTAAATTGTAATGTTAAATATACTGGGTTTTCTAGAAACTGTTAGCTGACGGAACTTTTACCACACTTAGTATATATAGATAAGGCAATTTAAATGGTAATGCAAAGTATCCATTTAAAAATGATTAACCTTTACCAACGAAGAAGTACACAGTGTAGCGCACAGTGTGAAAATAAAAAAGAAGATCCTGCACTCGTAAAACAGTGTCAGCAAGAACACTTCCTCCTACATCTGCAAAGAACAGCAGCCATTTTCTTTTTGATTTAAGTGCAGCTCACCCATCAACCATAAATCCGGTGGTCGTGTTTAACCGAAGTCAGAGACACGAAGTGGCAACCACTTATAGCAGTTACCAGATCAGTTACCTGTTACCGTACTTACCGGGTTTTATAGTTTTCTCGTTATCGGCTACCGTGTGTGTCTTCAGCGTTCGGTGAGCGTGTTATGTTGCCTGTTTGAGTTATGACCGTTTTACGCATGTGCAAGTGAAATAAGCCACTTTGATGGGTTTAAATTCATGCCACAGACAAATGGTGCAATCAAGATATTAATGAAGAACTATATTCCATTATATGGAGTAGCAGGAACTCTTGAAATATTCACGGAACATCCACTCATCAGATTAATCTTCGTCCAGCACACCATTTTCGCTTCATACAAACTCATTTATTCTTTACACTTTATAATAATTTTCAAATATCCTGTATATACTCATAAAAACAATGGATAACATTATTATATCTTTCATAGGTGTGTAACACGAGCAGAAGCTGAGTGAATAAATCAACCTGACCGGACTGCGTCAATTATAATACGAAAAGAATGGATGCAGTCTTGAAATTTTATTAACACATTGCTATCAAATATTTTTATACTTATTGTAATACGAAACGTTATAATTGAATATGAGGATGGAAACATAATTATTATTTAAATTACATTTTTATTAATTATAATAATTAATTCACTAATCAAATTTAAAATTAAGTAAAACGCGAACACCACGTGATGTGAAAATCGACATGTTCACGCGTTGAGCCGATGGACGAGACTGATGGTTTCCACCAAAACACTTGCTGTCCTGGGTACGATACCCACATCTGGAATCCATCCCCCACACATCGGGGTAGACACAGATGCCTCAAGTGTTTTGGTTATGTAGTCTGATACTCTGGCACTGCAAACAACGCGAACATGAAATCTTGTTGGAATTCTAAGAATATTAACTATAACTGTCTCTTTTTATAATTAAATGCCCTATATTCGAAAACCAGAAGATCTCATACTCAGGCTTAATGGCACATGCGGTTACGAGTGTCAAATTACACGAAACCAATCTTGCCTAAATACAACAAACAACAATGAGATAGCTCATATTGTTACAGGTGGTCTCGCTATATCCCATGAAATGGGGTAGTACTAACATCTGAAACATTCACAGAACGTACACTCATCAGATTTATCAAAGAATTAGTCTTCATCTAACATTTTCCTGGTACCATTCTCACTTGAACCATATTTACATTTCCTTCAAATAAGATCATTTATTCCTCAAATTTGGAATGTTTCATCAAACAAACCTTTAATCACATCCATCCATTCGTTCCTCTACTCCAGTTCATAATCTGTCACTTTCGTCCACTCCTCTAACAACGAGTTTAAAAAGATAAGAAAAAAAGGGTACATATTTTGCGCTTAATTTGAAAATAAATTCTACACAATTGTAGTTAAACACTATAATAACTAACAAAGAATTTAACCCCTAAGCCTTAATAACAGAATCAAATCTAGATCGGATTCTATCTTGACCACTGATTTGGTTCACAAGTCGTGTAATCTTGATTTGTCCCCTTTTCTACTGAGGATGAGAACTTAGTTCTCGAAATACGTATCTAGATTTATTCTTTTATTAAGACTTAGGGGTAAAATTCTTTGTTAGTTAGTTCTTAGCCTTAGATTTTTTACATATATTTCACTCTATAATAAGAACTGAAAATGAATCAAAACGATAAGAAAGGAAGTAAATGTCGTCCTGCTCTTATTTTAGAAAATGAACTCCACCCAATATCAATTAAACACTATATAAGAAAAGAATCAAAAGATAAGAAAGATAGGGAGAATTATTGTTTTAAAAATTATAAGATTTTTTAATATCTCAAAAACGGGCCCAAAAAAAATTATATGGCACTAGCTAGTCGGCAGAAATATCTACATTTTTTTTCTTAAACATTTTTCTCACTTAGTAAACGAAAAAATCGATCGAAATTAGGTTTTTAGTGACCATTAATGTTTGGAAAACCAAATGATCATTACATTAAAAGACTGATAAAGACTCAATAAAATTCGAAACATTTGCTGATGTGGGTAAATATTATTTTTCTACGATTGCTATGAAAAGTTGACAATTACGCTCTCATTTGTCATCGTAAAGTTGACGTTTTCTGTGGAACAATCGAAAAATATCTTTTTTGCGCATCTCTAGTGGGAACGCGCGAAGAAGACGTTATATGCGCGCGTTTTCAATGGCAACGTGCGAAAAAGATTATAAATGCGCGCTTATTTCAATAGTTACCAGGGCTACAAACAAAACAGAAACTTGTCATATTGACAGTTGCCAAATTGAATTTATTTTCAGCACGTATACGTTTTTAAATAATTTTAAGATGCAACCGTAGAAAAAATGATGTGTGCATCACGAGCGTAAAGTGTCTTTGTTCCTGTTGCACTATTGCAGCTCTCACCTTCGGCTCGCATTGCAATTACCGCGCTCGGGTAACAAAGAATCACTTTACGCACAAATAACTATTTCCTTTATTTATACATCTACCCCAAGAGAGAAATTAAACAACAAATCTATTTTATAGTGTATTAGTTTACTAACGGGCAATAATGACTTAATATTGTTCATGATTTTGTTTCAAAGATAAGTGATACATATTAAAGGTATATATTTATATAATTCCATAAATAGACAATATATTCCATGATTCATATGACAACACATAAAACTAATAATTTATAATAACAAATAGGTAGCATGATTTCACATTAAAGTTAATAACTGAAATTTGCATTCGATTAAAAAGTTATGAAATCTGTCGAACCATGACGTACTACAAGAAAATTTGTGTGCAGTATGACATCAGCTTTATAACAGTCATATTGTAATTCTATAATCTAATAATCATCAGCTATATTCTACCGACTAACAATCTGAATATAAGGACAATTAGTTTATATCCTACTGTGACCTAAATTGATTTATCCTTCAAATTAATAACATCACGTTGACTCAAAATGGATTGATATTTTATGCTGCTCGTTTCTTCATAAACTCACAAGAAAAATATTAAACTGTATAAGAATTTTCAAATCATTGTGCTTGTAATAATATAGTAATCATTATGTATACGACATGTTAAATGTTTATAGTTTGTTCCATGAAAGATTATATTGTGATTAGGATGTATTTGATCTTGTTTTTGCAGGGGCGTATCTGGGGTATTTGGCGCCTGGGTTCTGAAGCAGAATGTGGCGCCCCGAAGCGTGCGCCGCAGGCGAAAATTTTGGAGCACAAAAATGCGATATGGTACTTTAAATACGTGGAATTTTATGCTCTACGATACAGAAAGAGTAAGGCAGTAAGCCGACACGCCGTACTATGCGAAACTTGCGTGTAGATTTAGAACAATAAGCAAACTCATGACAAACAATATGTTATTCACCTTAGCGTAGAATAATAGAACATTGTTTGTCTAGAAAAATAACTATTTTTAAATAAATATTTTATTATATAATTTCTCATAGAATTAAATAAAAATACAAAAAAAACAAAAAGAAATTAGTTCACTACATAGCTACATTCTAATATACCTAAACCTAATTAAAACTATATAGTTTACATTTTACAATTGCACATAATAGCACAAACAATTATACAAATAACAAAATAACATATCATAAATATAAATATAAATATATCATCACGCCTTTTACCCATTACTAGGTGTGGCACTCTGCCTAAGCAGATCTCGGTAAGTGATATATTTTTTCGCGTAAAGTGCGGTTACCAGCCGTCAAATCACGGCCTCCAAAGATATTAGTGGTGGAGGAGCCACAGGGGTAGATTTTTTTAAATTGGTGAAAATTGTTTGTCGGCTGTGGGGATCGAACCAGGGTTCTCAAGATCCACAGACCGACTCGATACCACTGAGCCACCTACCCCATAAATTAAAATAAATTAAATTAAATGTACAATAAAAATATTTAAATACTCATACCGCGCGTTCCACGTAAAGGTTGGCATAGGGAAATAACATGGGAAAAAAGGTTTTTGTAAATAAAAAGTGTCCGGTAAAAAATTATGGTATAATATTGCACATGACCATACTAGACCTATCCACACACATTATTTCATACAGATTACTTCTTTTTAATGCCACAAATTAGAGAAATTAATGAAAATAGTTCGAGAAAATCGCCTACTAATTATGATTTTTTGTGACAGCTTTGTCATAGAAACAGAAGCTGTCACTATAACCATCAAGATTTGTTGTGAATATTAAGAAATATTGACAGTTAACTTTATATTTCAAACATTAATCACATTACTTCGCGATCTTTTGTAATTAAAGGCCTTAGTACGATAGTAGGTACCTACATTTGGTATTCATTTAATTACTTTATTTATTTTACAAATAATATTAAGACGCAGTACTTGTGTTCTTTTAATATACTCATATTTATTTTAACTTTTTGCCGTCTGCCGCCCTTTTATGCTGGCGCCCGGGTTCTGGGAACCCCAAGAACCCTGGGTTGGAACGCCCCTGTGTTTCTGATTAACTGACCAAAACGTCAACATAAAGACATGTTTACATAGCATAAACAACTAATTGTTCTAAAAAAAAAAGTGGCGTATATTTTGTGTCGTGTTCTAAAATGCCATATATGAAACATATAAGCTGCTAATACCATTTTTAGCTTCAATTATATCTTCGTTTCTAATTCATAGAAGTGTTTAGTTGCTAACTCAAGTTACCGCTAATATCATTATTAGTTCCATTTTGAATCTTGTGAAATGTTAAAATCATGAAACATTAAAAAAAAAATTAATTCCGAAAGTAACCCTAGTAGTTGAGTTGAGTTAACAGTATTTTAAAATAAATAAATACAATATTTAACGTTTATATTAAGCACCCAGGTCTAGAATTGGTCGATTAGAACTGTACGTAAAAACTAGTCGATCGAAAGATACATAATTTAGAAACGCGGAAAAATATTCAAAACAATTCAAAATATTTATATTAAGAAAATGTATTGTGAATTGTATCAAATATATTTATTTTTTTATATATATGTTCTTTGTGTGGCCTTCACGGGCGGAACTCGAACCCACGACCTTATAGTCGTGAGTCAGGCCCTCAACTCGTGCGGACATCACGCGGGACATCAAATATTTATATTATAATATATTTAATGTAATTTTATAAGTTATTTTACATGCATAGTTGTCATGTCATCAAATTAGAATTACCTAACCTATAGGTTCATTTCATACTGTGGTATTGAAATAACCATTTTTTATTCATTCTAGTACAGACTGTTGATCTCTTTCGTAATTTATATAAATACAAGACTAGCCGATTATACAGCTTAGAATCGGTTCTAAAGTAAAAATATGTTTAAAATTAAGTGATGTAACTAGCGATAACTTTTAATTTAAGTAATTACACTTCAAATTTAATCCTCTTCTGTAAAATATCTACCAATATTTATAAAGATGTGAAACAGTAAAATTAGGTTTTTTATTCTATATAAACATGTCTTTATAGGGTAGGTTGCTCACTGGATTTGAGAAACTGGGTTCGTTTTCCATAGCCGATAAACAGTTTTCACCACATTTAAATTAGCCCTATGGCTCCCCCTAACATCTTTGGGGGCAGTGATTTAATGGCTGATAACCGTACTTCATGTGCATAAATATATCACTTACCGAGATTTTATATGGCAGAGTGCCACAATCAATAATGGGTAAAAGGCGTAATGAAATATTTATTTATTTTATTTTGAAGGTTTTGCAACAACCGAAAGGACTATAAGCATCATTGAATATGTTTGTAGGGTAAGACATACGTTGGTAATTTGGTATCTGTTATTTGTTTTGTCTTCAATTTAGTTTGAAAGAAAGACTAAGAAAACTTAAGTAATTAACTTGAGTCATCGCATCAAAATGAGTCAACAATACTTTCAGATAAAATATTTAACATAAATTTAATTATACTTTAATGAACTTAATACTTAGCAATAAAAACTATATTTAATAAATGTATTTTATGGTTAATTAAGCGAAATAATTAAAATCATAGTTTATTACAACATTATTATAAAATGCCTACGGCCAGTATGATGAATAAAGTAAGTTATGTATAATAATTATTTCTTGTAAAATATTTGATTATTTTATAAATTTGTAAAAGTCTCTGTGCAATGTTTAACTGCGTTCAATAAAAAAAGTTTCTTGTCTAACATCAAGCTTTGTATATTTTTATAAAAACAGATAAAGATGACGAAATATTCTGGATATTATCAGAGACGGATTTAGTCAAGGACATTATGGACGGCAGCCCAGGACCCTGTTTAATAAAACAGCATAATTTGCAGTCAAAAAATAAAAGCATTTTAAATAAAAAATAAAAAATAGGCAAAATATTTAATTAGTATTTAAATAAATATATCATCAAACCCTTTACTGGGTGTGGCACTCTTCCGTAGCAGATCTCGGTAAGTGATATATATTTTCGCGTGAAGTGTGGTTAACAGCCGTCGAATCACGGCCCCAAAAGATGTTAGTGGACGGGGAGTCACAGGGATAGATTTAATTGTTTGTCGACTGTGGGGATCGAACCAAGGTTCTCAACTCAGCCATCTACCCCATTAATTAATTAGTATTTGTTTTAAGTAAATACTTAATTTGATTTAAATTCTACAAAATTAATGTAAGAGATCTGCTTAGGCAGAGTGCCACACCCAGTGACGGGTAAAAGGCGTGATGATATATTTATATTTATTTTATTTTTTTAAATTAATGTAATTTTGTCAAATTAAAATAAGTAAAAACAGCTTTTCGGCAAAATTGCGAATGACTCCTCATCACAACTAACTCATATTTGAATTAATTGTGTAGGCCCTCATAGTCCAATACTCCAAAGTTAAGGACGGATCCTTATAAATTATAGATATATAAATAATAAACTTGTACGATTCATATTTGTATTTAGCGTCGAAAGTTTCTAATAAATATAAAATCATGTAAATACAAATTTGTCATCTGTTGAACTAGGATCGTAGGCTGATGATTAATGATTATGACACAGAATTGTATTTGATCTGTGGCCCCAGAATAATTAATTTTTTTAATAAAAACATTGAATTGTTTGTTGTAATTTATATGTGACAGAAATGAAGATGCAAAAGATATATCTGTAGTTTTAAAATGAGTAGTTTAAACTAACGATGTAGTTTAGGAGTTGGATATCAAATTTCATCTATAATTTTTCTTATTCAAGGCGTGTACAAAATATATTACGTGTTTCGAACACGAGATAATTTATCAACAACCAAAAATAAAAAGTGCGTTTTTACATACATTTTTTTCTCAAAGTTATCGAGCTCAAATATAATAAAAAATCTCTATATAGGTATGCTATTTGCTATAAAGAATTATTTTTCCAACTTTCACATACTATAAAATAATATAATTGTTACTTCCTTTTTCAAAAAAATTCACATAAATTTAATATTTGCTATTAAATATTTAATATCCTCACTTATAATTTATATTTGCTACTTGTATTTCATAATTGCATCTTAGATATAATATTTACAACTTAAATTTTCTAACTACCACTTGAAATTAATATTTGCTGTTTAAATCTAATATGTATGCAGTTCAAATTTATTATTATTATGGACATAAACAGAATATAATGGCTTGCTTTTGTTGCGCGTGACTTCTACTAGCTTAGCATTTATTTGTTAAAAATGGCAGCGGACTTAAAAAAAATTCCACTAAGATTAATTATTTGTCTAACAAGTAACACTACCTAACTGTCACTCGCCGATTTAAATGAAACTTGGTACACTAATAGAACTCTAAAAAATATTGAACCCCTATTTTTTTTCTTCCGGAACTTGCTATTTAGGGGGACAAACCATTCCTGAAAGGTGGTAAAGTAAAAATCGCCATAAATGAAATTAAATAATATCAAAATATTACACGTTCAATATTGGTTACACAGGGGTAACCCCGAAAATAGATTCAGCGACCCCAAAAACCCTCGAGTATTAGTTTTGAACCTAAAACTCAATTTCAGTTAAATATCGTAATTTCATCCTCCCATCCTCTTTTTAATCCCTTAAAAAAATGCTTATGATGAAAATGACCCCGAAAATAGATTTCGGCGATCTCAAAAACCCCTGGGTTCAAATCTGGAACGCGCAAAATGTTGCTTCGTAATTTATTTATTTATTTATGTTACGTTGTACAACAGGAACTTAATCCCAATTATAGTACAGGGTCCGCACTCACCGAGCCGCAGTGTGGTAGTTCATATAATTTTCAGCTTGAGTGAGATTTGAACTCGGGATCTCCAGATTCGAATTCCATATCGCTATTCCCACCACCGTACTGACGTAATCGCAGCTTGTATCCATTTGCGTCCAAGCAGCAAGAAAATGTAACCAAACAATTTGTAAACGCATGTGAAAAAATTTTCATATCAGTTCCATAATTCACTTAAACAATATCTTTCCGATACTACAAAGATTCTCACATATAGTTTTACAAGGTTTAGATTTCGGTTCCACATCGTTGGTTACACGATCTTGAACCTGGATTCCGCAACACTTATCAAAACCTAACACTAGCTTATTCAATCAACCCTAAGGGAATTTGATCTTGAACGTTACATAATCCCGGTAAGATCGAAGAAGTAATTTGCATTCGCTGGTTAAGCTCTTGCTATATTTATGGGCGGCTGACACGGTATTAAATTCGTGAATACGCTATTAAGAGTTCGTAATATATTGTATAAATACATGACGTGAACGAAGTGAATATATGGGCGTATCTTGGCAAGTGACTAACTATGTCATTTTTTGAGATTTACTAAATACTGCGTTGTTAAAGACCTACGTCATTTGTCCTAACTTGGGAGGTATCTATATGTCAATTATATGCGCAGGTATTTTAATTGTTTTACCGTTTTAATTAAGAATAAATTGTATCTAATAGTTGCAAACGGTGAAGAATTGCTTTGTAATTATATATGGAATTTACGGGCACAGCTTCTTGATAAAATTATGGAATTATTTCAAAATTCAAATCATCACACATTATGAACTTATACTTTACATAATTGTAAATCTGTATATTGTTCGGATCTCTAGTACAAATACCGATTTATACGAGTAGCAACTGATTAGCAGTTGACTAACTTTATATTTTATCAAAATTAATTTGAGGACAATTCCAATCATAACTTTTCTTCAAATCAAATTACAGTATTTTGCTGAATTGAACCAATCACAGTAGTATAACAGCGATAATTTTTCTAGTGAAAATTGTCGCAAATCGTTGCTTAGATATAACGTTTATTAACTATTTTGAGTAGATTAATATTTATTTGATTTTGTTTACTTTGCTTAGTTATGTCAAAAAATTAAACAATGTAAATTGATCACCAAGGTAATAGTAGTTCAGACATTGTTTTAAAAATACTGCAGGTAACATTTCAAAATATTTCGAGGAATTGTTAAGCCGAATACCATATGTGACTATGATTTTCCTTTGGTAATTTTGGCCTAGATCACTCCTGCTTGTTGCTTTAAGAAGATCTACACTCGTGCTGTCGCATTCGTGCAGATTTTCGTCGCAACAAGCAGTCGTGATCATGACGACAAAAATTTCCGGTAAAATCATAGTCACTAATGGTATTATACAGGATGAGTCTGGGAAGACGCCCCCCCCCCCCTTAACTTTTTTATTATGAGTAATAGAAAAAAATGGTTCATATGGAAGTTTTATTATTTTAAATATACTATTTGATGGCAGATGTAGATATTTTTTATAAAGTCAGGTTTACAAGATACGACTATCAACTTTTATTTTTTAAATAGCAACCTATAATTATTTTACTAAAATAAAAACCGCCATTTTTTTCTCTTTTCAACGGTGTATTAGTTTTTATTAATGTATCTGAAAAAATTCGAGAAAAATAAGAAAATTGAGAAATACTAGAAATAATTTTTATACAAATATTATAGGTGGCTATGTGAAAATAAACAAAATATAACAGTGTTAAATTAATGTCAAAAAAGTATACATTTGCTGGTTGATCCTGAGTTTCAATTTTGGAAAGAAATACGAGTATATGGCTTTAGGATCCTTGAATACTATTATTTATTTATTGGACGTTAACCCATCATCTTCAGCATTTATTAGAACAAAATTATTTTCCAATCCTAATACATATCTGTTTTTTACATTGTCAATTGTTTAAAATATAGCTGAAATTAGCTGCACGGATAAGCAACTGTCATAAACGTAAAAAGTAATGTAACAAAATAAACCACATGTGAAAAAACATATTTAAATCGGTGGAATTTTGCACATGTATACTATCAAGATGGCCGACAGAGAGTGGAGGTAACGATGCTGAATAAATTATGAAACAAAGGCATTAGAGAAGAACTGGAGCGAAAACGATAGAAGAATACATAGAGCAAAGACAATTGAGTAGGTGGGAACACCTGGTTAGGATGGACGATAAGAGACCTACGAAGAAAGTTTGGACAGTCAGAATAAAAGAGAAGAGAGGAAGAGGAAAACCAAGATAAGAGTGGGGCGGTATCGTAGAGAAAACATTAAAGAAGAAAGGAACTACAATATGTGCTAGAGACAAAAAACAGTGGACTAAGTTCGTATATTATTTTATTTTAAACTGGAGGGATCGGCATAAAACGATTAAATGTACCGCAATTACGTTTACAAAGGAACTCAAAATATTACCCGTTATAACTGGTTTCACAAAGTTCGCACAGGGTTGTACAGCCCCATTCGTCGGTACGTGTATAATAAAACCAAAAAATTTACAATCTTTAAATAAGTATATTTTCTTATTCATACGATAGAAGTATAATATTTTATAAATATTATATACACACATAATCTAAACATTTACCTACATTACTTAGTCTGATTCAGTACAAGATATTTAATCTTCTTATTGAGTAACATAACTGCTAATTGGATAATTTAATCCGAAAGTAATTTTTAAATGGTCAATCATAGGAAAAAACAAGACTAATTTTAGGTTGAATACGTCCCTTAAAAATTGACCTGTTGTGACCATCGTTAAGCGATTTCATAGGACAGGGACGTTTTATGCCGATTCCTCCAGTTTAAAATGAAAAAAGTATACACGGATAAGGTATACATGGAGGATAGACTGAAAAGTTATGCACACATTCTTGTAGAGCGCAAACAAAGCAAATAGTAAGATCGGGCAAAAATTACATGAAAATACAATTTTAAAGCTTGAAAATCGTATATTTATTTTTCAACATAGTCGCCGTTGAGGCGTACACAGAGTTTTCTAAAGTGGAAGGTAAATCGGCAAAATAATTTATCGCTCAAAAGATTTCATCATATGCCAGCGTATTAAACTCGAATCAGGATTTCAGTCGGATAATCTGTTCAAATAAAATATGAACTCATTTTTGAGTTCTACGTCTTAAATATTAACACAAAAACCAACCATACTCGTATAGTATCTCTGAAGAGCCTGCGGGCATCTCAATGCCTCTAATCGTATAAATGATGGCGTTCAAGATTCGACCTTGGCTGCATTACATGCGAGGCATGCACAAAAAGACAAATAAACAGAAAAAAGATGCAGGCGTCCGTGTGTTAGACAGTGAGACTAGTCATAAATATTCCACGCTTTGCATATTAACAGCCACATCTAACGCAATAAATTAAATAACGTTGTGTGGAACGACTGCCGTAGTGTTTCGATTTCATGCGGAGACTTTACACTTCGCCAATTCCCACCTAGAAATTTAAAAATTCTAGGATACAATATTTATTATCTACATTCGGATAGGAGCAGAGAAATGATTAGAAATTGATATTTATTTTTGTCTACGATTGCTATGGAAAAGCTGACAATTATTCTCTCATTAGTCATTGGTCAAATTGACGTTTTCTGTGGAACAATCGAAAAATAACTTTGTTTTATGTTTGCTATGGCAATGCACGAAAAAGATAATAAATGCTCTATTGTTTCAACAGGTACCAGGGATACAAACAAAATAGAAACTTGTCATATTGACAGTTGACAGAACGAATTTATTTTCAGTACGTATACGTTTTTTAATCATTTAAGATGCAATCGTAGAAAAAATATATGTGTATCACAGCTCTCACCTTCGGCTCGCGCTGTAATTACTGTGCTCGAGTAACAAAGAATCGGTTTACGCTCTTAATACAGGGTGTTTCAGGACTAGTGTAACAAACTTTAACAGCTTATTCCTGAGGTCATTTTGAGCCAAAAATGTCATATGAACATAGGTTCTATTCCTTCTAGTTACCAAAATACAAGAGGTTGAATTTCTATAAATAACACGAAATTTTCAAATTTTTTTAATCAATCAAGATACTTTCGGAAAACAAGAGTTTTATTGAAAAGTTATACCTTATTTGTCTTAATTAATTTTATTTATTAATAAAATGCATACGAGTTCAAGGCGCTCATTTTGAACACTTGCTGTATTTTTTTAAAAATTTATTATTTTATTTCATATTGTGTTAACCTATTCAATGTTTGGTTATGTTGTTCTGTGTCTATTTAATTGTGTCATTTTATGTTTTGTTCTCTAAATCGTATTCGTTAATATTAATAAATAATTTCATCGAGGAGTTCATCGATGGTCATCGACGCTCATCGACCAGTGTGCCATAGGCATAAGGTATATCTTTTCAATAAAACTCTTGTTTTCCGAAAGTATCTTGATTACAATCGTAATCGTAATCGTGTTATTTATAGGACTTCAACCTCTTGTATTTTGGTAACTAGAAGGAATAGGACATATGTTCATATGACATTTTTGGCTCAAAATGACCTCAGGAATAAGCTGTTAAAGTTTGTTACACTAGTCCTGAAACACCCTATATACCAATCATTCTTTATATATATATATGTTACCTGACCAGAACCCCCGACTTCAGCACATTACCAAGCAACAGCCATTCCCAGGGGAATCGGATTGCTCTTATCTATTGTAGCCTAGAATGTAGTAACATGTCATGTAAACCTTCAGTCTGTAGTTAACACTCATAGAGTAAAGTTGTAAACTGTCTTAGAAAGCGAATTAAACTTATTTTTAAAAAGTAAATATCAGCGATCAATAAATTAATTGGCGCAGTGCGGTAGGATTCTGATAGAAGTTTCATTGTGAAAAATTCGTCAGTTTCAACTGTTAAATCAGAAAAATCGAACCAGAAGATAATTCATCGAGAATTCATCATCGAAGTCGACAACACGACAACCACTCGAGAAGACATCCATCACGGACAACTACTCGCTTGGAATGAAGATCGCTGTACTAATACTGTAAGTTGCTTTCCTTTCTATTTCCATAATATATGACAGACTCCTCGCACTCATCTATTTCCATAGAGGAAAATAGTGAAAACGAGTTAGAATTAGATTACGGTTACAGTCTAGAAGACACTGAATTAAGTTCAATATTTTCCGCACTAGATATAACAGAAGACGTTGTCATAGAAAACAATAATTGTTCAAACATGGCAGTCGCAAAATTCGATGCAAAATTACTAGACATTGTTCCAAAATTCGACGGAAATCCATTAGAACTTTCCGCATATTTAGACATTGCTAATACGTTAATAACCAATTATTGGGATGCAAACCCATTGAATGTTAATTGCGTTCAAAATATCACAGTAATTTACGGCATTTACGCCAAACTTATCGGACCGGCACGCGAAGTTTACTCTACGTGCACCGCAAAAGACTGGAAATCAGTTAAAGATGCGTTAATCGCACACTTTGGCGATCAACGTGATGAAAACGGATTATTGGTCGATCTAGATCAATTGAGACAAAAAGATAACGAAAATCCTTTACAATTTTACACTCGTATCATGTCAAATCTAAGCGCGTTACATAATTATGTAGACGTACATGAAAACACACCAGCAACAAAGACACTGAAAAAGAATTTCTATAACACACACGCTTTAAAAATGTTTCTAGCAGGTTTAAAAGAACCCCTTGGTTCCACGATCCGTGCTATGAAACCCGACACGCTAGCAGAAGCAAGACAACATATTATAGCTGAGAATAACATCCGACACTTACAGAGATATCATTTTGATAAATCTAACTTTGATAAAAATAAAATCCAAAATTCAAAACACTACCAAAGACCGATTCAAAGACCCCAAATTTTCACACCGATTCAAAGACCCCAATTTTTCTCACCACCACCACAACGATTTTATAATAACTTCCAACAATTCCCAAGTAATCCCATTAACTTACAACCCCGATTCACACAAACACCCCAGAGATTCCTTACTAACCAACAAGTATTTGGAAATAAACCAAGATCCAATACAGTCAATGTATGGAAACCCCAAGGCTCTGCAAATCGAGTCTCATATCCAAAACCTACCCCTATGAGTGGAGTATCTCATGGAACCTTTTCAAAACCTGAGACTAGAATAAATAGACCACAATACCAACAAAGACCACAAAATTACTTTGTAGAAGAATTACATAATGTCGAACAACCCACAGAATATTATGATCAAAACGAATATAATTACGAAAACTATGAAACAGATTATGCAAATTATGATTCTCAAAACGCGAGCTATTATACTCCCGAAAATTTTGAAGATAACATTCATGAACAACCACTACCCGAAGATGACCAAAATTTTCACGAACCCAGCCAAACAACGAACCCAACATAGAGTTACACTCAATATATGATAAAAGAGATTTACCGTACATTCAAATCTCAAATCCACCATTAAAATTATTAATTGACACAGGTGCAACAAAATCATTTTTAAACCCAGATATTGCAGAAAACTATTTTAAAAACCACATTAAGAAAGAAAATTTTACTATTTCCTCTATATTCCAAACAACTAAAAGAGATTCTTGTATAGAAATACCAGCATTCCCAGAATTCAATGACGATAAGAAAATTAAATTTTACCTCTTTAAATTTCACCATTTCTTCGACGGATTAATTGGTTATGATACTCTCAAAAATCTTAATGTTCAGTTAGATTTAAAATATTCAAATTTACACACACCAAATACTGTCATAAAATTATCACATTACGAAGCTAAAAGAAAGTTGTTATTTTTCGCACGCATAGAACCCAGCACTCTAGAAACTTTAAAGATTCCTGTAAATGTAGATAATGGCGACATCTTAATACCGGAGACAAAAATTTCTAATTGTCTTATCAGAGAATGTGTAACTAATTGTAATGCAAGCTACGCACCAGTTGATATCTATAATAATACTGACAAACCTCAAGAAATTAAATTGTACGAACCCCTAAACGTAAACTCATTCAATGAAGTAGATTTTGATTTATTTAACGCTATAGTTTATAACGATTTAAATGAACAATTAGACAAGCATGATATAACTAATTTAATTCGTACCGAACATACAAATTTAGAAGAGAAAAATCAAATAGAAAAATTAGTTAAATCTTATTCAGATATTTTTCATCGTGAAGGTACGTCATTAACCTTTACTAATAAAATAAAACATAAAATTTCCACCACAGATGAAATACCAGTCCATACAAAATCGTATAGGTATCCTTTCATACACAAACCTGAAGTAGAACGACAAATAAATAATATGTTAAAACAAGGAATAATTCGACCCAGCGATTCACCCTGGTCATCCCCTATTTGGATAGTACCAAAGAAGGCCGATGCCTCCGGAACGCAGAAGTGGCGTATTGTAGTCGATTATCGAAAGATAAACGAAAAAACTACAGACGATCGCTACCCAATACCAAACATAACCGATATACTAGACAGACTCGGACGTTCACAATATTTCTCGACTTTAGATTTAGCGAGCGGATTTCATCAGATTGAAATGCACCCAGATGATATTCAAAAAACCGCATTTAACGTAGAACACGGACACTATGAGTACTTGAGAATGCCCTTTGGACTCAAAAATGCCCCGTCCACTTTCCAAAGAGTAATGGATAATGTTTTAAGAGAATTTATTAATAAAACTTGTTTTGTTTTTATGGACGATATTATAGTTTTCTCATCCTCTCTTCAAGAACATATAGTAAGTTTAAAACAAATATTCCAAAAATTGCGCGAAAGTAATTTTAAAATCCAACTTGATAAGTCCGAATTCCTAAAAAAGGAAGTAACCTTCCTAGGACACATAATCACACCAGAAGGAATTAAACCAAACCCCGAAAAAATTAGAGCTATTCAAAATTATCCTTTACCGAAATCAACTAAAGAAATAAAAGCATTTTTAGGACTATTAGGCTATTACAGAAAATTTATTAAAAATTTCGCTAAACTAACGAAACCAATAACATCATGTTTAAAGAAAAATGCAACTATAGATACAAAAAATACCGAATACGTAAATTGTTTTAATATTTGCAAAGATTTATTATCCAATGAACCAATATTGCAATTCCCCGATTTCGAGCAACCTTTTATCTTAACAACGGACGCAAGTAACCTTGCAATCGGAGCCGTATTATCTCAAGGTAAAGTCGGCACTGACTTACCGATAGCGTATGCAAGTCGTACACTCAACGACTCTGAAACTAGATACTCTACGATAGAAAAAGAACTTCTAGCTATAGTCTGGTCAGTAAAGCATTTCAGACCCTATTTATTTGGACGTAAATTTTTCATTTACACAGATCACCGCCCCCTACAGTGGCTTTTTTCCCTCAAAGAACCCAATTCTAAACTTGTTAGATGGCGTTTAAAACTAGAAGAATACGATTATCAAATAACATACAAAAAAGGATCACTGAATAAAAACGCGGACGCCCTATCACGAATCCAAATTAATACAAACGAAACAATTGAAAATTCAGGAGGAATATTTGACTATATGAAAGAATTTAACAAAAATATTAACGAAGTTACTGATATAACCAAAAACGAAGACTCAGATAATAGTTCATTAGTAGTCGAAACCGATAACGAAATCATCGAAATATCTGACGATGAAACAGTACACACAAATATAGAAAATCCAATTGTAGGTATTCCAATCGTTGAAAGACCAATTAATTACGGTAAAAATCAAATTATTATCTCAGAAGTACAATACAATCCAAAGAAACCAAGAATCACAAAACTCTTTCAAAACACACAACGATTTACAGTTCAAATTTCAAAAAATAACTTTGTTAGAGATATAGTTAAGTTTGTAAAAGAATACGTTGTTCCTAAAGTTAAATATCAATTATATTTCGAAGATCCTATATACGAAAAATTCAGTTCCGTAATTCAAAAATACTTCAAAAACTCTCAAATAGATTTTGTTAGATACACGCAAAAACTCTTAGATATAGAAGATAATGATGAAATTGTACAAATAATACAAAACTATCATGAAAGCAAGACTAACCACCGAGGTCTTGATGAAACCGAAAATCAAATTAAAAAACGATACTATTGGCCAAATTTAAGAAAATCAATTCAGACTTATATTAACGAATGCGAAGTATGTTTAAAAACAAAGTACGATAGAGTTCCAATAAAACCAAAATTTAATATTACACCCACACCTACAAAACCATTTCAAATTTTACACGTAGATACGATCACTTTAGAAAAAGAAAAATTTCTTACTATCATTGACGCATTTTCGAGATATGCTCAAGCTTACAAACTAAATTCAGGACAAGGCATAGAAGTAGTAAATAATCTCGTAAAATACTTTACACATCATGGTATACCCGAGCAAATCACTTCAGACAATGGGTTAGAATTTAAAAATTCATTAATTAAAGAACTATTGGCAGTTCATAAAATCAAACTCCATTTTATAAGTTCACAACATCCAGAATCAAATGGATTGATCGAACGATTCCATTCAACCTTAGTAGAACACATCAGACTACTAAATAACCAACAAGAATACTCTAAAGAACTAATTGAAGCAAAAATTAATTATGCACTTTTAGCATATAATAACTCCATTCATTCAGCCACCAAGTTAAAACCATGTGAAATAATATCAGGACATTTAGACTTAAATTCACCACTAGACATTGAATTAGAAAACCAGCTAGTTAATAATTATATTGTAAATCACAAAGAAAAAATTAAATTGTTATATAATAAAATACGAGAATCAAACGAAAGTTACAAACAAAAAACAATAGAATACGCTAATAAAAATCGCGAAGACCTACCAGATATACCAAACACAGTTCTTGTGAAAAATAAACAAAACCAAAGTAAAACAAAAAATAAATTCAAACCCGAACAAATTAATAAAATGAATCTTACGTTAAAGACCGCTGAAATAAAACCAGAGCACGGTAACACATCGAAAAACATTCACTTGTCTAACATAAAAAGACCGAGACAAAAAACATATAAATTCAAAAAGTCAAAAAAACGACCCAAAACCAAAATAAAAATTTTGGAAAATAAATTACTAAAGAAGCCTACTTTGTTGCAGACTTGCGACCTTACACCTGACAAAGACGCAAACAGTACAAATACGGAATCTAGCGACTAATCCTGGAATCCTCCCATTTAAACTAGGACATGCTAAAATAAAAACCTCTTCCCATACTTTCCTACATTACATTGATCTAAAACCTATTGAAAATGAAATAAACTTAATAAACGAAAATTATATACAATTTAGTAAAGTAATTGATTTAGCTACCCCTGAACTTCATGACTCTTTAAATAATTACTATAAACACTTAGAATATGAACTCAAAAATGTTAATAACAAAATTACTTCCTTTTACCCTGAAAAACGCCAAAAACGTGGCATACTCAATCCCTTAGGATCTGTAATAAAAATTATAACTGGTAACATGGACAACGACGATGCTAAAGAAATTCACAATAACATCTTAGAATTAGAAACAAACCAGAATAAAATTGTTGCAAAATTAAATAAACAAATTTCACTCTCAAAAATTGTTATGTCTAACATAAATGATACGATGACTTTAATAATCAGAAATCAACAAAAAATTGAAAATAGAACAAATGAACTAGTACGAGCAATAAACGCTACAAATAATAATTTCTTCTATTACACGGAAGCACATGACATTTTAGAACATATGAAACTTAATCTTGATTCTTTATTAAATTTTCTTGAAGATATGGAGAACGCTGTAACATTTGCAAATATAAATATTGCACATCCCAGTATTATTTCTCATCAAGATTTAAAAGATATTGTTAATGAATTATATTCAGTTTATAACCATAAGCAGTTGTTGTTTTCTGACGTCAACGACCTTTCAAAGTATTATAAAGTAATAAACACTAAAGTACATATTTTTGAAGAAAAAATAATGTTTTCACTAGAATTCCCTCTAGTTCACCCTGAAACCTTCGAACATTACCACCTGTTCTCAATCCCTAATGAAAATCAGTCAACTATTATCCCACCATCTACTTACCTATCAATAAGCAACAATGCATATCAATACAGTAATGAAGAATGCATCGATCTACAACCAGAATTTTTGTGTAAAAGCACAAATGTTTTACCACTACAGAAGAAACAAGAATGTTTAATTTCTATCTTGTCAAATGAAATTACAGCTGACAATTGCCAGCTAATACCAGTCAAAATGAATCAACAGATCGTTTTGAAAATCAACGACGCCCACTACATCGGAATATTCCCGAAGCAACGGAAGATACAAACTATGTGCCAACAGAATACGATTGTCTCTCTACAAGGAACCTTCCTATTCGTTGTTCCTCCGAATTGTGGATTTAAAACACCGTTTTACGTCTACTCAAACAAATTGAAGACAGTACCAGGTCACCCATTAAACTTGGAAACAATCAACATGCGAAATGTAACAAGAGCACAAGTCGAAGAACTCAATCTGGACAAATTATCCCTCGACAAACTACACCAAGTCCAACTGCAAGAGATGCAAGAACTTCCCAATGATCCAATCAATCTTCACATCGATAATTATTCAAGAGGGCTAACCATCTACATCATCATCTTCTCTGCAATAATAATATTATATTGTGTTATAAAATTAATCAAAACAAAAATGTTGCAGAAAATAAAGATTCCAGACATCCACAGGGCTGTCGACGAAACTCAAGTCATTCCACCCTAGAGTTTCTTCTTAAGGAGGGAGGTGTTACCTGACCAGAACCCCGACTTCAGCACATTACCAAGCAACAGCCATTCCCAGGGGAATCGGATTGCTCTTATCTATTGTAGCCTAGAATGTAGTAACATGTCATGTAAACCTTCAGTCTGTAGTTAACACTCATAGAGTAAAGTTGTAAACTGTCTTAGAAAGCGAATTAAACTTATTTTTAAAAAATAAATATCAGCGATCAATAAATTAATTTATATATATAATGTGTTTCACAACTTAGAGCAAAAAATTAAAGGATATATTCTGTACGACGTGCTGATCATGAACCAAAAAGAATTTTTTTTTAAATCGCAAAACTATACTATTTTCCATGTTTCCCAGTCCAAAATTTTTCGTTGCCACTGCCACTGGGTGGATGATTATGTTAAAGTTATTAATTAAATAAAATTCTATTATAAATAACTGCTAATAATTGTATTGTGTAATTATTCTTTCGTAGTTGATACCTACTTCATTGTTTTTGTTTCATAATCAGCACGTCGTACAGAATATACCCTTTAATTTTTTGCTCTAAGTTGTGAAACACCCTGTATATATATATATATAATATCTGACTTACATAAACAAAAGCGAATCGAAGTAAAATATCTTATGCTGTCAAATATTTGATGCGATATTGTCTGTTTATGTCAAACTTAAAATTTATGTTTCGTTTGTGCAAAAAGCCTAATTTGTATAAATTGATTGTTTTTAATTATCTAATAAGTCATGATCTTAAGAACAATATTTCATATTTTAATATTTAATGTGAGGTCTTCTTGTCTCCCACTGTCATGCTTAATGTGTCCGGAAATATAATTATCTATTTTTGCAAAATGAAAATTTAACACGTTTCCAAATCAACTCGGAATAAAAAATACAAGAATAACAACAATGAAAATAAATGTAGTAGTTACTTGATTAAATATAATATAATTAAATATTTTAAAAGAAAATAAAACCTAAATAAAGTTCCTTTTACACAGAATAGCACAGTATAATAAATTGACTTGATCAGTAAAATGTAATAATTTTTCTTTACATTTGTTATCGTCACTGTATTTTCAGTCATGTCATATTGCAATAAATTACTTCAGGGTATGATTTCCTTTGGACGAAACCCGTTATCAATACTTATCATATAGGAGTCTTGGGATCGATGCTGCATTAGACACTATGACAGAAGAATTCGACGGACGCCAAACTTTGTACCTAGGTGTCGTGGCGTAGCGGTTAGCATATCTGCCTAGCAATTAGGAGATCCCTGGTTCGAATCCAGACGTTATAAATTTAGCTTTAAATAAAATGTAAGTGAAAATTTGTAAACGGCAATTTAGTTATTTGCGATAGAATGCGCACTTATTACTATATGGAAAGTTAGTAATTTACATACATAGAAAGCAATTTAGTTGGAATGGTTGAAGTGTGAAGAGATGGCGTGCTTTACGGCCGCTTGACCAATATGGAAGACAAGTCAAATACTTGGCAGAGGTTAATTTGAAGAATTAATTTGAAAGGAAAGGAACTGGTGAGTGAGGTGGCTGATTTATGGGGTTACGGGGTTTAGGAGCTGCCTCGAGTGGTAGGCAGATTTAATTCGATTAATGCATGACTTCACACACGTCAAATAAATATGTTAGATTGCAGTGGTAAGTAAATTGTTTTATCTTTGTTAAGCACAGATGGCTGAAGCTGTAGAAATCAATTCAAATTGCTCAGAAACATTTTCATATAGGTATCTGTTCCAGAATATAAATAGTTCCTCCAATTCTGTAACTGTATCCAGTAACAAATGTTGAACGCGTAATATTTTGGCATTATTTAATTTCATTTATGGCGATTCTTGCTTTTACCACATTTCAGGGGTGGTTTGTACCCCTAAAAAGCAACTTCCGGAAGAAAAAAACAAGGTTCAATATTATTTAGAGTTCTATTAGTGTGGCAAGTTTCATTTAAATCGGTGAGTGGCAGTTGGGTAATGTTACTTATCAGAAAGCAAAAGAATTTCAACTTAATTAAAAATAATATATATAGATGAGTCATTTTCTTTAACCCTTTCAAGCTTACTGGTATAACAGCTATACCACATTTTCAAACTTCAATTCTGTTGCGGCTTGATGGTATATTGTAGTTACCACATTTGAGTTAGTATATAGTGTTGCTATCTATTGAGAAAAAAAATAATTTGTTGGGTTTTGTGGCTCTATATCCGTAAAAACGAATTTAATATTGTTTAGATATGCAAGATTTTACCCTTAATTCTGCCCGGAAAGGGTTAATATATCTGTGCCCAAAATCTAGTAAAAAATAATTATACAATTTTAAGAAAGAGAAAAAACAAATTACATAAACTTAAGTCCCCAACCGTTGACAGAACAGTCAAAACAAACTTCTTAAATTCGAGAAACGTATTCAGGTTATTTAGTTTGTAATATAAGGTTTTTGTCGTTTTTGCAATCGCACACGCCGCACACGGAGTCGTAAACCGGCATATTTATCGCAAATGAAGTCCGCGAAGTTACAGATTCAGTTGCATTCGACACAATTAGTGACAATGTGATTGTCGTAAACTCCCTAGTATATGCGATAAAAATTATTTTATAGAACAAGGTTAGAAGCTACATGAATGAAATGGACGTATTTTGCATGATTTTATTTCTTATATTTAATGTTTATAAATGTTTTATGAACATTGCGGAAGGCCAAACGTGTTAATATGTACAGAAGTTCCATTTATTATGAAATATAGTTGTAATATAAATAAACTTCATTTATTTTGAATTATTGTATTAAATTGCATTTATTTTAATCATAGTTTTAATTTAAATAAATTTATTTTATGCTACAAGTATAAGTATAAATATATAATTAGAAATCGAATTATATCATGTTATATGATTGGCAGATGTCAAAGTCATAAAGTGGCAGAAAAGTTGTATCTGTGACGAAGATTTGTTATTTTATTTTTTAATGGCAAATGTGATGCAATTAAACATATCTACAAGTATTTTAATGTTGGTTTCACAAATACAAAAGTTTTAAATTTGTGATACTTATACATATGCATTTGGGAACTTTATCATTGGCTTCAGCAGGTCAAAATATATGTGTACTTAAATTTTCGTTACAGTATTCTTATGAGAAAGAATTAAAAAATCTGATGTGGACACCACATGACTTCCTTGTACGCGTATTAAACTATAGATATTTTTTTAATTGCACATATTTGACATAAAATCTTTTATTTTTTATTTTCTGTTCTAATCCATAGCAAACTTAATTTTAAAAAAACCACAAAATATATACTATTTAAATTTAGATATCTCGCTTATGCAAAAGGCTAATTTAAAAACTCTTAATGTGCTAGACGCAGAATTTAATTCTCTAAAACTTTTATTTGAAGCATTTATTTCTAAAATTAAAATAATACCATTTTTTTAAGGAAAACTGTTAGCAGCTTCATGTAATGTGTCACTTCCGGTTACTGTATTTTAACCAAAATCTATTATATTATTTCCATTGATATAGTAGTCTTATATACCAAATTTGGAAAGTTTTAAATTATATTTGAATATAGTTTTTCATGAAAATCTATTATAGGCTTCAAGTAAAGTACCACTTCCGGAAGTTATATAATGACCAAAAAGGGAGGTGCACAACTAGATGTTATAACAGTCCTAAATATAAAATTTCAATTTTCTACGGCTTGCCGTTTTTGAGTTATGCGAGATACATACGTACGTACGTACGTACGTACGTACGTACATACGTACATACGTACGTACAGACGTCACGACGAAATTAGTCAAAATGGACGCAGGGAGGGCCAAAATGCGTATTTCCACTGAAATCTGAGAACCGAAAATTTTCGCGATAACAATACTTCCTTTACTTCGTACAAGGAAGTAAAAAAGGATCTTTAATTGGGCTAAAATCGAAAAAATATAATTCATATTTTCATATATTGTTTAGTTTTCAAGAAATAACCTCCGGAAAAGTTAAATTCTTTATATTTTTCAGATTTTGTTTTTTTCCCGAGACTGTATCTCAAAAACTAAACGGGATATGTAGATGCGCTCAACTTATAAATACAAATTCATTAATTTTTTTTTAATTTTGCTGAAATTTGCACATAAGATTCAGACACGGAAGATTCAATACCGTTGAGTACATTTTCATATCTCGTTTAGTTTTTAAAATATAACCTCCGAAAAAATTAAAATCTGCTAATTCTTCATATTTTGTAGTTTTTCGAGGCTATACGAGTATGTCCAAAACTAAACGAGATATGAAAATGGGTTTAACGGCATTGAATTTTTCGTGCTTCAGTTGCCTTATA
The DNA here is from genome assembly GCA_947425015.1 of Pterostichus niger. Classification (NCBI taxonomy): domain Eukaryota; kingdom Metazoa; phylum Arthropoda; class Insecta; order Coleoptera; family Carabidae; genus Pterostichus; species Pterostichus niger. The sequence continues at coordinate 20,293,874 of OX380344.1, read as the reverse complement.
AATACATTTTCAGCAATTTTTATTTTTTTCAAAATTTTTAACAAAACGGTGTTTGATCAATATCTCAAAAACTAGAAAACATTTGCACTTAGAGACTTTACCATTGAATTCAGCTGGTCAAAATTCATATGTATGTAAACTTTCGTTACAATATTCACACAAGAAAGAATTTTAAAGAAAACCTTAAGAAATTTTCAAAAAATTAAATTGATCAAAATTTGCTTATAAGTCAATTCGAACATTGAGAATTCAATGCTGTTGAGTGCACTTTAATATCTTGTTTAACTTTAAAGATATAACCTCCAAAAAAGTTAAATTCTTCTTATTCTACAGATTTTGTAGTTTTCCGAGGCTATATCTCAAAAACAAAACGGCATATGAAAATGCGCTGAAGCTAAACTCATATTTTATAATATTTCAGAATGTCATTTTTAAGTATAAGAATTATAATAATACTAATATATTTATTTATATATACGAATACATCTTACAAAAGTAGACGGCAACATTATATTATATTTTATCAGAATTATAGGTTCTATAGATACATAAATAAATAGTATATTTAAAATCAGATTCATAGAAATTGATGACAAAATAATAATAAATAATACGAAAGAAACAAAATGATCAATGTATGCCTTTTATCACAAATCGCCATTTATTTATTTATTTATATTACGCTGTACAACAAGAACATAATTCCAATTACAGTACAGGGTCCGCACTCACCGAGCCGCAGTGTGGTAGTTCATATAATCTTTAGCTTGAGTGAGATTCGAACTCGGGATCTCCGGATTCGAATACCGTATCGCTATCCACACCACCGTACTGACGGACATGGAAAATATTCAAATATTTTCAAATGTTTACCAACACAACAATGGTAGGAAACCTTTCAATAAAGAGAGCAAATAATTTAATTTGCACGATTGCATTATTCACTTGCACTTCGACAAAGGCAAGCATAACAATAGGAGAAAATAATCAACAATAAAAAAATAACTTGGAGAAAGATACCACAGATCCTAAGCAGTCGAGTCCATGAATATCTCTAAAGACATTTGCAAATGTGTCGTCGTGACATAGTTGCACAGTAGGACACAATATAGGAGCATTTATTGTTTAAATATTCATGTAGTTGGTACCTGTGCGCATTAATGTGCATTGTATATTGATATCAACATAAAAACAGTCGAGATTAATTCAGTACGCAGGTCATTATTAGTGTATTAAACGCGAAATAGAGTTGTTCTATACATTATGGGTATCGTATGTCGCTGTTGTTATTATAAACGAGCTGGTTTACGTGTGTGACACTGTCACACTGCAATTGAGTATTGGTAAATTATTATATTGGCTGCGAGATATTATAATCATGAGAATTATCAATATTGCATGTTACATTTATGTGTATACATACGTACTCGTACATACATGTCTTCGTATTTTATGTCAATTAAATTATTGTTATCTGTATTTATATAAAATAATTGACATTTAATATTTTAATATTCACAAAATACAAGATTTTATTGTTATTATACGGAGAAAAATTTAAATGTCACCAGGATTTGATTTTATTCCATTTTTTAGATTAAATTTTATCAAATATCAAATATCTTGTTCACCTGATGATGGTCTAGTCGACCGAAATACGTATTGTAAAATAAACTTTACATTATTTGAAACTAACCTAGTGTTTTTTAATTTAATTTTTTATATATATATATACCTTTTTATTGTAAATATTAGTTCTATTATCATCAATTTTTATTTATTTTTCAAGTACTTTTCAAGTATTAGATTAGTAGCAAAATGTACCTACCTTTGTTATAGTTCCAATTTTTGTCACTATGATCGCATTCTTATTTAAAAATCTCAATATACTAGCCGTAGAAAGCTACTTTCGTTGTCTTTTAACTTACAATTTAATATTAGAAAATTTATAATCGAGAAGTAAGTCGAACGCTCGCATCAATATGTACTATAGTTATTTGTGTATTAAGAACGTAAAGTGATTCTTTGTGACTCGGCTCGCGTTGCAATAGTCTAAGAGGAACAAAGATACTTTACACTCGTGATACATACATAATTTTTTCTATGATTGCAACTTAAATTTTGAAAAACCTATATGTACTTAAAATACACTCGTTCTGTTGATATGAGAAATTTTTATTTTGTTTGTATCCCTGGTAATTATCGAAGTAAGCGCGCATTTATTTTCTTTTTTGCGCGTTGCTATAGGAAATGCGCGCATTTAATATCTTTTTGGGGTGTTGTCATTGGAAACGCCGAACCAAATTATTTTTCGATTGTTCCACAGAAAACGATAATTTTACGACGACAAATTAAAGCGTAATTGTCAACTTTTCATAGCAATAGTAGAAAAGTATTTTTTTCTACATATTAATGCCAATTTTATTTAATTTTAATCTCCGTGTCCGGACCCTGTGCTGTAATTGGGATTAAATTCCTGTTGTACAGAGTAGCATAAATATAGTTATATGTGTATTAAGAGCGTAAAGTGATTCTTTGTTACTCGTACACTGTAAGAGAGCTGCAATATTATAAGAGGAACAAAGACACTTTACGCTCGTGATACACACATACTTTTTTCTACGATTGCATCTTAAAATGATTAAATACGTATTCGTGCTGAAAATAAATTCGTTCTATCAACTGCCAATATGACAAGTTTCTGCTTTGTTTATATCCCTGGTAAGTATTGAAATAAGCGTGCATTGAATATCATTTTCGCGTGTTGTCATTGGAAACACGCGCATTTAACATATCTTTGTCGCGCGTCTACAATGACAACGCGCGAAAAAGATATTTTTTCGGTTGTTCCACAGAAAACGTTAACTTTATGATGACAAATGAGAGCGTAATTTTCAACTTTTCGTAGCAATCGTAGAAAAAATAAATTATAAATGTTGCTATTTTTAATACTAGTGTTGGGAAGCATGTAAGCAAAAACTTTGAGAAACATTACTTTATAGGCAAACGTTTTTTTAATCTTTTTTGTATGTATATCTCGTCATTTTGGATATTAACTTTACATTTACTCTTATTTAGGCCACAATATACTCATTTTTGTTCTAATATGATACTATTTTAGTGGATTAACCGTCTTGGTATTATTTATTCTTAATTCATTACGAATTATACAAAATATACCTAACAATTATATGTACTAGTACCTAATAACTCTATTAATATTTTATGTAAATAAGAAACAAGTAAAAAATTGAAACAATAGTCTAATATATTAGATCAGCTTGAGTCCTTTCCTTTTAATTGTTCAGCAACACATTTTAACAAGTATGAATAGTAATATCTACAATAAACATTTGATCGTGACACGTTGTCAATTTGTCAATAATTTTTTGCAGACAATAATTGATTATCTATACAGTATTATTGTATAACAATGAACATATTTCATATGTATTGAGAACAAGATCAAGGCAAAGCATGTGTTACATGTGTTTGTGTGTGTCATGAGTATGTTGATCATTCAGAGCCGGATATATAACTGGTAATTAATAATTAAATTTACTCGTAAATAGAGCTGTAAATTATTATATTAAGCTTTCATGCATATAAAAATTCACTTTGTATGCAGATCAGGTTATATATAGTTATGCGAATGTATTATTTAACAGGAATTGTTTGATTTACTTATTCAATTACATATTGACAAGAAATGTTTACATATATCAAATAAAAATGAGAATTTACCACACGTTACTGTCAACCAATAGGATCACGAATTTGTTTGAAAATGAACCAATGAAATGTACATTTCGTCGGAAATTCATCACTAGTGAAATTTCATTGGAAATACCACTGTTATTAATATCCTTGGTTACGAATAAAATAAATGATATTTTCAATATTTTCATAAACGTCAATTTTGAATATTAAATGTACACTGAAAAAATGTAGAATTTTCATCACTGTACAAATAAATACCTAACTATTCTTGTTAATTAACTCTTGTTTGGTAAATTCTCAAGCCGAATACAAACTCGTAGTATGAAAATTGACAGATAATATTTTGACATAAATATACATTCGTTGTTATGGAAATAGGACACACAGCTCATAGTTTGTCAAAATATTTTCAGCATTTTCATACTACTTGTTATATTATATATGAATATATCATCACGTCTTTAGCAAGTACAGGGTGGGCCACTCCCCCGCAGTGATTCATTTTCCTCATAAACATTTTTATCTAAGAGTAACAAATATTATATCACTGAATGCAGAAATAAAATTCTCTATCCAGCAAATATAAAAATATAGTTCCATTTAAAATAACATTTTGATATCCACAGTTTGTGAACCACTGGTTGAATTTTTTTATGCTCATTAAAATAGTCTTGTAAAATAGAAATTGTTTGCTAATTTAATCGACCTCGTAGGTCTTATAGTTCTCGAGATAGCAATAGTGGACAAACAAAAATAATTAAAATCATAATTAGAATCCTCTTTACTTAGAGTGAAACGTCAAAAATGCCACCTAAGCATTCGTCAATTGTTTTTTTAAGTTGTTCAAAATTTAATATCAACTTAAAATTTTCGAGCAGAGAATTCTAGTAAACGTATCAAAAATGATATGGTCAGGTAGGTGGTCACAACAGATTTGGTTTATATACCTATGTTGAAGCCAGTGAAATTTAAACGCACTTTTATTTAAGACGGATAGGAATGTTGGGTGTAGAATACGTATTTGTAGAATGTATCGAATGAATAAATAAATGATCTATGAATCTTATTTACAGTAAGAACAAACATATACCAATCATATTTGGTTGAATGACACAAAAGTAAATATTAAACGAAAAGTAAGAATACAAATAAAATAAATATGTCATCACGCCTTTTACCCATTACGGGGTGTGGCACTCTGTCTAAGCAGATCTCGGTGATATATTTCTTCGCGTGAAGTGAGGTTACCAGCCGTAAGAATACATTTAATGTAAATATAAAGTATGCTTGCAGGCAGGGTCGCAACTACACATTTTTCCAGGAGGGGCAAGACCTAATTTTGCCGCTCCCCATGCCCCACACAATTCCAGTAATTTGCAAATAACTTTTAGTCCTATTTGAAAATATTTGGGATGTTATATAACATTATGATGGAATTGAAGTTAATAAGTACGGTTTATTTATAAATGAGAACAAAACAATTCATGTAAAAAAAATATTATACTACAGGAAAATATTATACATAACACTATTATATAAATTTGACTTTTCTTGATTTTTTGGCTGCAAAAGTTTTGATTATTTCGTCAAATGAGATAGATGTTCAATTGATATGGGACTTAAATTGGTGAATCTCTGTTGTGTCATTGTGCTTCTTAAATAATTTTTTATTAAATTTAGTTTGCTGAAGCTCATTTCACCTGAAGCAACAGAGACTGGAAGAGTAAGGAATAATTGCAGAGCTGTTGTTATATATGGGTAGCTCTCTTGGACGTGTTCCTCATAAATAATTTTTAAAGTAGATTTAAATTTCAATTGCATTTTTCTCGATTTTTTTAATATATAAGAGTATAATTTTTTTACATGGTTAAATTTAGAAAAAAATATGCTATCGAATAGCCCTATAATATGTATCATGCTATTTCAGAAAATAGAATTTTGTGCCATAACTTGAAAACCATTGGTTTAAAAAAATATATAACTACATAGTCTAGTGTACCCCTCAGATATGAACTTACTTCCCAAATAACATGTTTTAATATGACTAATAATAAATAAAATAATCGCGATGTCCTATAAAAAAACAACCTGTATATTAATTGTTAAACGTTTAATGTTTAATGATAAATGATATTCTTAATTCTTAACCCTGTAGGTTATAAAATTGCCGAGCGCAGTGTCTAGTGCATGGTGCATACTAGACTATCTATCGTCTAGGGATGCGGAGAGACGAAGGCGGTCATAGGGAAAGAAGACGGACTACGTGTATACAGTAAACTGTACTGCCCACAGATAGTCTAATATACTGACACTGACTGACACACACGCGATTTTGAAACACAGGCCATGTACTGTGCCAAGTAGTTACTTAAGAACTTTTTGTTACATATTACAGATTACAGGTTTGAAATTAGTTTAAAATATTTGAACTGTGTTCATAATTTTGTCGCCTCCAAAATTTTGCCGCCCGGGGCAGATGAACCTCCCTGCCCCCCCCCCCCAGCTGCGGCCCTGCTTGCAGGTCATAAGTCATGGTTAATATTCTATTGATAAATATACGTGCTTATTGTGTAATGAAGTAACAATCATTTGATTGATACTTTATTGTTTATTAAGTATTAATTACTATAATTATACACTATATTAAAAAAGATATTTTTTATATGAGTAATTAAATGACCGCTTACAATACTCAATTCAGGTTTAGCATTGCGTGCAAACAATACATATTTTATAGCGTAACTTCGAATATAGATATTTCATACATTCTATATGGTTTTTGTTTTATTGCCAATAATTTTATTGTCACAAAAATTATCAGTGTGTAAATATTAGATACACTAAAATACAATACTATATTCGAATTAGGATTTACTTGTGCTTAAATAATATAAATATAAATAAATATATCATCACGCCTTTTACCCATTACTGGATGTGACATTCTGCTATAGCAGATATCAGTAAGTGATATATTTCTTCGTGTGAAGTGCGGTTACCAGCCGTCAAATCTCCACCCGTAAATATGTATCATAAGAACAATAAGGATAGGTTATTTAATTACTGTTTATTAAAATTTGTTGTACTATTAAACACATTTATCAATTACGTCCCCCAAAGAATTTGAATGTAGTGAAAATTGTTTGTCAGCTGTGAGAATCAAACCCGGGTTTCTAAATACAAACCAATTACTATAATTTTCTAATATTCTATATTAATTATTTTATATTATTAGTATGGGGTAGGAGGCTCAGTGGTATCGAGTCGGCCTGTGGATCTTGAGAACTTTGGTTCGATCCCCACAGTCGACAAACAATTTTCACCAAATTAAATCTACCCCTGTGGCTCCCTCGCCACTAACAGTTTCGGGGCGCGTGATTTGACGGCTGGTAACCGCACTTCGTGCGCATAAATATATCACTTACCGAGATTTGCTACGGCAGAGTGCCACACTCAGCAATGGGTAAAAGGCGTGACGATATATTTATTTATGAATTATTTTTTTATAATTCTATATGTTATTTTTTCCCCTTCTTCTTATTTCAAGACAAACGGTAATTACTCAAAATTTGTTAACGAACATAGAACTAATTAAATACAAAAACTGATTTCCTATATCGCGGTTACAATGTGTATTCTGAGCAACTATTTTTGCCAAAAACTATGCTACAAAGTGCAATTTTATACGAAGTTATCAAGTTGTCTAGTTGTAAAAATGTCAAATATCAGTTTAGTTATTATTGCTCAAATTTTGTAAAATTATTGCATTAATTTTATTTATAATAAAATAATTATATTAAACTGCAAAACACTTCTTTATTGAAAATTAAAGATATTTAGTTTTATAACATACTGGTAATGTAAAATTTTAACTCGAACCTAAGTTCAAGAAATGTCAAAATAAATTAAATTCAAATGCTAATTGAATCTGTTAGTTTTGCCAGCTAGAAATTATAATTTAATTTTTTTAATACAAATTTTATAATAAAAATACAGTTATGCGATATAGAAAAATAGTATGAAAAACACATGCTACAAAGACCAATTTTTTTAATATGCTATACTTTGATTAATTTAATTTTTCAGTTGTCAAATATTTCTATGTAAAATGCATTTTACCATTTAATAAAAATGGAAGAATATTTTATTTCGAGTATTTTCTATTTTAGTTATTTTTCAGTAATAATGAAATGTTTAATTAGGATCAAAAAGTATCTAACAGATTTACTGCTACGGTTAGTATTTCATAGACAAAGGGCAGCCAAGGCGAATCTAGCAAATTTTTTATAAATTTTGTTTGACACAAATCCAAAATTAAAGTGACCCGTGAAGGTAGTTATTGTATGTTACAATATAAACCTCCTATATAAATTAGTAATGATTAATCGCAATCAGGTGTCCAGACAAAACATAAATCAAAAGATTAGAGTAACTAAAAAACCATTTATAAACTAAACGTATGTATTTGTTCGCTGTAAGCATTAAAATAACTAATTCAATTATTATTATAATGTGTATTAAGCTAATTTTGTTACAGTTTTATTGTCAATATTAATTTATTAATTATGTTAATAATGTGATAATTTATCACCGAAAGAAATTAGATTAGTTCTTATTTATTCAAGGTTATGTCATAAGAAGTTGTTATACAACATATTCTTAACATAAGTATCTGAAAAAAAAACAGTATTTTGTATATAATATTGCACCAATGATAATAAAATCTGTAAAGCGATTCGAAATGCTTTATGTCAAAGTGATGGTGAAAATTTAATTCTCTTTATTTTAGATTTTAATAACTTTTCATTAATTTAGGAACATTTGATGGAAGTAGAGTTAGTTAACTATTAAAGTGTCTCATTCTAGTTAGTAAATACCGTGATTAAGCATTAACCTAGGGAGGAAATAATACATTTTCATCTCACATTATTCAAATAGCTATTGTAGATTTTACATAAGAGATCGACAATTGAAATTGCCATCTTATATTTTGAATTTTTTATTTAAATTATCTGATTTTAAAACAGTTTATTAAAACAAAATAAAATTTAGATCAATAAATCAATCATTTTAGACAGGAAATATTATAGTTCTGTTTTAAATTTGTGAAACAATAAAAAATTGTAGCTAAATCCGAAGTCTTGTAAATATGTGATAAAACCCGGATACCCCGGATCAAATCCATAAGTAAATACTAACTTTTAAGATCGACTTCATTCATGAAGATTATCTCATCTCACAAGTAACACTACCCAACTGCCACTAATAGAAATATTGAACCCCTATTTTTTTTTCTTCCGGAAGTTGGTTTTAAGGAGTACAAACCATCCCTGAAAGGTGGTAAAAGCAAAAATCGCCATAAATGAAATTAAATAATATCAAATATTACGTGGTCAACATTGGTTACCCAAGGGTAACAGCGAAAATAGATTCAGCGACCCCTAAAACTCCCGAGTAATTAGTTTCGAACCTAAAACTCTATTTCAGTTGAATATCGTAATTTCATCCCCCCATCCTTTTTTTAGTCTCACAAAAAAATGCATATGATCCCGAAAATAGATTTTGGCGATCTCAAAAACCCCTGGGTAACCAATGTTGAACGCGTAATATTTTGGTATTATTTAATTTTATTTATGGCGATTCTTGCTTTTACCACCTTTCAGGGGTGGTTTGTACCCCTAAAAAGCAACTTCTTGAAGAAAAAATAGGGGTTCAATATTTTTTAGAGTTCTATTAGTGTGCCAAGTTTAATTTAAAACGGTAAGTAACAGTTGTGTAGTGTTACTTGTCAGTAGATATTTGTGTAGAAAATTTGCCTGTAAAATAAAATGTGCCTTCAAATCTTGTTTACTTCAACTTGTACAAAACCTACGATTGTGAGTGGTTCGAAATCTTTTAAAAGCTGTTGGTCCCCTGTGCTGTAATTGGAGTTAATTGTGGAATAACAAGTAAATAAATAAATAATAGAGATGGGCAAATATCATCCGCGAATAGTCGAATGCCGCGAATATTAACATTATTCGATATTCGAGATTTGCGAATATTAACGTCAGTATAGCGAACATTCGAATACCTCGAATATCGCGCCATATGTTGATCTCAATTTTTGACTATGTTTTTCTTTATCATTTGTACATAAACTTAAAGCTATTACAATACTTTGAAGTTATTAATAACAAAGATATTTTGTTTCAAAACCACGAAGACGTACCATATTTTAAATTTGTTTTTCGCCAACATCAGCCCGTACGTTTCACCTTAAATTTGAAGATTTCGTCTTTTTCTTTTTTGTTTGTACTTTTTGTTTTAATTATATTTTATCTTAACAATTTCATTCAAATAATGAAAAGGATATACTTAAATAATTATTAATAATAAATAAATTAACTTTTGGGAGTATTCGAATATTCGAGTACCTACCTCGAATATTCGAGATCTGATTAATATTCGTATTCGATATTTGAATTCGAGAAATTTAATATTCGCCCACCTCTAATAAATAATCTAAATTAATTTTTGTTTATCCACTTCGATCATGATCAGCTAATTCTAAATTTTGGTTTAATCAAATGAAGCGAAACTATATTCTCAAAAAAGTTTAAATAAACACTGCTATAATCTTGTTATCATTTAGTTTTCAGAGATTTGGATTAACTTTTTAAAATCGGACTAGAATAAGATTTTTCTGATAGCACTACAGCCCAAATCGGGCCTGGGCCTACCGGGCACACCGAACCGCAGTTTTTACACTGCCGTACTGCCGGTTTTCATAGTCGAATACTACATTATAAAATTAACTACACCAAAACTTTTTAAAAACTCTGATTGGATGTGAATGAAATGATCTTGGTGATGGTAAAACATATTAAAATATAATTTACCTCTGGCCCAAATAATGATTAAATAACAACTTCAATGTCCAGACTATATCAGTCTTAATGAAAGCATCTTTCGAAAGATAATTGCTCGTTTATAAAAACTTAATTTTCAAGTATACAGTAATTAACTTGGCAACAATACATTATTCTTTAAAAATTTGACATATGCCAAGAAACCATTCCAATTAAAAGGCAGTACAGAGAGCAGTGCAGTCTTGTCTTGTCTTTATCGACGAATCTGTAAGTTGCATACAACACATCACAAGCTAATTATCAATTACCGTTGTTGTGTAATAGCCGCGGACTTGCTACTTGCTGGTCGCGGCTGCCGTGGAAAATAAAGGAATAACTGCAATGCATCGCATCGTTGGATTCTGCCAACCTTTAATTGGCAGAATGTTGTGATGTTTTTGTTTTTCTATGACAACGACGATTTATTTCCTTACAACTATGAACTATATTACGAGATTTCCGTCGCCATTGATTCCCTGATTACTGTACAGGAATAGGTTTCAAAAATTATAACTAATTAATTTGTCTACGCATTTTATTTTACTTATATAATGTTAAAAATTAATTAATCATGCGTCTAATTGGATCTGAACTGTCTGAAGTTTGCTCCTATTGAAATAAGATATATCCCTATATTCCATAACTATAAATTAATGACAGCTTAAATTTTGCATGACATCTTTACAAAATATTACAATTATAACATTTTGTGATCTCATTTTTATGTTCATTTCATATATTTTTTATTGCAAATTGTAATCATTCGTTCTAGGTTAGGTACGGAGCAAATGGTGCTTTACAGCCGAGACTGGTTTTGCATAAATTTGTGACTTCAAATATTGTTTTTGTTATAATAAAACAAAATTACATAAACAAAAAGTATATTAGACTACCTGAATTAATATTAAAATGGAAGTGTATACGTCAGGCATTCGATATAACATCGGTATATTCAACTTAACTAACCAGAAAAATCAGCTATTGCTCAGACATTTATGGATGCCACAGTAATAAGAGACGCGATTAAAACCATAAAATGAAAATGAAAATCACAACAATAAAAAATTACAACAAAGAAAGATTCTAATAATGAAACATCACAACAATAAAATATCACGGCAATAAAAGAATATAACAATGAATAATCATAACAATAAAAAATTACAACAATGACAGAATACATCAATAAAAGATTGTGATTATAACAATCAAAATAATCAGTAATTTTAAGATATGAATTTTCACTGTTGTGCACACTGAATTCAGCAACACTACTCGCTATCATGTACAGTTTAAACAACAATATTGGTCTAGAATGAATACTACAAAAATTGTAAATTTAAAATTATTAATAAAATTTAAAATTTGGTTAGGTGCAATTGCAATTATTTTTTTAGGTGCATTTGCACCCATGCTCTTCACGTATCGGCGCCTGTTTAAATCACTTAACCAAATTGTATGATATGTTCATTTAGAGGACAATTAGTGTTATTACTATCACAAGTTTATTTATGTAAATAATCTTTTAGTGAATGGAACATAATATCACAGCAGCAATGGATGGATTACATGGCTTGAATCTCTTGTTTATTTTAACAACGTTTCGACCCTTTTTTGGGTCAACTTCAAGTCTTAATTTGACAACACTTAGGAATGATGTTCAGTTTTTTCAATTCAGAAAGAAAATTCTTCTGTTACGGAAAAGTGCAAGTTTCCTAAACATGTTGGAAAGTGACTTCATTATGCTTGTTGCTTCATGGCCATACCTAACTTATATGGACTGGTAGAATGACATGATGTTCCCTTGGCCCTTGGAGAATAATATTTAAAATTTGATTTGACGGCTGGTAACCGCGAGCGCAAGTTAGAAACACGTGTGTGCTATGATGCGAATGAAGAATGTGTTCATAAGCCTCAATTATATTTTTATATAGCGCGCCCCCTCGAAACAATCTCGCGCCCCCCTAAGGAGGCGCGCCCCACAGTTTGGAAACTACTGGGTTAGGCAGTTACCTGTTTTAAAGTTTGGCTAAAATTGTACCGATTTTTATATATTTTCTACACTTTAAGCGGTCATACGAAAAATTGGATTAAATACATTATAATGAAATCATGGGGTAGGTAGCTCAGTGGTATCGAGTCGGCCTGTGGATCTTGAGAACCCTGGTTCGATCCCCACAGCCGGCAAACAATTTTCACCAATTTAAATCTACCCCTGTGACTCTCCCTCCACTAATATCTTTGGGGCCGTGATTTGACGGCTGGTAACCGCATTTTGCGCGAAGTAATATATCACTTACTGAGATCTGCTTAGGCAGAGTGTCACATCCAGTAATGGGTAAAAGGCGTGATGATATATTTATTTATTTATATTTATATTCCGGAATAGGTGTAAAAAACTAAATTTTTGGAACATAATACCAATTCATTATTATTGTTTCAGATTTTGGTAATCAGTTCCAGAGCCTATGACGACGACTCTACATCTATCATATCCAGTAAGTAATTAATATTAATGAATTTTCAAATATAAAATTATTCAAATATCATGATTATTTTGTCGGGCCTATAAATGCGTTTAAAAAAATTAAGATTGTAACGGGATAAGCACTGGGGCCTCTCAAGTCGCAGGGATATCGTAGGTTTTGCTAAGTTATTTATTCACAAAACACAAAATTCACAATACACAAAACACACATAAAGCATAAGATACAAAACATAAGACAAATACAAAGCGCGAAACACGTATCAAACGTTAATCACATGTAAAACATAAAGCATCGGCGTGCATAAAGAAAAATGGCTGCGAAGTGTCCGCGGGAAAGACTTTCACCTCACTATCCACGCCAACCCACGCTATCTTGGCTTCCGCCCTGTCTTTAAAACCACCCCAGCGCTATATCCGCGGCAGAACCATGAACAGGCGGCTTGAGACAGTGGCGGCTCGCCCAGAGCAGAAGGGCCCAGGGGCAGGCAGCGGCGGCTCATCACAAGATGTATTAAATGAATAAATTATAAAACAAGAGTAAAATAGTTCACACGTTACTGAACTGTCACGACTTGCGATATATTTTAAACAAGAAAAACTCAGTCGTCAATTACAGGAACGTGAGAAAATCTTAATGAGTGATTCCTTAAACAGCTAATTTCTTCATCCAATGAACCTTATTGGTCCATAAGAGGTTAGAAACTATCAGTTAAGGACAAGTCGATGTATGAGAACTGCACAAACGACCTCAACTATTTTGACCATAGAATGCATTTGTGACGTTGTTAAACGTATGGCTTTATTTGTGCAAGGGAGTGAGGTCAGTTATTTTAATATTAATTGCTTAGGACTCGTTTCAGATGTGATATAAGATCTATATATAGGTGTAGAATTACAAGCGGATATTTGAAACTTGAGATTATAGTGAATATAGTAATTTAGCGTGAATGTAGTGCAATTTAAATGCTTACTTGAACTTGATTTTGACATGCTATTATTATTACTTTACTTTGATATCTAGATCTAACACAAAGATAAAGATATCTTTAATATCTTGTACCTAGAACTATTAATGTTCATTATTTCACAAATGAGTGCATATTACGTACATAAGGATTTCTCAATGCTGACAAAATATCGAAATTATATAAACTGTCATTTATAAAATCGGTTTTAAATATATGATTTATTTGTTTGACATATCTCTCACTTTAATACGCGTTGGCCGAGCGTGTTAAGGCACATCTCTTAACATACTATGACGTCACCCGAACCAAGGTTCGTCAGTTCGAATCTGCCTGTCGACAATGTGTGATTTGTCGTAAAATAAAAAATACAGTTACATGTATTTATCACACTCGGGCGGTATAAGCTAGTCACTTAAGGCGTTTAAATAATGTAGCATTCGACTACGAAAACCGGCAGTACGGCAGTGTAAAAACTGCAGCTCGGTGTGCCCGGTAGGCCCAGGCCCAATTTGGGCTGTAGTGCCATCAGAAGAAGAAGATATCTCTCACTTTAATGAATTATTGGTAGATGGATTCTTATATCCTGTCTCAGTTATAAATGCAGTTGATAGTACTGCGATCGAAATGTTTTTGAGGTTTAATTGTCAAAATTTGACAGTTCTTTTTTACTTTCCTCTTTTGAAGTAGTTTATTTTTAAGAAACGAATTGTACTTGGTGTAATATTAATGTATATCTTAAGTAAATTCAATTAATTCTAAAAATTAAACAGATTTGCTACTGATATCATTTTAGGGACAATTTTAACTCCCTTTTTAACATCAGAAAAATATCTAATAGGTTCAAGTATTAGGGTAGCAAAAATAGTTTGGCAGTACAGTGGTGTGGTTCGCGTTATGACATTCAAATCTGAAAGTTCCGAACTAAAAAATTGCGACTCGGGGAATCCAGATCCTGTATTGAATTGGATTAATTCCAATTCCTTATCCTTAAGAAGCTTAATGCTCCTGTTTTGTAGAGTAGCTTAATATATTCTTTTTTTTTTACTTTATCGAACTACAATCTAGGAAATTATATAATATGTTTGAACACTGTCAAATAAATTTTGACGTTTTTCAATTTTAAATTGACCTTATTAGATTTTCTTGATAATTTTATGTAATAAATAAATATATCATCACGCCTCTTACCCATTACTGGGTGTGGCACTCTGCCTAAGCAGATCTCGGTAAGTGATATATTTTTTCGCGTGAAGTGCGGTTATCAGCCGTCAAATCACGGCCCCCAAAGATATTAGTGATAAATATGACGAAAAAATATATCACTTATCGAGATCTGCTTAGGCAGAGTGCTACCCCAGCAATGGGTAAAAAGCGTGATGGTATATTTATTTATTTATTTATGAATATATTTTTTTAAAGGAAAAAAATTCCACTTATTAATTTTGCTTAGTTAGGTCAAGTATTATAAAATTTCCAAGAAATTTTTGTATCACCATGTTGGTAACCATGCTTTAATAGAACGTTTCTATTGGCAGTTAATTAGTGTCGTACGATTTTCAGTAAAAGTAATTATGCAAAATACATTCTTTACGACTACAACGAAAATACTAGTGTTTTCAAATCCAATATCTTCACTGTATTCGAGTATACATTTTTTTAATATAATTTGTTGTTATTGATCAAATTAACTTTTTATTTTTCATTCCCTTCTTTTATCTGCCCATACATAATTCCTTATAAAATTCATATCATGATTATTAGTTTGTTTTTTTAATATAAAATTCTAAACTCAGGGTTGAGATATCTTGTACTTCACAAGAATTGTCACATTATTTACAAACCAGGAAAACATAATATTGATATATTTTCATTTACTGCACACACACTAATATTTACTGTAACATAAATCTATCGACATCTCTCTAGAAATAAACATTTTTCTTTCATATCATAGAAATAAATATCATTTTTCCATTGTATACAAGAATTTATACATATTTCAAGAAGTACACAGACATAGAATTCCCCGTAAAAAGTAAAATTTAAATAACAAAACTGAAAATTCCTCGCCTATTTCAAGCCGTGAACATCACATTTCGCGTCAAAACATTTTCTGCAACAGCTCGTTGCTTGTAACTGAGTATAAACTCAGATGATTTATAACTACTAGTTGAAGGTATTTCTCATCTGCCACTATATCCTGGTTAATAATTGTCGTGATTTATTAATTATTTACATTGTAAATAAGTAATCAAATTAGCAATAAACACAAAATAGTTTGAACAGTTACATACTTAGAAACGTGTGGGTGGTTTAATTATATATCATTTTAACTGTTCCTTATGTTTCTTGTAACATATAAATATGTATAAGGAGAAATAAAATAATAAAAGAGTCAGCCTGTGGATCTTGAGAACTCTGGTTCAATTCCCACAGCCGACGAACAATTTTCACCAAATTAAACCTACCTCTTTGGCTTCCCCTCCACTAATATCTTTGGGGGGGGGGCCGTGATTTGACGGCTGGTAACTGCACTTTACGTGAAAAATATATCACTTACCGAGATCTGCTACGACAGAGTGTCACTCTCAGTAATGGGTGAAAGGTGTGATGATATATTTATTTATTTATTTTTAATTTGAAGTTAAATTTATGTCAAAAAAACTCAAGTGACGCCAGGGACCTTCTGCATTTCGGACAGAAATTCTAACCGCTTCACCACGTCACCTAGGTACGAAGTACGCAGCATCGGTCCCAAGACTCCTATATAATTATAAGGTAATTGTCAACGGGTTTCGTTTGCAACAACATATTTCATATATTTTTCTGGACTTTTGCGATGCTGTAGATTATAATTATTACCAACAGATCTTATATATAAGAAAATTTAAATTAAAAAAAAATGTCTTGTCTTGATAACAATGTCATTAAGTATTATATCTTAAAGTGTGTTGATTGACATACCATACCTAATAAGTTTATTAACAAGAGAATGTGTTAATTAAAAAATATAGCCCACTAATAATTAACTCTGAAAAAAAAATATCCGAAAGGCCAGTGCAGTGTTTGAAATTCGCGTACAAAATAATTACCCATATAATAATTATCTTGACATGATTATTGTAAATTATTCGTCTCATAAAAATTAACGTTCCTGAAATATGTTTTGCAAGAGTCGTCAAGCCAGTAGGTAACACACAGCTGATACTATCGCCTTACTTTCACGAAAATATTACGAAAATAATGCAGATTTAATATTAAATAAAAACCATACTTCGCATTAAGTTTATATCATAATAAACACTTCATATAATGTAATACCTTTTTAATATAATTCAAGTTTTATTTATCGTGGATCGATACATCAAGAAACGTACACGTTTTTTTTTTTAATTGGAAAAGTATCTGGTATTTTTATTTTATTTACATACATTTTTTTCCTAATCTCAGTGGTATCGAGTCGGACTATGGATTTAAGAATTCGGGTTTGATTCCCACGGCCAACAAACAATTTTCACCACATTAAAATACTCCATTCACTAACAGTGACATTCAATAATGGATAACAGACATGATCATATATATATATATATATATATATATATATATATATATATAATTTGTTTACTTATATATGTAGCTGTTATTATAAAAAGAATGTACCTAATGATAGTTTACTAACAGCTTCGTAAAAAGTGTAGTTACAAAGTAATACATATCTTCGTATTAAAACAGCGGCTCTTAACTTTTTTGTTCTCGCGGACTTCTAAATTTTCCAAATATTTTTCGCGGCCCCCCATGTTTTACTGAAATTACTAATATTATATATTATATTGATTTTTAAATAAGGATTAAAATATTAAAGATCTCAAATAAATAAATTTAATGATTTAAAAAAAAATATTTTTAATGAAGAAAATAAAAAAAGTTCATTTCTTACTCTGATAATGGTAAAATAATAAAATTTGAAAGTTCTAGCTTCAAAAACGACTGCATAATTTAATATAACACTAAAAATTATCTGCTACTAAATCGGATTCGAACGAAAAATTAAATAAGACATAAAATAATATTTATAAAAAAGATAATAACAGACAAGAATACTAGTAGGTAAACTTGAGATAACCTCTACGTTTCACGAGCCCTTTGAGATTCTTTCACGAACCCTTCAGGACCCGCTGATCCAGTTAAGAATCACTGTACTTGAACAAAATGCATAAATTAAATATAAATAACAGAATAAATAATTTTAATCACAGAATATCGAAATAATGGTAACTATAAAAAATAAATATTTTCATACTTAACAGCTATTTGACAATGACAGTACTTCAAATATATCAAGATGCCTAACATGCCGGTGGTACGGTGGTATACAAATTGTTACGGAATTCGGATCTAGAGATCCCGAGTTTGAATCACACTGAAGCTAAAAATTTTATAAACTACCATACTATAGCTCGGTGAGTCTGGACCCTGTACTGTAATTGGGATTAAATTCCTGTTGTACAGCGTAACATAAATAAATACATAAATAAAAACTCAATTGTCACCAATCTATATAACAATAAAAAAAAAGAGTAATGTGTCAATCGATAAGAAACAATGTTCGAGTTTCAAAATACAACGTATACCTATACAACATACTTTTCTCTTTTCTGCTTACTGCGACTGACACTATTCATCAAAAAAACTCCACATCATTAGCTGTCCAGTACTACATAGCCTACTCTAACCAGGGTTCAAACTCTAGATCTGTTTCATGATAAGTATGGCCCAGACACATGATGGATGGAACGGCGGTTTCGGCAGCTTCCGTGCGCACGGACGGACACGCATTTCTGATCTAACCTCGTCTCGCTCTGGGAAGATTCCGGTAGTACAAACTACTCGTAGAAAGAGTCATGTCTGCACGATGATTAAGTGTTATATGGAGCATGAAAAATGATGAATTAATGATCAAAAGAATTGTGATGAGCAGATAGCGGGCTTCGTTACAAATTAGAAATTGATATACCTAATAAAGTAGCTTGTAATAAAGAGAAGGAAATATTAATTAGATTAAAATTACCTACTATACGAATGTGGATGATCAAAGCTCTCGCTTATAGTTTCCTTTTCTTAAAATACTTTTTTGTTCAAACTTATGATAATAATAACAAATCCTATATTCAACCAGTAGTTACATATATATACCGGGTGTAACACGAAAAGTGAAACATAGGTGTTTAAAATGGCAAATCAGTTTTTCCGTGCGCATTGCTTCCCTAATTATTTTAGGCAAAAATGTTTCAAATAAATGTTGTAAAGCATAAAATTCTACATCCGAATCAATAAACAAAATTCATTTTGACTACTTCATAACTGCAGAAATTAAATTTAAAAATTCACGTAATTTCAATTTAATAGTAATAGCCATGGAATTAAAAACAAGAGATGAACAAATGCGTAACGTTTTATACGTCAATGTCAGAATAAATTGTCAAAATCATTTTTACGTACTAAATATTTATTTTCTAAATAAAAATTTAATAATAATAAGGAAAAATATTTTTTAGATTTATTATTTAAGAATAATAAAATAATAAACTTGATAAAATATTTAAGGTAGGTTGTTATTAAATATTTAACAAATTAATGTAACATAAATTAAATTCAATAAAAACATCAACAAACTAAATATTCTTAAATTGTTAAATTAGATGTTCAAATAATCCACCGTTTTGAGCTAAATAATAACCTAATCTGTTGTAGAAGCTTTCTCGAGCATTCCTTAATTGTCGATTATTTATTTTCTTTCATTCTTGTAATATAACATTTTTAAGTTCTTCTAAATTCTGGTATCTTTTTTTATAAACATAAGATTTTAAATGGCCCCATAAAAAAAATCGCACGGATTTAAATCTGGCGACCGTGCTGGCCAGTTTACTGGTCCATTTCGTCCTATCCAGCTTTCAGGAAATACATGGTTTAGATATTCCACAACTTCTCTAGTGCTATGTGCAGGGCAGCCATCATGCTGGAACCACACATTTTCTTTGTTTGTTTTAACAATTTGTGGTCCAACAGCATTAATTAATAAATTCAAATATGAATGACGATATTGTGTCCTCGATTCTACAATATTATGTGGATTATTTTGTGACCAGTACCGATAATTATGACAGTTTGGTTCGCCATTCATGGTAAATGTGCATTCATCTGTGAATAAAATACTACTTAAAAATTCTCTATTACAATTTGATTTCTCCATCATTATTTCACAGAATGAGGCACGCAGTTCAAAATCTCGTTCCAAAATATTTTGGTGGTTTTGAAATTTAAAAGGAATGTATTTATGTTTTTTGAGAATTCTATGCCAGTTCTATTAAAGCAAGAATATTTTCTTCATTGTTATAAATTCTTTCATTTATTTCTTTCTTGAAATTTAGTGATCCTGTCTTTTCAAACTTTGCTATAAACCTCTGAATAGTTGCCGTACTAGGAATATCATGATGCTGCCAAATAGCGCTAATATAGTCACGAATTAGTCGTAAACTATGGCCAGAAATTTAATTATTTGCAACGTTTCTTCGTCTAACAATTATTCATTTTTGATAATAATAAACCCTAATATTAATTTAATATTCACAGTTTGTCAAAATAAATACTAATAATGTGACGTATAAAATGTTACGCATTTGTTCATCTCTTGTTTTTAATTCCATGGCTATTACTATTAAATTGAAATTACGTGAATTTTCTAATTTAATTTCTGCAGTTATGAAGTAGTCAAAATGAATTTTGTTTATTGATTCGGATGTAGAATTTTATGCTTTACAACATTTATTTGAAACATTTTTGCCTAAAATAATTAGGGAAGCAATGCGCACGGAAAAACTGATTTGCCATGTTAAACGCCTATGTTTCACTTTTCGTGTTACACCCGATATATATATATATATATATATATATATATATATATATATATATATATATATATATATATATATATATATATATATATATATATATATATACCTATAGTTGAAATGAATGTAATTTTTCAATGATGTAAAGAGAAAATTTAAAAGAATGATAATTGTGTCCCATTTTACCATTGGTACAGAGAACAATTAAAATAATTACATACATACGAGTACATACATACAGCAAATGATAATAATATATCTATACGTCAACAGAATTTACAATATTTTTCAGCATCATTAACTGAAGTTTTTATCCTTTTATACCAAGACAGAAATTCGTCACAGTTAAATTTATTGACCATTGTTTAAATTGTGAAGTTAATTTATTACTTTGCAAATAATTAGTTAATTATTTAAAAGTAATTTTAAAATATTTGAAATGTTATTTATGTTATTTTTAATGGGTGGCTCAGTGGTATCGAGTCGGCCTGTGGATCTTCAAAACCCTGGTTCGATCCCCACCGGCGACAAACAATTTTAATTAATTTAAATCTACCCCTTTGACTCCCCTTTCACTAACATATTTGGGGACCGTGATTTGACGTCTGGTAACCGCACTTTACACGAAGAAATATATCACTTACCGAGATCTGCCACGGCAGAGTACAACACTCAGTAATGGGCAAAAGGCGTGATGATATATTTATATTTTGTTATTTTTATATTTGTTTTCTTGTTATCTGCAAACTTGAGTATATTGTTACTCCTAAATTCCTAAATATCAGGATATTTTTAGACTCCAAAACACTAGAAAATATTCTAAGCACGTATTCAGTTATTTCATGAATGCTTCTCTACGTACATTGTTTGTTATAACAGGTCTACAAATGCAGTAAATGACTTTTTCGTTATGTTTAAATGATCTGTATGCTCCTATTTGACAGTAGAAAATATATATTTTAAAAAATCGTAATTTGGGTTCGTTCGTTTATTATCGAAAATGTCCGAGAGTTGTAAAATAGACACATAATATTTAAAATTAAATTAAAAAACACTAGGTTAGTTTCAAATAATGTAAAGTTTATTTTACAATACGTATTTCGGTCGACTAGACCATCATCAGGTGAACAAGATATATTTACATAATATTTAGTAGGTAAGATTATTGATTTTAATGATGAATTAAATTATCTCAACGTTAGTGAACTTGTTAAAATCTTACCAATTAGTTTACAACGTTGTCGTTTGTTCGTGTTGCGTTAGTACGAATGTTGGCTTCTATAGAAGTGTTTTCGGTGTTTTGTGAACGTTTTAGTGAATATTTAGTGATATTTTAATGCGTAAATTAATTTAAATTAAATGTTATTAGTGTGCGTATTAGTGTGTAATATACAAAAAAAAAACAATATTTGTATGTTTGTGGACAACGTGGAACATAGCGGTTGGCTGATTGCTGTTCAAGGTAAGTAAACTTATTATCAATTATCATCCTGAAAAATCTTTCAAAACCGATTGTTATAAATAATACACATTTGGAAGCAATTTACTATATACTCTATCAAGATATTTTGGAAATGACAAAACTGAATAAATTTGAAAGTTATTAAAAAGTAACAAGCTTAGCCAGTGGCTTAAAAAAATTGTGTGATAATTTTAGTGATTGAAAAATATATATTGAATATTTCTTGTAAAACCAATATAATTTTAAAAATAAAACTAATTTTAATTTTAGCAATCGGCAAAAAAATATGTGTTCAATACGGCAAATAAAGCATATTTACTACCTTGTCTAAATTCATAGCCTGAGCACTATTCGCGGCAGTAAATCTGCTACTTTTTTGCTTAATTGAACAAATAACTATTATTTTATGATCAGTATGCCATATAATATTATAGTCTTCATATTTATTCTCCTATAACTATATACTGGGTGTTTCAAAATATATGGCATTTATTTTAACCTTATATAGTACTCAACGTACTGATTATGAAATAGAAAAATTCGCAAAAATAATTGTATATTACTTGAAGCAAATATTGACTGATGGTTACAGTAATAGATGAAAATTAATAAACAATAGCGATTGAAAGAACTGTTACACAACTTAAATAAAATATATCATCATTTACCCATTATTGGGTGCGGCACTCTGTAGTAGTAGATCTCGGTAAGTGATATGTTTCTTCGCTTGCAGTGCGGTTACCAACCGTCAAATCACGGTCATCAAAGATGTTAGTGTAAGGAGATCCACAGGGATAGTTTTAACGTGGTGAAATTTGTTTGTCGGCTGTGGGAATCGAACTCGAGTTCTCAATTCCATACAACCTAAATTAAATTAAATAAAATATATTTTTATATTTTGTTCAGTGGCGCGAAAAATGTTTGCTTCAAGTAATATGCAATGATTTTAATGAATTTTGAAAAAAATACTTTCTGTTTCATAATCAGTACGTTACATGAGGTTAAAATAAGTGGCAAGAGTTGTGAAACATCCTGTAAATGGGACCAATGATTCACAGTCACTGTTGTTGACATTTCGTGAGTTATATTGCAATTAAACCAGGAAAACTTTTAAGGAACTATGGTACAAAAAACATAATTAAATTTTTAATTCGAATACTCGTACATAAATTCTTCTAAAAATTAGCTATTGTAAAATGCCGCCAATCGTAAACAACATATGTGGCACTGTATACTGCAAAGCATATTTACTCACATAACGTACGAATATTCCACGAATTATTAATAAGGATAAAACATTTCAAAATTCATTAAAATAGCAAATGCTTTAACGATACAACAGTAAAAAACTATTCTCAACATTTATCAATGTTATGCCACATTTTAATTGGCAAAAAACTGCACAAAATCTCTAACAACGTAGCAATGTTCGCGAATCTAGCACGTGTTCGCATTTCTCACGTGTGATAGATGCTCAATCATATTCATTTGTTTAGCGATACATGCCAGAGCGCAGGTTACTTGATTGAAGAGTTATGTTAATGTGCATGTGCGGCACTCGTCGTGTAATATTCATTGTAATCCACAGCCTACGCGGATATCCCGCTGTTTGCACTCGTGTTTGCTTGACTCTATTTGATGCTGATGTATCCACAAATCATTAAAGGTTCGAAAGGTTTTATTGACTCGGAAATAGAAAAACTTCTTATTTTATTATAAAGTACAAATTAAAATTCTTAAACCAAAGCTATTATACAGGGTGTTTCACAACTTAAAGCAAAAAATTAAAGGGTATATTCTGTACGACGTACTGATCATGAAACAAGAAGAATTTTTTTTTAAATCGCAAAACTATTTTCCATGTTTCCCAGTTCAAAATTTTTCGTTGCCACGTCCACTGGGTGGTTGATTATGTTAAAGTTATTAATTAAATAAAATTCTATTATAAATAACTGCTAATAATTGAATTGTGTAATTATTCTTTCGTAGTTCATACCTACTTCATTGTTTGTGTTTAATAGTTAAGCGAATCCAATGCAGTACTACAAAAAATGTTTCAGGTTAACAACACTTAATTTTTCGAATTAAAAAAAAATTCGTTTTGTTCCATGATCAGCACGTCGTACAGAATATACCCTTTAATTTTATGCTCTAAGTTGTGAAACATCCTGTATAGATAGACAGTTGCACCGCTAACAGTTACATCTTAAACTTTGTACAAATAAATAAAATAAACGCAAAAAGAATATTTGAGTGCAATATCTATCTTCTCATTGCTTAAATAATTAAAACCATTTTGGTTCAACTTCTGTATACTTATTTAATTCGACGTTTCGATACTCTAAATAATAATATTTTTTTTAGGGAGTTACCCCCTTCCTTCCTCATCTTTTTTTACTTCATTTTCAGTTTTTACTATACAATGTGTAACTGCAATTGTGTTAAATGTATTTTTAAACAATCGCAGGTGATGCTGCCTTCATTTCTTATAGATTCGTTGTTAGAGAAGTGGGCTTAAGTGAAGATTTACGAAAAGGTGTACAGGAGCGAATGGATGAATGTTTGTTGCGTGATGATGGATTTTGATTGTGAGAAAAGAAAGAGTTCGTATGGAGGAAGTGTTAATGTGGTCGAAACGAGTATCGTGTGTCAGGATGAGAATGTTGACGGGTTCGTGCTACCCCATTTAATGGGATATAGCGTGTGTTATGTATGTATATATGTATGTAGAACAATAACAATAAATATATCATCACGCATTTTACTTATTTTTGGATGTAGCAAATCTCTATAAGCGATATATTTATGCTAGTTAAACTCGGTTACTAGACGTCAAATTACGACCTCCAAAAATGTTAGTGAAGGGGAAACCACAGGAGTAATTTTAATGTTGTGAAAACTGTTTAACTGCTGTGGGAATTGAACCAGGCTTCTCAAATTTATTGCATATTTATTTAGTAGAGCAGTAGCCATTTACCACGCAGATAAATTTCAATTTTGAACGCGTTATATTTTGGTATTATTTAATTTTATTTATGGCGATTCTTGGTTTTACCACCTTTCAGGGGTGGTTTGTACTCCTAAAAAGCAACTTCCGGAAGAAAAACAAAATAGGGGTTCAATATTTTTTAGAGTTCTATTAGTGTGCCAAGTTTAATTTAAATCAGTCAGTCATCTTACCCAATTGTTAACTTTTAACATGCTGTTAGCTACCAACACAATTAACATAGCTTTATGCAACCGGGCTATAGACTCACAGATAAACAGATAAGAATTGCTTATATTAGAGTACAATACCAAAACATTTTATAAAACGCGGCCAGATTTTCAATAATCCGGTTAGGCATTTTATTATTACCTGTTTTAAAGTTTGGTTAAAATTAAACCGATTTTTATATATTTTCTACACTTTGACACGAAAAATTAGATTAAATACATTATAATGAAATCATGGGGTAGGTGGCTCAGTGGTATCGAATCGACCTGTGGATCTTGAGAACCCTGGTTCGATCCCCACAGCCGACAAACAATTTTCATCAATTTAAATCTACCCCTGGGGCTTCCCCGTCACTAATATTTAACCGCTGGTAACCGCACTTCACGCGAATAAATATATCACTTACCGAGATCTGGTTAGGCAGAGTGCCACACCCAGTAATGAGTAAAAGGCGTGATGATGATATATAATGAAATCATAACGAATGTTTCCATATGATTTTGCTCGATAGAAATTTGATACCAACTTAAAGAAATTACTTAATGATGAATAAATCTAAACACAACAATTATCCTAACCAAAGTGTGAGACATTTGTCTTGAATAAAGAATAAATTCAATAAATTCCGGGTAAGAAATAACGACAAATAACTACCTATAAAACTTGGAAGTATTTCACAGCGAACTCTCGCCATCTCGAAGTTATTTGATTTCTTGCTTAAACTCACAACGTTTAATTACCCATGGAGCCTATAACCATTATCTATTACCAGCCGCAGCTATATCCACAGCCAACACAGTAAAACATAATCTCTTCAGATCTCGCATCGCATCAACACCAAGCTAAGCTCAGTGTGCTGCTGCCGACGGCTAACCTGGGAACTAGGAAGTGTTGCAGGAACTGCAGGTTGTGACCTTTGACAGATCGGGTTGATCGAAATTTTAATTGTTTTGAAAGTTTTTATTTCGCAAAGATGAAAGCTACTTTTTTTAAGTAAGCAAGGGTTTGAATAAATTTTGCACCGCCAAAAATTACATTTTAATCTTAAATAAAATAAATAAATATATCATCACGCCTTTTACTCATTACTGGGTGTGGCACTCTGCCGTAGCAGATATGTTTATTCGCGTGCAGTGCGGTTACCAGCCGTCAAATCACGGTCGTCAAAGATGTTAGTATAGGGAGAGCCACAGGGGTGGTTTTAACGTGGTGAAAATTGTTTGTCGGCTGTGGGAATCGAACCCTGGTGGAATCGTGTCAGCCTGTGGATTTTGGGAACTTATCTTGTATTCCCGCATCTAACAAACATTACTTAAATTAAACATTAAATGGGGTAGGTGGCTCAGTAGTTTCGAGTCGGCCTGTGGATCTTGAGAACCCTGGTTCGATCCCCACAGCTGACAAACAATTTTCACGAAATTAAATTTTCCCCTGTAGCTCCTCCTCCACTAACATCTTTGGGGGCCGTGATTTGACGGCTGGTAACCGCACTTCATGCGAAGAAATATATCACTTACCGAGATCTGATACGGCAGAGTAACGTACCCAATAATGAATAAAACGCGTATTGATATATTTATTTTCATAACACATGCACAAGAAACACGTTCTTATTCCCTAATTTTAGAGAGAGAAACACTGCTTTTCTCCCCTAGGAAGAGAAACATTATGTTTCTCTCCCTAGGTAGGATGTTTCTCTCCCTAGGTAGGATGTTTCTCTCCCTAGGTAGCATGTTTCTTTCCCTAGAGAGATGTTTCTCTCCCTAGAGACTACGATTATTAGCTGTTTGGGGCGTTTCCTAGGTACCTAGTTACGCAACCCATATTTGTCATTTGTTCCGATAAGACAGTAATTATTGTGCACTTGTTACGAAAAGTATAATATGCTACACGAGAGGGCGCGATTATGTGAAGTTGACAAACCGAGACGTAAGCGAGGGCCGAAGGCGGGAATAATCGCTTGTTTCCCTCCCTTGATGCATAACATACTATTTTAAAATTTGGTTCACATTTTTACTGTTTGATTTGTTTTTACAGGGTCATTTTCTCATTTTGACAAGTAAATGTAAATAATAACACATGTTTATAGTGGAATTAAACGCCCTGTATATGTAAAACATTCCCACACATATTGCATAATGCCTCCGAAATTTCATCTTAAGAAATTAACATCTTTTTCATCGTAACTCGTTCTTAAACTTGACAACATATAATTTGCATTCCATTACATCGTCGGTCCTCTACTTGACTGAATTTTTGACTCAAATTCACTTTGATATCGATCACTCACAGCACCAGCCGCTCGCCAATTGTTTCCTTTTTGCAATTAATATTTTTTCTTTCGGTTGATGCTTATCCGAAATTGATTCGTGGCCGCTATAATCGAAGAGTCATGTTGAGTTAATCACACGGCGAAGCTGTTGCAGCTAGGATTAGATTTAGCTCTCGACTTTCTTCTTTATTGTGTCGCTTCGTGAATATGACTGTCTACTAGGAACTATAAAGTTTATTGAACTTATAGATAGATCTGTCGAATTCATGTTGTGAGCGGAGATATCTTTGAACTGTTTCTTTATTCGAATATAAGTGTTGTCAGTAAGTATATTAAGTTATGTGGTAAGCGAACTATTACAAAATCAAACCAGAATATTTTTCTTTTAAATTTATATCATGTTTTATCAGGGCCGGATCTTTGACAAATGTGAGCAAAAATACCACTATTTTAAAGTGAACGTTGTTCACTCTAACAATGCAATAGTAGGGCAATATGTAAGGGAAAATAAAAGATAATTTAATATTAATTAATAATTAAGTATACAGGGTGTACAAATAAGATGCTTGGATAAAGTAGATAAAAATTATCACATTAGTAGGTCAGTTTAAAGATGTATTTTGTTTGTGGGGTTTAAAATAATTTTAAGTATTAAATAGGAGAAAAATTTCAGATAAAAATTGTAGATTACTACAGATTAATTTATACTACAGAATTAATATATTTTTAATAGAATGAAAAGTTGAAAATGATATATTTAAAAAGCTTTTTTCTACGATTGCTATGAAAAGTTGACAATTACGCTCTCATTTGTCATCGTAAAGTTGACGTTTTCTGTGGAACAATCGAAAAATATCTTTTTTGCGTGTCTCCAATAGCAACGCGCGAAAAAGACGTTAAATGTGCGCTTTTCCAATGGCAACGCGCGAAATAATTCTAAATGAGCGCATATTTCAATAGTTATCAGGGATACAAACAAAACAGAAACTTGTCATATTGACAGTTGACAGAATGAATTTATTTTCAATATGTATACGTTTTTAAATAATTTCAGGATTATGTGTGTATCACGAGCGTAAAGTGTCTTGGTTCCTCTTATACTATTGCAACTCTCGCCTTCGGCTCGCTCTGCTATTACCGTGCTCGAGTAAAAAAGATAATACACTAATAACTATTGAATGATACGAACTGTGTTTGATTTGATCAACATGATAAATAAATTTAATATAAATTATTTAATGTTAATCAAGTGGTATATAAAATTAATTTTTCTATTCTCAAGTAAATAAGGATGATAAATTCATGTATAAAAATATTTACTAAATTTACATCTTTTACATATTGTACGTGATATATATTATACATGTTCCTATACCCGCAAATTTGGTCGTGTGGTTACCACTACGGTATTCAAATCCAAAGATCCCGAGTTAGAATCTCATTCAAGCTAAAAATTATATGAACTACTACACTGCGGCTCGGTGGATCCGGGACCCTGTGCTGTAATTGAGATTAAGTCCTTATTGTACAGAGGTAGCATAAATATGTAAAATCATAGGCGTAAACGTTGGGGCGTACTGTAGCTATCCAGCACACCCCTAGAGCCGGCTCTGAATTTTATTATAGTACTTGTCATTATATTTTCCATATAATATTTTCAAATATGTAGCTAGGTGCAAATAATTACGAAATACAGGTAGGTGTCTACACAATTTATCCTATCCTTGCTGTGATCAGCGTTTATATCAATTTTATAAAATTACAGTAATAAATACAAGGTGCTACAAAGTCGGCGTACAATTTAAACATACTTGCAAAACCTTTCATCGATGGAATATTTTACTTTGATGATTTAAAATAGTGTAATTTCAAACAACACATCATGATTCAGTAATTTAAGCAATAAATTGCATTTTCTGTCCCGCGTGAAGGTCGCGCGGGTTGAGGTCCTGACTCGCAACCATAAGGTCGTGGGTTCGGGACCCGCCCGTGGCGACCATACATAAGACATATCGGCATATGACCTTAGTAGTTGGTCCGATATATAAATTAAAAAAAAAATTGCAGTTGATCAGCTCGTAACGACATAAACAACTCAAAATTAAGGGTGCAGACATAAATTCTTTGTTTTATAGATATTAATCCACAGGCTGGCTCGATATCAGAATAAAAGTCTTTGGTACATGTTTATATTTTTACTTTGCAGTTTATTAAACATATATTTGAAAACCCAGGTTCAATTCTCACAGCTGACAAACAATTTTCAACAAATTACATATACCCCTGTGGCTTTCCCTTCACTAACATCTTTGAGGGCTACAATTTGACGGTTGATAACCGCACTTCACGCGAAGAAATATATCACTTATCGAGATCTGTTATGACAGAGTGCTACACCCAGTAATGGGTAAAAGGAGTGATGATACCTCTATTTATTTTATTTTTTATATTTCTGAAATAATTTTCAAATGAATAAAAAAATAAATAAATATATCATCACGCCTTTTACCCAGTACTGGGTGTGGCACTCTTTCGTAACAGATCTCGGTAAGTGATATATTTTTACGCGTGAAGTGCGGATACCAGCCGTTAAATCACGGTCCCCAAAGTTGTTAGTGGAGCGAGAGCCACAGAAGTTGATATTAAATTGGTAAAAGCCAGTTTGTCGGTTGCGGGAATAGAACTCGGGTCCTCAAGAACCCACTAGACCACCAACTCCATAATAAAACAATCGTACAATAAAATTATTGTAGTAAAAAAATAAAAATCGGCCGGCAAGAAAGAGTATTTACTTAAAAAAATACTAATAAAATTTAAATAATTCATTTTAAAAAACACACAAACCATTATTCATCCGTAATCAGTTATACAAAATCAACAATTACAGAAGTAAAAAATACAAAATTCTTATAGTATGGGATAGAGACCCCTGTCATTTGTTTTACTATACTGTTCTGTCCTTGTCCTTATCAAAAATAGTTGACAAGCAATCAAGAATCGTGCGCAAGAGCGACAGAGACAGACAACCACGCTATTGTATATGTAAATCTTCGTATCGTGGTCACAGATACATGAAAAACCGTTTTAAAATCTGCAAGGACCCTGAGTTCGGTAATCGTGCGTTCAACGCACATTGGCAAACTGAAATGTAACGCAATAAATAGTCGGCCTTGCCATCGCCAAATTATATACTACGATACAATTTTCATTAATTTTGATCGATTTTATGATGTGTTGCTGAAAAATATTAAAAGAGGTTTTTAAAACCATGAGATGCAACTGATAATTACTGGTTCGATGGTTTAATTATTCTTTAAAATCTCAGGTAATACAGTTCGAATCAGGTGCGTATACAAAGGGAGGGATATGGGGTTCATACCTCCCTTCCCCATTGGGATTAAATAATATAGAATTATCTAAAATTATGAATGAAAAAAGTAAATATTATTATAATTTATATAATTTCCGCTTCTAGAGTACCATTTTTAATTCCACTTTTCTTTGATGAACGAAGTTTGGAATCCATCATTGCACACTATTTTGAGCAGGTGAGACGGTTAAATGGACAAAATAGTGCCCTTTTTTGATAAATAATTCTTTGTTAGATTTATAACAACTAAGGAGCAAGTAAGCGAGTTATAACATAGATAAAATGATACTACATTACAACAAAGACAAAATTAATTGTCATCCATACACTTGGTGAAACTAGGTTTAATAAAAAATATTAAATAAACACTTGGCTAAGTCTCACAAAATTCAGCCTCCAAGTCACCTTATGAGGGCATCGTAAGAGGCTGGCCAGCACAGTCAGTAACCGTAGACGCGTTTGGCTCTTATTAGAGCTCATCAGTATGGTATAACTCACTTCTTCACCTAGAACAAAGTTCACGTGAAGAAGCTGGCGACGAAGAACTGTGCCAGCAGAGAATAAGATCTCTAACAAACGGTAAGATGACATGAGAAGTTCTGTGGAACAGGCCATGCCATCTACCGAAAAAGGAAAAACTACGGAACAGCAACTAAATACCAACAAAGACAAAATTAATTGTCATCCATACACTTGGTGAAACTAGGTTTAATAAAAAATATTAAATAACCACTTGGCTAAGTCTCACCAGCTTCTTCGCGTGAACTTTGTTCTAGGTGAAGAAGTGAGTTATACCATACTGATGAGCTCTAATAAGAGCGAAACGCGTCTATGGTTACTAACTGTGCTGGCCAGCCTCTGACAATGCCCTCATAAGGTGACTTGGAAGCTGAATTTTGTGAGACTTAGCCAAGTGTTTATTTAATATTTTTTATGATACTACATTACCTATTTAAATTCTATCTTTTTAATAAAAAAAAAGCAATGTGAGGGAGGGGGAAGAGGCTTCTTATGGTAGACACTCTAGTACAAGCATCTCTAAAGAATTTAAGCGATTATTGTTTAAAAATTCTAAATCTTCCTAATTACAAATTTGTGGCTACGCCACTGGCCTGAATATTGAAAAGATGCAAGGACTTAAATTGTATAATATATACAAGTTAATACAAAGTTGCAATCAGGTCTATATCAGTGAAGGATGAGAGTAATTTCACAATCTAGGTATACTGCTAATTGGTACATGAACACATACCTGCGTATGAGTTTTCAGTTGATTGACTTTAATGTATATAAATTAATTTAATTTATAAAACGAAAAGGAAGAATATTTCAAATTAAAGGATACAGATAATAGTAACACTGTTTCCAGTAAAGTAAATATCATTATTACTATTCTATTAATGATTTAGCAAATTGCTAGAATAAAAAGATAGATAACTCATCCGTTAATTAAATGAAAAAGTGTGCAACAAGATCAGTACGGTGGTGTGGATAGCGATACGGAATTCAGATCCGGAGATCCCGAGTTCGAATCTCATTCAAGCTAAAAATTATATAAACTCGGTGAGTGTGGACTCTGTACTGTAATTGGGATTAAGTTCCTGTTGTACATCGTTACATAAATAAATAAATAAATCAACAAATTATAGTAAATGATACAAATGAGTGTGAGATTGAGAGGAATAAATAAATAAAATAAATATATCGTCACGCCTTTTACCCATTACTGGGCGTGGTACTCTTTCGGAGCAGATGTCGGTAAATGATATAAATCTTCGCGTGAAGTGCGGTTGCCAGCCGTCAAATCACGGCTCCCAAAGATGTTAGTGGAGGGCAAGCCACAGGGGTAGATTTAATTTGGTGAAAATTGTTTGTCGGCTGTGGGGATCGAACTAGGGTTCTCAAGATTCACAAGGCCGACTGGATACCACTGAGCCACCTACCCCATAAATAAATATAGCATCACGCCTTTTACCCATTACTGGGTGTGGTACTCTTCCGCAGCAGATCTAGGTAAGTATTATAAATCTTCGCGTGAAGTGCGGTTATCAGTCGTCAAATCACGGAGAAGAATGTTGCTAAAAAGTGGGAGTAAATTAGTTGAGATGGTTTGGAATAACGTATGTACAAATACTGGCAGAAGGTCCTTTTTACTTTATTGGCACACACTAATTTCTTTGGTTTTTATTTTGCCTGACTGTTATGTGATAGTTATAGATCACAATACAAATATAAATACTGATAAAAGGCCCTAATTACAAATTGTCCCACACCAATTACTCTGCCCTTTACTTTTTTATCATAAATTTTTAAACTGTTATCTGACAGAGATTACAAGTACAAATAATTGCAGAAAACCCTAATTACCAATATTTTTCGACTGTTAACAAATTAACGATATTTTAATAATTGTTAACTTTAACAGCTAATAACCGCACTTTACGCGCACAAATATACGATTTATCAAGATCTGTTTAGACAGAATGGCACACCCAGTAATGGGTAAAACGCGTGATATATTTATTTATTTTATTTTCAAAAATAATAACTCAGTATTTAAGAAAATATACTATTTTAGTTTGATCCAAAAAAGTTTGAGAAGCATTGATCAAGACAGATAACTGCAAGCTATATATGGTCACCCTGGATGTGCAATTGTTGAGCTTCCGCATTTAAGAATGTACAAACTGTACATCGTATAATTTGTTTGTTTTTCGTAGTAAAGTTTTCGTCGAAACAATAAATTTAAAAGCATCCTTTTTAATTGTGAAAATAATTGAGTTATTCCAGTTATTATATCCATATTCCCGGTGTAGGTAATTTACATTTACATACGTACTTACTTATTTAAACACCGCGCACCGCTAATTACACGTACACCTGTGCGCTTGCGCTTACGTTACGTCCACGCTACGTTGCCTGGTGTATGTTGTACTGTGCTGTGCTATTTACGAGCGGATGCTAATGTGCTTTCTGATTTTAATGACTGTACTTTTAAGATTTATTTTAATTATTCACATTTGAATTATGATTTGATGAATCTTTGTTAATTGCATTTGTGTTATTTATGGAAAATTTGTTTGTTTACTTACTTTTTTTACATTTTACATTATACCTTGTTACAACATAAAAACAACTTATTTGCTGTTGAATCACCAATGGCACCTAACATTATGGCTACTGTCAAATATTCGAGTATTTATTTCAACCAACAATAGTATGTTATGCATCAAAGGAGGGAAACAAGCGATTATTCCCGCGTGTGAACTTCACATGAGGGATAATCGCGCCCTCCCGTAAAGCATATTATACTTTTCGTAACAAGTGCACAAATATTACTGTCTTATCGGGACAAATGTCAAATATGGGTTGCGTAACTAGTTACCTAGGAAACGCCGCAAACAGCTAATAATCGTAGACTCTAGGGAGAGAAACTTCTCCCTAGGGACAGAAACATGCTACCTAGGGAACTAAACATCCTACCTAGGGAGAGAAACGTAATGTTTCTCTCCCTAGGGGAGAAAAACACTGTTTCTCTCTCAAAAATTAAGGAATAAGAACGTGTTTCTTGTGCATGTGTTACGAAAAAAATATATAAAACAAATGAATAATGTTTTAATACATAAATTACTTTAATCTAAAATTATTTTATATGCTACAAGCCATACATACATACATAACATCGCGCCATATCCCATTAAATGGGGCAGTACGAAGCCCTGAAACATTCATAGAGCATCAGTTCACATCAACATTCTCATCCTGACACACGATACTCGTTTCGACCATATTAACACTTCCTCCATACGAACTCTTTCCTTCCTCACAACCAAAATCCACCATCACGCAACAAACCTTCATTCACTTCCATCCATTCGCTTCTGTACATCTGTTTCGTAAATCTTCACTTACGCCCACTTCTCTAACAACGAATCTATAAGAAATGAAGGCAGCATCGCCTGCGCTTTCTTAAAAATACATTTTTCTAAAACAGTCATATAAAGTTAAAATTTACATGACAACTATCAATAAGCGAAATGAGTGTTTTTTGTCTGCAAAACGCAAAAGACTTTTGCATGCAAGATGCAAAAGTTTTTTGATAGAAGAAAGGCTCACAATTTAATAAAAATTTTGCTTAGAAACAATACTTCTATTCTTTAACAAAATTTATATTTAATGTTCCAATTGAACAATTATTCATATTTATCCCGTTTGAGGAAGCTAACTGGTGTACTGGAATAGTTTCCTGAGAAATGCAATGCGAAATGCATTGCGAATCAAAATAAATTGCAGAAAAAAATTAGAACGTTTGTTTGTTTCTATTGCCAACCAGCTGCCAATTGCTGGTCAGAGAATACCAGATTTGATAGCAATTATATTACATACATTGTTGTCATGGAGACATTAGATGCCACATTAATTCATCCTAAACGTCAAAATATTCTCATTACATTATTACTAATTTTGGGACATAGTTTTCGAAAAAACGTTGTTTGATACTCGATTGCGAAATGCTTTCGCATTCTCGAATGCAAAAGTAACATTTCGCAATCTAGAATAAAAAATAACTATTAACACAATTGCAGTTAGTCGCACTACAAGACATTTGCATGTTTAACTACATATTCGCATATTACAAAAGTTCATAACATGATTTTATAACAAGTATCGGAATTGTACACCATGTTTGTGTTAAATAAACATTATGACAATAATTTCACTATTTAATCAGTATTGACTAAAATATAGTTTTTGCATTTCATAATATGTATCTAATTAGTTCTAATTGTTTTAATATCCTAAATTAAAACGCTGCAATGTAGTATCAAACTATCAAGTAAATATTTAATAACTAAAAAATTATACACTTCAATAATTGAACAAATTATTAAGATTATATGTTTGACAGCATAATTACATATCTGTAAATATATCATTGAAAATTCTCAGGCAAAAAATTGCATTAGGCCCTGTGGTCATTAAGACGAATCGCATTTAATTATTTTGCATGCCGCAATAATTAGACGAAGATGGAAACTAACAAAAAAAATTGCTGACCTCAATTTGATTTCAATATCGCTTGTATTAGATCATGATCACGATTTTTTTTTGTGAATACACGTAATAATTGAGATGTAGGTAAATCACTGGAATTTTGTTCCGTTACGTTTTAAATTTACATCGAAAGTATTTTAATCGATGTTGTTTATACATAATCTAGTAGCTTAGTTTAAAATGTAATATTCGATTTTTATGATTTTTTAATTGGGTAATTAAAAATGTGTTTAATATTTCTGATATCTTACATAAGTCAAAACTATTTATATAATGCAATAAATTTGTTATATTAATAACATTTTTATGTTGATAATTACATAAATCATTATATCAAATCAAAATAACACCAGGTGTAATTAAAATAAAATAAATAATTAATTAATTGTATACGAGTCTGAATCCACTCTGAGTGTGATTTTCTGTCTGAGTAGATGTCCATACTCATTTGATATAGTTTTTGATACTTAACATTTTTGTATTTGCACTTTTGGTCTAATTTAATTAGGGAAGTAACAAATTAATTTTAAAAATACCATTGTATTTTCTATGTTACATATTTCAAATTTACACCCGGTTATAAGAGCAATGAAACTCAGTTTAAAATTAAAATTTTAATTACTTCCTTGTACGAAGTAAAGGAAGTATTGTAATCGCAAAAATTTTCGGTTCTCAGATTTCAGTGGAAATACGCATTTTGGCCATCCCTGAAGCCATTTTGACTAATTTCGTCGCGACGTCTATACGTACGTATATACGAACGTATGTATCTCGCATAAGTTAAAAACTGTAAGCCGTAGAAAATGGAAATTTTATATTTAGGACTTTTTCGTCATTATAACTTCCGGAAGTGGTACTTTACTTGAAACCTATAATAGATTTTCATGAAAAACTATATTCAAATATAATTTAAAACTTTCCAAATTTGGTATATAAGACTACTATATCAATGGAAATAACATAATATTTTTTGGTTAAAATAGACTAACCGGAAGTGACACATTATATGAAGCTGCTAACAGTTTTCCTTGAAAAAAATGGTATTATTTTAATTTTAGAAATAAATGCTACAAAAAAAAGTTTTAGAGAATTAAATTCTGCGTCTAGCACATTAAGAATGTTTAAATTAGCCTTTTGCATAAGCGAGATATCTAAATTTCAATATTATATATTTTTGTGTTTTTACTTCCTTGTACGAAGTAAAGGAAGTATTGTTATCGCGAAAATTTTCGGTTCTCAGATTTCAGTGGAAATACGCATTTTGGCCCTCCCTGAGTCCATTTTGACTAATTTCGTCGTGACGTCTGTACGTACGTATGTACGTATGTACGTACGTACGTACGTACGTACGTACGTATGTATCTCGCATAACTCAAAAACGGTAAGCCGTAGAAAATTGAAATTTTATATTTAGGACTGTTATAACAGCTAGTTGTGCACCTCCCTTTTTGGTCATTATATAACTTCCGGAAGTGGTACTTTACTTGAAGCCTATAATAGATTTTCATGAAAAACTATATTCAAATATAATTTAAAACTTTCCAAATTTGGTATATAAGACTACTATATCAATGGAAATAATATAATAGATTTTGGTTAAAATACACTAACCGGAAGTGACACATTACATGAAGCTGCTAACAGTTTTCCTTGAAAAAAATGGTATTATTTTAATTTTAGAAATAAATGCTTCAAATAAAAGTTTTAGAGAATTAAATTCTGCGTCTAGCACATTAAGAATTTTTAAATTAGCCTTTTGCATAAGCGAGATATCTAAATTTAAATAGTATATATTTTGTGTTTTTTTAAATTAAGTTTGCTATGGATTAGAACAAAAAATAAAAAATAAAAGATTTTATGTCAAATATGTGCAATTAAAAAAATATCTATAGTTTAATACGCGTACAAGGAAGTCATGTGGTGTCCACATCAGATTTTTTTTAATTAAATTTGCTATGGATTATAACAATAAAAAATAAAAAATTTAATGTCAAATATGTGCACTTAAAAAAATATCTATAGTTAAATACGCGTACAAGGAAGTCATATGGTGACCACATCAGATTATTTTATATAATTTTAATAAACTATTATATAATTTGATAAATAATTACAATAATTAATTAATATCAGGAAATTTTAACATATTTTTATATTTAGATTAGATTTTTATTGGTGGCTTATTATTAAAATGTGAAAGAAAGCGAACGTTTAAATTAATAATAACTTTTAGTCTAGTACAATTTTTACACGGTCAGTCATGAAGTGAACGTATAATTTCTCTCATTTTTATTTTATTATATCTGCAATTGCATATATAAATCAAAATTAAATTATAAATAGCAGTTTTTGAAAAGTTAAAAAGTAAAAGGAAATGAGAAAAAATAAATTAGCTATTTTAATGAACGTCACAACAAATTAAACTCTACAAAAAGTAAACAGCAATCATAGTTACACGATTTGCAAGTGAAACTGTGTCATATTTTATAATTTTTTAAGAATTCATAAAACTATGTATGAAATAAATTGATTTCTGCACCGTATCTCGTTAAAATCTGATTCCGGTTTTTAAGATTTCCACGATTTTAATCGAAATAATGATACAGGTAATTAGGTAGAAATATAAAGTAAATTATAGTGTTTTTTGTATCAAGTAATTAATGTGAGTAAAATGTTGAACATACATCAAATATTTCAGACTTAAACTTCTGTTATTCTCACGATTTTATACAAGTACTGATGGAGTTATTTATTTATTTTTAATTGTTCACATTGTGCAATACATACGAGTACATAGGTACATACTCATAACATATAAGTTTGAAACGACCAAAGTTTTAGATTTAGACAAATGAGTACCCTGGTTCGATCCTCATAGCCGACAAACAATTTTCACCAAATTAAATCTACCCCTGTGGTTCCCTCTCGATTAATA
Source organism: Pterostichus niger (assembly GCA_947425015.1). Classification (NCBI taxonomy): domain Eukaryota; kingdom Metazoa; phylum Arthropoda; class Insecta; order Coleoptera; family Carabidae; genus Pterostichus; species Pterostichus niger. Next base: position 20,254,586 of record OX380344.1, on the reverse strand, counting down.
TCTTTAAGGGCCGTGATATGACGGTTGGTAACCGCACTTCACGCGAAGAAATATATCACTTACCGAGATCTGCTACGGCAGAGTGCCACACTCAATAATGGGTAAAAGGCGTGATGATATATTTATTTATTTAGAAAATACATAGCTGGATAAAATCTTGGATAATATTATCTACTATTTATCGGCAGCGGCGGATTAAAGAAAATGGAGCCCTAGGCAAGGTTTTCTTGCAGATCCTACCCATAAAATAAAACATTCTTTAATAGCTATTTATTTAACAAGTATATAAAGTCCGATTATGAACAACTTGCATAAAAAGCTTTAGAGATGATTTGTTTTCTTAAAATATGTAAAAAACTTAGTTGTATTTTAAAGTGTATGTTGTAACTTTAATTTAACAATGTTATTTATAATTAGAAAACTGTCAAATTTGTCGAATAAAGGTGGCAAAAGTGTTATTAATATCTCAAAAATCAAAAGAAAGTAAAAGAAATTGCATTAAATGCAAAGGAAGTAATTAATTATTTTGGTAAACAATACTTATTTTGACTTTAAATTATTGATATTGATCGAAGTAAAATTTTGCTATTTTATAGATATTAAACAGTATTATTAATAAAGTAGTTATGGTGCAATCGAACGTAACAAAAATAATAGAATTTTAAACGTATATATTTATACTATAAGTAAGAATTATCAGAAAATTGCGGGATCCACGCCTCGCTAGCTTTTTTAACAGTAAAATATAAAATCAACGAAACATAAGTCCAACAAACTAATATATTAGCTCGAATTAAAAGAAAAATTTATAATGGATATTTGCGCCGCCAACAGGTAAATTATAAACTAGATTTAAATAATTAAGATCAAAATGAAGTAATTGATACATTTGAATTACTTTTATTTATTTAAACTTATTTTAATAAGTGAGATAGCAATTCAACTGAAAATAGAATATATATTCGTACTTTTCCTATATCGCATTAATTTATTTTTTGAATTATTATTTAAAGAAAATCATTATAGAATTTGAAGTAGTAATATTAATAGATTAAATTAAAAAATTAAATCAAATATTTTTTATTTGTCGATTTTAGTAGTACAGATAATTTATATTTTTATTTAATATTGTAACAAAACTTCTTGCTGCTGAATATATAATCTACAGGTTTCATTACAATATATCAGTTGATACTTCAAACTATAATTAACAAAAGATGTTCAAACTTGCGCATACGTCAAAAGCATGAACCGATCTGCGTCAGTTCACAGTCTCAGTAGTGGTAAACCGTGGACAATTTACACGAATTTCTGTGTTTTCTGTAAATTTATATGATTGTGATTGTGCTAGTGCCAGTTTAATACACTTTTTGATCAAGATGAAGCTAAATAAAGGTATTCACATTTGTTATTTGTTTAGACATTATTATTATGTATAATATTTCATTCTATTGTATACATGTTACGTTAATTTAAAAACAGTACATATAATGAATACTGTTATTTGTAGATATTGAAGTAATTATAACGTCACTAAATTGCTGACTTATAAATGTAGAAGCATATACCTAGGTACATGAATCTTGTATAGAAATATCCTAAGAAATTAGATAATGACGTCATAAAAAATAAATTATTTTAGAAAAAAATGTTGCAAATAAATAAGATCGAAAATTGTGTTCTCCTGTATCGTTGGATGATAATGAAAGTTAGTTTCGTTTATACGTTAAACTTGTGTAGAATTTTTAAATGTAAATGGTGTAATAATATGAGCGTTTGAGAGTAGAAATTGTTTTGTTTTCATCAGTGTAGAATTGTGAAATAATGCAAATTATGTGAGTTAGCTAAATGTGTAATCAAATGATAACAGAATAAATGTTTTATTAAAAATAGAAATGAAATGAAATTATATTTCTTGGCGTGTGACATATTTAGTACTAGCTATGTATAGTCAGGATGGCCGAGCGGTCTAAGGCGCTGCGTTCAGGTCGCAGTCCACTTCTGTGGGCGTGGGTTCGAATCCCACTTCTGACAAATATTTTTTATTTTTGCTAAAGTAAATTTTACTTCGCCCAACATTTTATTATCACACTTAATGACCTTTTATAAACATTTTTATTTAAAATGATTTAGTATTTATACGTATGTAGCATCAACGATTTTATTTATTAGGTTTTTGTATCAATTGTTATTTTAAAATTTATTACATATTGTTTAGATTATGTTTTTAGTATACTTGTTTAAAACTCTTTGCGGCATAAGGCATTTGATATTGAAACCACCATTTTCTAGCTAATTCAGGACCACTTACAAAACTGCTTATATAAAGTTGCACATCTACGAAAATCGCCAACTTTTTTTTTTAATTTAAATTGTTTTTTTGTGCCGCAAGCGTATAGAAAATATGTACAATCTAGTACAGGAAAGAGTTAACAACGAATCTATTTATATAAATTCTATTTTCAATACTTCAAACGTTAAACATCGTTTATTAATTTTAAGAATTATATATTCGACATCTCTGTCTGTCCAGTAAATATGTTAGAATTTTTTAAAAATCATGAGCTCAAGTGGTAGAGCAGTCACCTAGCGAGTGAAAGGTTCTGGGTTCAAATCCCGGCGAATGCTCATGATTTTTCAAAAATTCTAACATATCGTTTATTAATCTTCTACAAAATTGTATTTTTATTATTATAAATATATTTTTACAAGTTATATTGTGTGTGTCTTCTATGACTAATCTACAAATGTATAAACAGTTTTAATTGAACTTTTACAAGTATATGTATATGAAGATCTCTGTATCAGTAGTTGTTATTTGACAAATTGTATATAAAAAAAACAAAAGTTTACGACTTTAATTATGTACATCCGAGACAGGCACTATCAGGCGAATTATGGTATTGATTTTTTTTTATTTATTCACATGTAGAATTTAATTATTTCATAGTTTATTTTATTTTTATTTTAGTCCAGTGGTACAAATAAAATTAGGTTCAAGTAATGTGCGTTTGTTTTTGAGAATTTCGAAATATTCATTTTGCGTTTTTTTGCAATAATTTTGTAACACTCTGTATACATTTATTTTATTTATTTACATGCAGAATTTAATTCTTACCTTGTTTTATTATATTACTTCAGGTTAGTGGCAAGAAAAATGTTAGGCCCAAGTAATGTGCAATATTTAATACTTTCTTTCGTTTTTTGCAATAATTTTGAAATACTCTGTGTAATTTTTTTGATTTATTTGCATGTAGAATTTAATTATTTTCTAGTTTATTGTAACATATCAGTCCAGTGGTACAAATAAGATTAACTTGAAGTAATGTGCAATTGTTTTTGCGAATTTAGAAAAAATATTTTTTCTTTTTTTTCAATAATTTTGAAATACCCTGTATACATTTTTTATTTATTTAAATGTAGAATTTAATTCTTTCCTAGTTTTATTCAGGTCAGTGGCACAAACATTGTTAGGCTGAAGTAATGTGCATTTTTTTTGCAAATTTCGAAAAATTCTTTTTGCAGTAATTTTGAAATACCCTGTATATTTTTTATTTATTTCCATGCAGAATTTAATTCTGTCATAGTTTTATATCAGTCTAGTGGCACAAAAAATGTTAGGCCCAAATAAAGTGCAATTTTTTTGCGAGTTTCGAAAAATTCTTTTTGTGTTTTTAGCAATAATTTTGAAATACCCTGTATAATTTTTTGTATTTATTTGCATGCAGAATTTAATTCTGTCATAGTTTTATATCAGTCCAGTGGCACAAAAAATGTTAGGCCCAAATAAAGTGCAATATTATGCGAATTTCGAAAAATTCTTCTTGCGTTGTTTTGCAATAATTTTGAAATACCCTATATAATTTTTAAAATTTATTTGCATGCAGACTTTAATTCTGTTATAGTTTTATATCAATCCAGTGGCACCAAAAATGTTAGGTCCAAGTTATGTGCAATTATTTTTGCATATTCAGGGAAGCAATGATAGCGATGAACATTGTATTATTCGTACCACACAAGGAGATATAAAAAGTAATGATCAGTTCTCTCATATTTAGCGCCTAGAGAGCAAACCCTCAATTCTCATGAATCCAATAAACATTGTCAGTTATAATACCAAACCCATGATTATTATTTTTAATTGAATTCATAAAACGAAACAAAAAATTAATTACAATAACAGTAATTGCTCGTTAGCTATTTAAATTATAAGTTCTCTTGGAAAGAAAACAAATATGAATGACAAAGTACAGTGTAGTTGAAACAGTGATAGATTGCCGAGATTTCAACGCTGTCCGTAGTGTTTAAGACGAACCAGCCCCAGGATATCATGAATTGAACTGCACTGCAATTTCAGGCATACCAACACAACGGCAACGGCGCATATCTGCCAGCGTAATCACCACTGTCAGGAGGATATGTACAGATAACATTTGAACAACTGACATGCTTGAAACAAATGATTACTCGCGCTTATTATGTGGAATGATGAACAGATGATTTATATTTACTTCTTATATGATGTGCTGATATGATGTATCTACTCAAATATGGAATTTACTCAATGTTCACTAAGTTTAGTAATTATGTTTTCAAAACTTGGCGAGTACTGAAAAGTTCGTTTAAATGTTATTTTACGTTTGGATAGAAAGTTTTGTTTTCTATTGTTGGAAGATTGATGTTATATAATTTAGTTTTACTGATACTAAATACAGTACCAGTGCAATCTCTTATAACCTCTGCAAACTTTTGACTTTTCTATTGAGCAGACATTTAATAGATATTTTATACCCTTAAAAAGGAAGAATCACACTATGAAACTGCCTCTCTTTTGAACTGATGCCAGACATTAATATTTGGTAAATATTTAGAAATTTACTTCTTTAGGAGAAAAACATGTTAGGTTTAATTAGATTGTTCTAAACATTTTTAGTTTGTCGGTTCTTAGCGAGACGAGCTTAAATCATCGATCGGTATCTGCATCAACAGCCGTCGCTTACGATATAACAACAGGAGAACATTGGGTACGAAACTTGGCTTCAAGAGGCGTTTTTGCGAAAATAATTTAAGCAATATTTATTTTGTAGGCGATCCATTTTTACACAGACACAAACACACACTACACCCATACCTCGCTTTACGGCCTAGATACGTTTCACGAAACTTGGCCGTAAAGCGAAAAGCCGTATAAGGAATCAATACAAATTCAATGGGGAAAAAAGTTTTTTTGCCGTTATAGCGAAACATTTTAGGCCCTAATTGAAAAGGGCTGTTATAGCGAAATGCCGTATAAAGAGCGGCCGTATAGCGAGGTATGGGTGTATTTACATAATTATTGTCTGTAAAATTAGGTAAAGTATGTGTTTTCTTTTATTGTCACTGTCAAAAAAAAAATCATCTGAAACAACTGAAATTTTTATATAAAAGATTTAATTAATATCGTATTGACCACTACAGTCGCCTGCAATATTTGTTGCCTCATTTTTATGTGGAAACTAGCGTAACATTGTATATATCAGCTATAATTTAAAAATAAATTAGTAGACAAATTCAACTTCGGTTTACGGGGATATATACCATCGAACTCGATCGCACACTTTTTTGTCCTTCAAACTTCTCTAGATATTGCAGATAGCTCAGTGGAATCGCGTCGGCCTGTGGATTTGAGAATCTGAGTTCGACTCATACATTATAAGCCAATCAGAATGCCTCATTATTTTGAAAAAATCTCTGCACCATATCCTAGGCAACTGTTTGTTGATATTGAAAATTTTAACATTTTTGATAATAATTTAAAATGTAAATTCAGGAAATATAACTCAAGCTATGAATTTACTTGCTAAAATTCCTCATAATTCCTACGTAAAAAACAGGCAACCAAATGTCAAAAATGACATAATTTGATCTCAAAAATTATTTGAAATTTTATATGTATATTCTTGGCTCTCGGTATATAATCTAAGATAAAATAATAATTAACATTTCGGTTCCTAGCACATTATAATTTTGTATATTATTTACAAATTTATACACAAAAGTGATATAAATTAAGAGTTTATTTTATTTAATACATGAAAAAAATATTTACTATAATAACAACAAATAAAACAATGGCTGGTAGCACAAGCTCTGTTTTTGGGTGTTTTAAGAGTACGGTTTTAACATGTTAGAAATAGCTAAAACACCCAAAAACACTGCTCTTAAATCAGGCAAAAACGGAGCTTGTGCTACCAGCCATTAACTTTTAATTGACACATTTGCTTTGCTGTTTCATGACACTGATAATTTGAAGAAAATTACCAATAAACATTTACGTTATTTTTCCGGTTCCAGGTACAGAAAATTATAAATATTAGTGTCAAAAATGCAGAAATTTTTCCTTTACAATAAACTATTAAACTCTTTTGATGTAAAATAATTAGAGAAGCCAATAATTGAACATTTCAAAAATTGTATTGAACACGCTGAAAATTGTGCCATAGGCGAATAACATGGAGAATAAATTTTGCATGTCTTCGTCCAGAAACACTAGTTTTTCATAACTCAAAATAGTGCAGAAACAGCCTGTTTTCGAATTAGGCCGGCAAAAACTAGGAATTTTAGTAAGGTTATCATTGACATCAACTGCCTATCTGTCAGTTTTACATGTTGAGTGCTTCGAGATTAGAGATAAAATTTTGATAAAATTCCTGCACCATCTCCTAGGCAACCGTTTGTTGATATTGAAAATGTTGACATTTAAACAATAATTTAAAATGTGAATTCAGGAACTAATCTACAGAATATATAACTCGAGCTATGAATTTATTTGGTAAAATTCCTTATAATTCCTGCGTAGAAACAGACAACGAGTGCCAAAAATGACATAATTAGATCTCGACAATTATTTGATATTTTATTTATGTATTCTTGACTCACGGTACATAATTTATGATAAAATAATAATTAACATTTCGGTTCCTACTACATCATAACATCACAGTACTATAATCACTTCAAAATATATTCATATTCAATGTAGGTGCGTTAACTTATCATATCTCATCACAAAATTAATGAATACCGCTAAAATAAAAAAACCATGCAGCACCTGTATGCATTACTAAAACACCAGCCACAATTAATGAACCTGCAAGGGACAAACCCATTCCCAACTAATACTCGTGGGCGAGAGAATCTGCAGCACAGCGACTGCAGTGAAAGGCAGTGGCGTACGGCGGCAAGGGGCACGGGCGCGGGTCAGGTGTCACGAACTGCACTGGTCTCCCGTCGCGATACCTAATAACATGGTGTGCGGACGTGCAAAGGATTGTGGGTAAATGTGCTAGATGGAATACAATGGATTGTGCTGATTTTAAATGTTGCATAATTTGACGCTGAATTGATCTGAATTTTTTTTCTAAAATAAATGAAGTACGTTTGAGAAGAGTTATTTGGTGACTGATTGCAATGTTCCGTGAATGTGTGAGAGAGAGAGAGGTGGTATGTTATCGAGGAATGGACGTATTGATCAGTGGATTGATAACAAAGTCTGCTCGAAACGTGAATGTATTCAGAGTTACTTGATTGAGTGTTTATAATGGCGTATTAGTGCCAATTTGGCAGTGCTGGATTAACCAATAGGCAGTACTAGGCAATTGCCTAGAGGCCCCCGTCAAATAGGGGCCCCGCAATTATTATTTTTTAAATTGTACAGTTCAACGAGTTGAAATGCAGAAAACGGTTCTTCTGAGTTGACCGTTGGAGTAGTCATTGCAAATGTTTGTTTTTCTTTATGAACAATTATGTATCAAGTTTTATGTTCGCTGTTTATTTGAATTATGAATCAAGTTTATTTGAATTTTAGTTATTGTATTTTCATGTCGAGGGAGAAGGCAGGGGGTAGTTTTGGGGGGTGCGGGGGTCTCTCGTTTGCGATTGCCTTGGGCCCCGCCTAGTGTTAATCTGGTACTGTACTTAGGTTGTGGATGTAGAAACATGAACAGCAAATAAATATATCATCACGCGTTTTACACATTACTGAATGTCGCACCCTTCTGTAGCAGATCTCATAAGTAATATATTTCTTTCCGTGAAGTACGGTTACCAGCCATCAAATCACGATCCCCAAAGATTTTAGTGGAAGGCAAGCCACATGGGTAGTTTTAATGTCGTGAAAATAGTTTGTCGGCTGTGGAAATCACTTCGAAATTTTAAATGGGAACCCCCAGTTTTAATTGCAGATTCGGATTCAGTGATGTACAAAATCAAGCTTTTATCCAAACAAATTTTAAATAAAATTTACATTATTCCATAAATTATTAAACTTAATCACCACAAATTGATTAATTATCTACATTATTTTGGTAAATTCGAAATTGATTATTTCTTTCACCTCCGTTTAATGGTAGAGGGGAGGGGGCATCAATATGATTAACCCTAAATTTACAATTTACAAAAGGTTAACACGCCTTTAATTTATTTTTCAAATCTAACCTTGAAAATCCTCAGAAATAGGAAAAAACTGTTTTTTGCGATTGTAGCGGATCGAAAAAAATTGTTGGATAAAAGCTTAATTTTTTGCATCACTGAATCCGAATCTGCAATAAAAACTGGGGGTTCCCATTTAAAATTTCGAAGTGACCCCCACCTCCCCCCGGGGATGGGGGAACTCTCATTTGGTGTCATTTAATAGAACATTTAAAAATATTTTGGACGTATTTTTTTTGTTTGTCAATCTGTTTTGTTGTTCGCGAAATAATCGGGGGGTACGGGTGGTCTGAAACACCCTGTATATATATATATATATATATATATATAATTTTTTTTCCTGGAAGTACTATAAATTTACCTAATAATAAAATAATAAAAGTTTCCATTCTTACTAGCCATTAAAGTTTCCATGCATCAAGTATTATTATTTGAATAGTTAGCTTTGATATAAAAACAGTCAAGATATCAACGTTACGGAAATATACTAACAAAGATAATAAATCATGAATATTCTCAGTAGTAGTCTGAACTTCCGACAAGTGGCTTGCAGAACAAGTCCCGGTGTGACAAACGCACACGGCACCACTCACTAATTGAAAACGCCACTTGTAATTTTGATTGAAATGCAGAGATAATTACCATCTGTATTATCTTGATTCATTAAATTACTTACCGGTAGAAGTTACCGTGCTTGCGGATGTTGGTAACGCTAAGAAGATACATTGATAAGTACTTTGAAGTAAACTCATTTTGATGAGAAGTATAAATATGAACGAGGGGCAATTGAAAAGTTCGCGGTCTGATATAGAGGATAACAGTAGACATATTTATTTTTTCTTCTCTCGTTATTATAATGTCACTTTATGTATTGGTTTCCATGGCGTTAAATAACATCTTAATTACATGTTGACAAGCTGTGGCTTCGAACATTTTAGTCACGGCTATTAAGCACGGGGTGAAGTTAGTTTCAAGCGTTTGTTATTGTAAATTAATCTTACTTTATAAATAATACATAAATCTTTAAAAGAATAATATGTGACTCGTTTTATAAACACCTTAGATACTTGTTTTTTATACATTCGTAAATAAAGAGACGTTTATCTAAGGTTACCTCTAAAATTGATACTTTACATATCGTAAACTATATTAAAAGTTGACGTTAATCAATTTTTTTTTATTTTGCCATCAATACGTATCTGTATTCGTGGCTAACTTAACTCTAATCTCTAACAGTAATATGACAGATTAGCAAAAGAAAAGTTGTGTTTTATCGATATATTAATATTAAAATAAAGTAAAACTAATATAATGAAATTCAGTAATTCAGATGAGCAAGAAAACAGTATACCATAAACGATAAAACAACTGGTTATAAACCAACAAAATAAAAAAGTTTCAATTTCTTTAAATCTTCCTTCATAATTTTTGTTAAAAATCATTACGGCTAAATGAATAATAATTAAGATTTTTTTAAACTAAAACTTGTTTTCAATTCAGATGAAGTTTAATAAAAAAAATTAAATTTAGTGCAGGATTTAATTATAGATTTTCAATCTCTAAAATATTCCAAGTAGTAGCATTTACAAATTTTTATCTATAGACTGTGCACCGTTTTGTTTTTCTTGAAGAAAAAAAGCTTAACATTGAAGCTAATTCATGTCTTCTTCTTATCTATCGCATAGATTACACGCAATTTATAGAAGCAATGAATCTGCGAAATGCCTTGGCAATGAACAGAATTTTAAATGCAAAAATTATAGTAGTATTTACTAATTATTTTTATATTAGAGCGCATTCATAGAAGGCTTGCTTCGGTCGCATTTCTATCGAACAAATCCCAACATACACGCAAGCTGTAATATTTGATTTTAGCACAAATTATTCCAAGTTTCATTTACTTGAATATTGAACGTGCGCTGATTAAAATAATTTCACTGTATTTGTTAGTATTTAAAATTTGATTAGCAACAAAGTTTTAAATATCACGTCAACAGAAACTTCTTTGGAGGTCCAGTACAAAATATATCCTGTTATATTGACTTTACCTCCGAATGTCTTGTTTAAATTAGCGTATTGGTTTGTCAGTAATACAATACATTGCTACGCACTGAAAATGTTACGCGTATCAAACGGATTGTTCGCTGGGTGTGTGTGGCAACCTTTCCAACGCAGCAAGACACACGCACGATTTAGATATGTCTTCATTTAGGAGTGATTTTGAGAGCCGTGAAAATTGGTCTTGTTTTCTCTGTGACAACTTAATTATAATAAAATGTCGGTTTTCTCTTAGGTGGTCTCAAGATAGAATATTTCACATATTATATTTGTAAACGGGTTGCGAAAAAAATATATAAAATTTTAATGTTTTAAGACTCGTTTACATCAATTAATGGTGAAATTCTGTGTCAATTTATAAGTTTTATAGATCCATAATTCTGTAAATAATAAACATAATCCCAACGATACCAAGGTCTTTATAAGAATTTTTTTTACTTATCAACAAATATAGATTTGATTTTGTTTATTATTTACAGATTTATACCCAAGTTTGATATTAGTTAAGAGTTAATTTTATTTAATACATGAAAATATTATTTATTATAATAACGATAACTTTTACTTGGTATATTTACTTTGCTGTTTCATGACAAGAAAATTACCAATAACAACAAAGACAAAATTAATTCAACACTTGGTGAAACTAGGTTTAATAAAAAGTATAAAATACTTAGTCAAGTGTTTATTTTATACTTTTTATTAAACCTAGTTTCACCAAGTGTTGGATGACAATTAATTTCGTCTTTGTTGTTATTTAAATTGCTATTGCGTAGCTTTTCCTTTTTTTCGGCAGATGGCATGGCCTGTTCCACAGAACTTCTCATGTCATCATACCTGTTTGTTAGAGATCTTATTCTCTGCTGGCACAGTTCTTCGTCACCAGCTTCTTCACGTGAACTTTGTTCTAGGTGAAGAAGTGAGTTATACCATACTGATGAGCTCTAATAAGAGCAAAACGCGTCTATGGTTACTAACTGTGCTGGCCAGCCTCTGACGATGCCCTCATAAAGTGACTTGGAGGCTGAATTTTGTGAAACTTAACCAAGTGTTTATTTTATACTTTTTTTTTAAATTACCAATAAACAGTTTCGTCATTTTTCCAGTTACAATAAAATTATAAATGTTAGTACCAAAAATGGAGCAATTTTTCCTTTATAATAATGTAATAATAAGGGAAGCAAATAATTGAACATTTCAAAAATAGTATTGAAAACGTTATGGTGTGTCTTTCGATTCACCACCCTGAAAACTATGCCACAGGCGAATAACATGGGAAATACAATTTTTGTGCCTTCATCCAGAAACACTAGTTTAGCTTCCCTAAAAATAGTCCAGAAGCCGTCTGTTTTTGGGTTAGGCCGGCAAAAACTAGGGACTTTAGTAAGGTTAGCATTGTCAATTTTACGTGTTGAGTGCTTGGAGCTTAGAGATATTAGTTTTAGAGCTAAATGATTCATTGTAAACTCATATGTAGGTAATTATAATTGAATATGCAGTTGCTGTGCATAACCAATAAAAATATGTATGTACTAGAGTAAACATTATAAAATTTCAACTTACGAATGTCACAATTTTTTTGTAAGAAATCAAATGAATTGTTTATATATATTTAACTCTCGTATCTTTATTTACAAACGTCCTAATGTTATCAACAATTAAATAATTCTAGTATCTAATATTTGATAAATAAATCAATAATTTCATTTACATTGGATCAAAAAATATTGTGTCTAGAAACTGTTTAGCCAGTACTTGCAATTTGAAAGCCTCGGATTCGGCTCGGCCAATCAAAATATTCTCGCTCTTGCAAAAGTATAGTTTCTGGTTTAGTGATTTAAATAACTATTTCGTTACTATTGCTTTCCGTAATTACTTTACAGAAAAATATTCAAATGAATATTTAGTGTATTAAATGCTTCTTCTAAACCTATATAGATATTACATTTTACTCTTTTGGTTAGTGTCAAAATAAAGTTTAAAGTACGAGGTCTGTTAAAAAAATACGTAGACTCACGTCATAAAACAAAATATACCTTATTTAAAAGTTACATGTCTGGGTCACCCTGAAAGTACTCCCCTTCCCGACGCACATACTTATCCCAACCTTGTTTCCACTTTTGGAAACAGTCCTGGAATGCTTCTTTTGTGATGTTCTTCAGCTCTTTCGTTGTATTTGCCTCAACCTTAAGAATCGTCTCAAATATTCTTCCTTTTAAAGATCTTTTGAGTTTATTGAACAAGAAGAAATCACAAGGAGCGAGATCAGATGAGGAGGGTGGGTGTTGTATAATAGTAATCGAGTGTTTGGCAAAAAACTCGCGAGTTCTGAGGGCTGAATGGGCTGAAGCGTTATCGTGATGAAAAAACCAGTCACCACTTCTCCATATTTCTGGCCTTTTCCGCTGGAGAGCATCTCACAGACGCTTAAAAACTTCTATGTAATAAGTCTGGTTCACAGCAACTCTTTGCTCGTTTAAGTCACTCAATCTACAATCCGCCAAACGAACAAAACACACTTCACAAAAAACCGCGTAGCTAATCAACCCATACTGATATTAGCAATCAAAAAACTGCTTTGTAATCAGCTGATCTTTACGAAGAAGGTGATACCAAGCAGGTTTCCCTGAAACCAATTGGGCCCGCGAAATTCAAACAGTCTACGTACTTTTTGAATAGACCTCGTATGTAAATGACAGTTAAACCGAAACGTTATACATTTAGTAGCATTTATTCCAGTTTCATGACTAGCTATGTAGTTACATGATATACATTTTTGCAATTAATTTTAGAAATAAAATTAATTGTATTAATTGATTTATATGCAGAAACTTCTACATGCAACAATTTATTCATTACATAACTGCAAGAGGAAAAATCTGTCTTGTCCAAATTTTTTGAGATGGTATAGCTTTTCCATTTTTTTTTCTTGGATATAATTGAAACTTGCGACACAAAGTTAATCAGGCTTTAATAAATTTATCTTTCTTAATGAACAAAGTAAAAACTTAATTGTAGCCTTATAATATAATAATTGCGGAAATAATACAGGTATTAATATAATAAATTTATCATGCACGCCTAATTTAACTTTCCATATAAAAAGTAGCTTCAGATTACCGAAAAAAATATTCTTATACATAAATTAGTTCAATTACAAAAGCTGTAAGTTAATGTGTTCACATGGCATAACCACAACGTAAAGTTAGCACAAGACTACATCTTACCGCAATGTTAGTTCTTACGTTGTCGTTCTGCATGCACCTGTGTGTGCGCAACTGTGCGAGTACGCATGTTCTAGGAAGCGATTACCTGGGTAGAATCGCAGTATGCTATGCATGCGTGTGTGTGCGTGTGTTCCGCAATGAACACGTGTACGTTTATAATTAATATAATAATTAATACAGTCAACATTGTAGTTATAAATACGTGTAATGATCGTATTAAATAAATGTTATGTTTAGATATATTTTCCCGTGGATGAAACTCACGGCGTTTTTATTTCAGTCAACTGGGTTGACTGGTTTAGGATGCTTGGATGTAAAGGATGCTAATTAGTATGTTGCTTAGTTGATTTTAGTGCTGGATATTCTGTAAATATCATGCTGTAATACGAATTTAAATATATTCTAAAATAAATAAATAAAATAAATATATCATCACGCCTTTTACCCGTTACTGGGTGTGGCAGATCTCGGTAAGTGATATATTTTTTCGCGTGAAGTGCGGTTACCAGCCATCAAATCACGGCCTCTAAAGATGTTAGTGGAGGAGGAGCCACAGAGGTAGATTTAAAATGGTGAAAATTGTTTGTTGACTGTGGAGATCGAACCAGGGTTTTTAAAATCCACAGGCCGACTCGATACCACTGAGCCACCTACCCCATAAATATATTCTATTTTCTTTATTTAGTGCAATGGTTTTAGTAAAGTCACTGAAGGAATAGTTATTTGTACATTTTTTACGACGATGAGTCATTCGATTATCGTTCACCTCATATCGCATCACCACTTATTTTGAAGATAACCATTCAACCCTAAATACTTGTATTTTCTCTATTATTTCATCCTTATCAATGAGTTTTACATATTAAGACTCATTTAAAAGTTATTTGTGTACTTGTCGGCAAAAAAACATTTTGAGAACGCTAAATATGTAATAATGATATAACAAATATTCAAGATGTACATTTCAATTGCAAAGCAATCATTATCAATGTAATGTTCACTTTCCGAGATTCGGTTATTTGCACTTAACAACCGTGTATTGCATACTATTTTTGGTACGATCGATTTTTTAGTTTATTTTAACAAATATCAAAGTCAAAATTTTCATTAAATCACAATAAACATCATAATTGCGTATCGTTGCTAAGGAATCAAATTTGTATAATAAACAAACTGCTTTTATTAGAAAAGTAACATTTATAGAAACATTCATAAATGAAACATTATCAGAGACAGTATTATGGACTTTGAAATAGAAGAAGCTAGGAAGATTGGTTGTGATTCTTTAATACCTGCGAAATTTAAGAAAATAAATTATAGTTTCATTGTGTTATTACTTACCGCACTAATTAGGTTATAACTTCTAACAGCACTGTTACTTTGCTCGTTTCTATAGCAACTTATCGCAGTGCTGTATATTCAACTTACATGATATATAAACAATGTTTGTAAGTACGTTAAAAAACACGATCGAGCGAAAAATATATTTCACATCCGAAGCATATATAATATTCTTTTTACGACCTGCGAGAAAGTAAAATTTGTTTTCCTCAAATTTGAGAAGGAAGTGATCCGTTTTGTTTGTTTCTTTCACTTTTTTCCTCTAGAGAAGAAAAGTGAAGAAAACTGCGAAATTTATTACAAATTTTATTTTAATTAATATAGTACGAGTTGCATATAATGCTTTATATTCGACTGTATCTAAAAGTATGCTAAAATTTGTCAAAAAGATGGTGGCAAACTGGGTTTATAATATCTCAAGAGAGAGGAATCCCAAAATTAAAATCATTAAAATTTAAAACTATTACTTTTATAATATTTATAGATAGTGTGTAATTTTCTCCAAAATTTGTAGTGCAATAGAATCTATTTTCTACAAAACTGGGAAAAATAGTCAACCTTATTAAACTTTGCTATAGTCAAAACCCAAATATCGGGTTTTACTAAATAATAATGTAACAATCCTTGAAAATATTTCAATAAATCTCTTACATGATGCTAAATTACGTAACTCATAAATACTCGTACAGGTACATAATGCAAAATAGTCTCAAGTTGCACTCATTAATCAGACGTGTACAGTGATCTGATGCTGTAATGTTTACTGCATCCACCCACACCTGGACAAGGCGTGGTGTGGCGGCTGCAAAGGTAAAAGTAGGCCTCGACAACCGATACTGCACGCCGAGACCATCCATCCGTGACGTGGTGGTCAGAGAGCTGAGCTAACCGCACGTTTTATACTGACTGACTGACTGTCTGTCTGTCTGTCTGTCTGTCTATCGTATGTCTAGTAAAGTGGGAAATTGTAACCATAAGCTGAATATTAGATGCAAGGCAGGGCCATATTAGCGTTGCTAGATTTTAATTTCAGTGAATCAGAAGTTTTATTGTTAAAGCACAAAAACGGGATTTTGCAAAAAAAAATGGAACAAATTAAACAATCTAATTAACTAAATGTTTTTATTGTCAAAGTTTAAATCACAATCAATAAAAACAGAAATAGTTATTTGTGTATTAAGAACAAAAAGTGGAATTTTACGCTTGTGATACACACATCAATTTTTCTACGATTGCACTTTATAGTTATTTGTGTATTAAGAGTGTAAAGTGATTCTTTGTTACTCGAGCACGGTAACTGCAGCGCGTGCCGAAGTCGAGAGCTACAATAGTGTAAGAGGAACAAAGACACTTTACGCTCATGATACACACATATTTTTTTCTACGATTGCATCTTAAATTATTAAAAAACGTATGCGACTGAAAATAAATTCATTCTGTCAACTGTCAATATGACAAGTTTCTGTTTTGTTTGTAAATATGTGGACTCATTTTAGTAATTTCTACTTATACATTGTAGATAATTTTATTTTACCAACATCCATGCGTTCTTTTCACTACAGTTTAAATTAAAATTAACAAAATATTTATTTCTTACGCTAGACCATTTCAAGTTCTTCTGAGTGAAAACCCTTTTTACGAAACAATTAGAAGTTGGTATACTAGCTTAAATATACTTTGCACATCTTTTGGTGAAAACCATTTAAATAGCTGTTTTTATTTGTTCACTGAAAAATTATCGCTTGAATGTCATGTATATTAGGATTGGGTGATGGTCTACGGAAATAAATTTCGATTAGGGCAATTAGATAAATTTTTATATTACTTTTTTAAATTGACTAATGATTTTTTCTACTATTGCAATGCAAAGTTGACAATTACGCTCTCATTTGTCATCGTTTTCTGTGGAACAATCGAGAAACATGTTTTTTGCGCGTCTCCAATGGCAACGCGCGAAAAAGATGTTAAATGCGCGCTTATTTCAATACTTGCCAGGAATACAAACAAAACAGAAACTTGTCATATTGACAGTTGACAGAACGAATTTATTTTCAGTACGTATACGTTTTTGAATAATTTTAAGATGCAATCGTAGCAAAAATTATGTGTGCATCACGAGCGTAAAGTGTCTTTGTTCCTCTTGCACTATTGCAGCTCTCGCCTTTGGCTCGCGCTGCATTTACCGTGCACGAATAACAAAGAATCACTTTACGCTCTTAATACACAAATAACTATTTTGAACTAATAAATTTATGATCCTGTCCTGAAATTAAATCGGGACAATTTTCTTTTGTTCAGATTTAAGGACGATATACAATTGTTCTACGAAGTTCAAGTTCGATACAGAATTTAATTATACACAAATTTTATTTGAATTTTTTCTGTAAGTAATCATGGAAGCACTGTTGCAAAAAAAATATTTTTATTTATTGGCATAAGGCATAATTTTCAATGGACATTATATATAAATAATTTAGCTAAACAAATTTGCAGAATGAGTTTGATAGTATGAAAAGCAATGGTATTTTTTGTGTGATGTCATACGAGTCTTGAAGTTTTAAAAACAAATAATATAATGTAAGAAAAGATAAGTATAAATGTGAATGACTAGTTAGGAGTCAAAAGTAATTGGTACAGAGTTCACAGTCTGAAATGAAAGGAACATTGAAATGATAATAATTCTTAAATATAATATTTATAGTGTCATGTGGCATCAGTAAAGTCTGCAATTTGTGACACAATTTTCAATCATTGAAATCAACAAAAGACAATCTAAAACAATTCCATCACTTTCTAACATTAACCCAATAAAATCACGACTCTCACAACCGAAAACTATTTATCGGTGCGATCAATTCGAAAGAGGATGAACCAATCTTTTCAAAAAGCAATCGGACGTTTGTCAAAGCATTGTTTCTTCCCGCGTAGCCTCGCAAACGCCGCACAACAATAGATAGTATTTTAACACCCACTATTATCTATTTATATTCACTTCGCTTCGTGTGTGATTCGAGCACTTGTTCTGTTTCATCCTGCATTATTTCATCACAATAAAACTGTTTAACTATTTAAAACGACGATTTACGTCGATGCTCATATATTATTTTTATTATTGTTGAAATAAAGAAAACAATTAAAAATATGACTATTTTATTCAAAGTGTCCAATTTAAGTGTTGAGAACTATAAGAGTTACAAATAAATAAACAAATATACTATCACGCCTTTTACCCATTACTGGTTGTGGCACTCTGCCGAAGCAGATCTCGGTAAGCGATATATTTCTTCGCGTGGAGTGCGGTTACTAGCCGTCAAATCACGGCCCCCAAAGCTGTCAGTGGTAGGGAGCCACAGGGTTTGATTTAAACTGGTGAAAATTGTTTGTCGACTGTGGGGATCGAACCAGGGTTCTCAAGATCCACAGGCTGACTCGATACCACTAGCCATCTACCCCATTATAAGAGTTACGAGGTTGGTTATATTAGATTACAATAAGAAAACAAAGTATCTTACCAATGGTTGTTAAAATACAAAACAAAACTTTCGTATTTTAATTATTTTTTATTCAACTCAATATTTTTAATTCATAAATATATCATATCCTAATATAACAAAACAACTGATAATAATAAAAGTTAAATTTATATGTATTTTACTTATATCACACATATTATTCTGGATAACATTGTTTTATTGTTTGTTGTCAGTTTGTAGGTGTTTAACTTGTCATATTTAAGAAAAAATTAATAATCTTACTAATGATGAAAAAGTTGATATATTATCCAAAATTTGTCAAATCCAAAGCATATTTATTTCTACCAGATATAAATAAAATACATAGTTATACGATATACCATAAAGTAAGCAGTTTCGCTTGCATTTGTCAACGCAAAATGTCACCTTGCCGATAATACACAACAAAACAAAACAAAATGGTCGTCTTCCGAATCTTTAACTGGGATTGTACGAGTACAACCGGCCCTAAATCAAATGTTCATTGAACGTTGAGATAATAATCAGTGGCAGTAAATAAACAATTTTCATTTTTATGTCTTGTAACGCTGAAAACTTGTAAATTTATCTTATTTTAAATAGAAATTGATGAATATAGTTATTTTTGTATTAAGTGCGCAAGATGAGTGTTTTTTTGTTGCACGTGAGAATGTTACTTTTAGTCGAGACCGCAGGTCGAGACAATAAAAGTCATTCGAACGCACCAAAAAAACAAGAATTTTGCCCACGAAATACAAACAACATTACTGATTTACTTATGTAAATTGAAAGAAAAGAATCAACAATAAAATTAATTTGATACTATTGATGTGTTGTAACTAATGAAATCTGACAACAAATAATTTGGGAGCGTGCGCGAGATACTCATTTAAAAAAAAAATAAATAAATATATCATCACGCCTTTTACCCATTACTGGGTGTGGCACTCTGCTTAAGCAGATTTCGGTAAGTGATATATTTTTTCGCGTGAACTGCGGTTACCAGCCGTCAAATCACGGCCCCCAAATATATTAGAGGAGGGGGAACCACAGGGGTAGATTTAAATTGGTGAAAATTGTTTGTCGGCTGTGGGGATCGAACCAGGGTTCTCAAGATCCACAGGCCGACTCGATACCACTGAGCCACCTACCCCATGCACTAGAATATGAAACAGTGCGCAAAATACTCATTTTGCGCACTAGGATGCTAAATAATATTCAAAATACACGTTGTCATGGTAGTGTAAATGATGAAAAAATCACGTACTTCGCGTATTGACATTTTTTTACAGTTGTAGAAAAAAAATTATTGTGTAGGAAAGATCTTGCAATTGGAATGAATATTATGTTGTGCTGGAAAACAAATAAATTAAAAAAAAATTAGTAAGGTAAATAAAGTATATTTATCTAGTAGTAGGAGTCAGTCATCAAATTGCGTGGTTTAACTGTGAAAATGATATTTACATATATAAAAAAATAAGTGACTCGTCTGTATTCACTGTTAATGTCTTTATATTTTTATGTATTTTGTTGTATAATTAGTTTAAATGTATCTATTTAACTATTTATATTCTTGTAATTTAAAATTAGTTTTTAAATTAAAATGGCTGTAATAATAATGGTAATTTATATATTATTATTCATATGATAGAGACTAACAGTAAATGTGTTTTAATACTGATATGACTACATCAATTTTAACGATAATGTGAGTCGAGATTAATTAAGATTCAATCAAGTCTCGTCTCGTGTCGCAATAGAAGTTTCCACAATTATGAATTTTTATGTTAACAACTTCACGCAAAGAAATATATTACTTACCGAGATCTGCTGCGGCAGAGAGCCACACCCAATAATGGGTAAAAGACGTGATGATATTATTTATTTTTATTTATTTTATTTATTATTTATAATAATATAAATCTTGTGAGCCTCGGCAAATTGTGTTATTTTTTAACGATATCACCTGATTATATTCGTCTGTTAATTAATATTATCACTTTCGTTTAGTATTTTTACACAGCATAACTAGCATCAATATAAAATGATTCATAATACATGGCTTATCCGGAATCTTAATATCAAAGCACTCTATTTAAGAATTAAAACACTTGAAAGTAGTTCTTTAAACTCAGTTTACATCTGATCTAAGATTAAAAAATTAATAACAGTCATGCAAAAATGGGCTAAAATTGCTGTATTTTATTTGAAGTCTATGAATTTCAATATCAACGAGTTTAGAAAGTGTGTCGAAACAGTATGGCACAAATAAGTCCAACACCATTCGAAATTAGCAAACGCTAAAATCAAGTTACCTTGCACTGATTGCGCAATGGCAATACAACGTGCATCTCGAAGATGCAAATTAGGTACAAGACGATGCTCGAATGTTGTGTGATTCGTTTGTTAATCGATTTCACGGCGAGAGATAAAACAAATGACTATGTGGGTATTGGAACGCCTAGAATGTCTAGAGAATTATGTTACTTGGGTTTTTTGGTTCCGGTTGTAAGAAAATACAAGGGATTATGCATATCCTGGTTGATCGGTAATATATTATGCTGATTTTTGTTACAAATGACTTGTAATCTAATTGTTGACGGCTCATACGTGGGATTTCATAATTAATTGTGATTTTAACGTGTTCATTATTGTAATTTTAGCTTTCAGGATTGTGAATTTTTATAAATATTGATATCTAAAGATTTATGTTTGCTCAAACAAGGAGATATACAGGGTGTTTCTATATCTCTGCACGAAACTTCAATGACATATATAATTTGATATTATAGAACAAAAAGCGGTGACACAAGCACTAAAAACTTTAAACCGGGCCTGACTAATCAAAAAAATATTATTTTGTCTGATTCCACTATAAGTTATAAAAGACTTCTATTTTGTAGTTGGAATTGAGTTCCTATTGTGCAGAGTAATAAATTAAAAGTAACTGCTTTGAAACGTAAATTCTATATTCTATTCGTAATGCAAGCAATTCATGTCTGCCTATGTCAACGATCTCGGCTATAACGATTTTGATTAAACTTGCTATTATAATGTTTCTAGACCTCAGAAAATTATCTAGTTGAGGCTCATCCTTAGAAATCATAATTTAACACGTCATTTTGGGGTAGGTGGCTCAGTGGTATCGATTCGGCCTGTGGATCATGAGAATCCTGGTTCAATACCCACAGCCGACAACAATTTTCACCAATTTAAATCTATCCCTGTTGCTCCCCCTCCACTAACATCTTTGGGGGCCTTGATTTGAAGACTGGTAACCGCACTTCACGCGAAGAAATATATCACTTACCGAGTTCTGCAACGGCAGAGTGCCACACCCAGTAATGGTTAAAAGGCGTGATGATATATTTAATTATTTTATTTATATTTTGAAAATAAAATTCAGGAGGAAAAAAAATAATTCTTCAAGTTCTTTAGGATAAAAGTTAATTTATATTATGACAGAAAAATTCTGATGACGCCTGGATTCGAACCAGGGACCTTCCGCTTACCGGGCAGAGATGCTAAACGCTACAGCACGTCACCTGTGTTCGAAATATGGCATCAACTGAATTTTTCTGTCACAGTGTCTAAGCGTAGCTTCGTTCCGAGAGACTCCTATATAGGCATTGACAACCGGGTTCGTCTACAGTGACACAGTTTTTGATTTTAAGGGAATCATACCCAAGCTTAGAACTAATATTATTAAGTTGTATGATTATTAAAGGTAATCATACCTACATACTAGCGTCATCAGAATTTTTCTGTCATAATATAAATTAACTTTAGTCAAAAACTACAGGTATGATTACCTTTAATAATCACACAACTTAATAATATTAGTTCTTTAGGACAATGTAATTTGACCCAAGAAGTCGATTATGACTAAAATCAATTCGAAGGAAAATAAGGTAGTAAAGTATATGTTTCATTGATTTCTGAGTATATTATTTTTAATTTTAAACTTTCCATTTGTCGTTATTTTCCGAGCAAACCTCAGTCTGCAATATTTACTTCCTTTTACGCACGATTCGTGAGAAATAATATAAATAGAAAATATACTCATCAACAAATGAATAAACCAATAAACATTTTAATTTTACAAATAATAAATAGTACTGTGGCATTTTAAACAAAAAATGAAAGAATTACTTGATGCATAAAACTTACAATTAGGTAATTAGTATGCACAATAAAAGTCTATTATATGCGTAATTCGCGTGAAAATACATTTACCATATAACAACAGAATAAAGACAATCAAATCAATATTTGTCCAATAAGAAGTCTAATCACGTTTAAACGAGACAGTAACAAATGACAACATCCATCTTTCCATCACCTCCAGCTTCAAGCCATGAACAGCAGAACAAGAATTAAGCGCTTATTTCACGGTATCAACAGATACGGAAACATCGACCATCTACCGTTATTAACGAACTCAAATTAGATTCAAATCGAGGCGAGAATATTTTTACTTTCAGCGGCCTTCGATTTCTGGTGATTGATGGGAGATTTTGACCCGCTTTAAAGAATCCGAGAGAAGATTTAGAATATTGTTCGATCATTTTGTTAATTATATAGTTTTGTAAGGTAATTATGGGTTATACGTAGAATAGACTTGTGATTAATGAGACCTATTTGAATTCAGATGAATGCATTAATTTTGTTGTGATGAGATTCTACTTTCAGGGATTTTTGTTAGATTTAATTGAACATACCGATCATTTCTAAATGTTCATATACATTGGTCAAATACTCTTGAATAAATGTACATAAATATATTACAAAAAAGATGTAACTTTAATATTTGGTTGGTATAATAGTAGTAGTAGAAAATATATTGCATAAGTAATTCCCAAAATTAAATTCGATACTTACGCACATTTTTTCTGTTTGTGTGTGTTTTAACGATCTTGGAATCATTATTCAATTGTTTTTTGACTTCACAATATGTTCTAATTGGGAAAATTAATTTTTTATGTCATATTGAAAGAAAATCACCATCTGATTTCGAGTTACTTTCGCATCATCAATTATTTTCTAAGCGAGCCTCGTTCTTTTAGATATTAAATATGAAATGAATTGTTAACATGCAATAAACTAGGTTTTTTGTGGTGCATATTTTTTAGATTTATTTATAATGTTTGCATGAAGTTTAAAGTTTTGTAATTAAAATGAACAATTACAATTCTGTGCTGTTTCGATTTCGAAACAATGTAGTAGGCGCTGTATTAAACGCTGTTTTGACATTTGTCAAATGTGATCTTTAACCTGACTATTACGTGGTTGTTAATTATATATCATATCATTTATAAATAATAAATTAATAGATACGTTTTCAAATACACACAAATAAATCGTCAATCATAACAACGTAAAACTGTTGACTTGTGCGAATTAAAATTATAGCTTTATTTTGATTCTTTCATTTACCTAGAATGGAATGAACCAATTTAAATCTCGATTTCTCTTGTTTACAAGCAGTTTCAAAAACTAAATTTAGTTTCAATTTGGATTTAATATGTCATGAAAACAATAACAATTTCATTTCTAGATTGTACCGCAATCAATTTTTGATATTTTTCAAACTTTAAATAGAAATATACTCATGTACAGTAAGTTTCATTTGATTACAATAATGAAATATTACGACAATGAAAGATTGTGATATCAACAATTAAATAATCAGTAATTGTAACAAATGAATTTTCATTATTGGGCGAACTAAATTTAGCAATACAACTATTTGAACTGAAAATTTAATTTGACAGATATATTTATATTGATTGGTCTAATAATCCACACTTGGTTGTATCACAATTCACATTTATTAATGTGTCGATTGTTTCGCCCGTTCGGACATCTTCAAATTAAAATTAGTCAGTACGGTGATGTGGATAGTGATATGGAATTCTAATCCGGAGATCCCGAATTCGAATCTCACTCAAGCTAAAAGTTATATGAACTACTACACTACTGCTCGGTGAGTGCGGACCCTGTACTGAAATTGAGATTAAGTTCCTGTTGTACAGCGTAACAAATAAAATAAAATAAAAACCAATTGTGAAACAACCAAGTATGTATTATAAGATCAATCACGTTTTATAAAATGCGGATTACGAATTATCTTACATACGAGTAAATATTTTTATTGGTTAAAATTTGTAACTGGTCGTTTAAAATTAACGGATCAGTATAGAATATGAGCACTCTCTTGTGATTTTTTTCCGTAGAAGCTTCAAATTTAGTTTTTGCTAAATGACAGTCAAAATCACCAAGAACGATTTTTGCTTTATCTGTTTGATTTAGTTAGAAACAATCAGGCATTAAAATCTATCTAGTCCATATTTTCGTAGTAAACACTAATTCAGCTATTAGGAGGCCATATAGCAGTAGCTGTAGTGTTTCTCAAGTATCAAGAAGTTCAGCATGCACAACCAGTAGTCAGGCATCTTTACGACAGTTGTAACCGCGAGAGATCAATCTCTATTGCTAGGCAACAAGTTGGAAGAGGCGATCTAACGATAGTACAAGCGTTTCACTCTGTGGGGTCTTGGGACCTCGGAGACCTGCGAGAATAAATGGCGGTGTTTGGCACCCACACTCTCGCTAGATGTGTGGTAGATGGTTGACGATACTTCATGGGAATAGACTAGATGGTCTACTTCTACAAATTGTAGACAATGTCCTCGAATTCTGCACTTTCTTATATAAATATTCATATTTATTTTTACTTCCTTGTACGAAGTAAAGGAAGTATTGTAATCGCCAAAATTTTCGGTTCTCAGATTTCAGTGGAAATACGCATTATGGCCTTCCCTGAATCCATTTTGACTAATTTCGTCGTGCCGTCTGTACGTACGTACGTATCTCGCATAACTGTATTTAGGACTGTTATAACATCTAGTTGTGCACCTCCCTTTTAGTCATTATATAACTTCCGGAAGTGGTACTTTACTTGAAGCCTGTAATAGATTTTCATGAAAAACTATATCAAAATATAATCCAAAATTTTTCAAATTTGGTATATAAAACTACTATATAAATGGAAATAACATAATAGATTTTGGTCAAAAGGGACTAACCGGAAGTGATACATTACATGAAGCTGCTAACAGTTTTTCTTGAAAAAAATTAAATTATTCTGATTTTAGAAATAAATGCAGCGAATAAAAGTTTAAGAGAATTAAATTCTGCGCCTAGCGCATTAAGAATGATTTAATTAGCCTTTTGTATAAGCGAGATATGTTAATTTAAAAATTATAAATTTTTTGTTTTTTTTTAATTAAGTTTGCTATGGATTAGAACAAAAAATAAGAAAAAGAATAAAATTTAATGTCAGATGTGTGCAATTAAATAAATTACCAATAGTTTAATACGCTACAAGGAAGTCGTGTAGTGTCCACATCAGATTTTTTAACTTTGTGATCTTAAATCTAATTTTAGGTATAAGAACACTTTCATTATCCTCCTAATAATTTTACTTTGGTATTGTAACAACACAATATTTAAGAGATTTGAATTTATTTTTCACTGTTGCAAATTTTGTAAAATAGGTTAAAATCTAGAAATAATTGACAGATACGGTAGTACTGTGGTGTGGGTAGCGTTACGGAATTCGAATTAGAAGATTTCGAGTTCGACTCTCACTCAAGCTAAAAATTATATGAACTACAGCTCAATGAGTTTGGATTCTGTACTATAATTGGTATTCAGTTCCTATTGCACAGAGTAATAAATATAGTTATTATTGTATTAAGAGCGAAAAGTGATTTTTTGTTACTCGAACACAGCCTTTGGCTTGCGCTACAATAGTGTAAGAGGAACAAAAAGACTTGACGCTCGTGATACACACTTAATTTTTTCTATCATTACATCTTAAATTATTTAAAAATGTATATGTACTGAAAACAAATTCGTTTTGTCAATAGATTGTGTTTTGTTTGTATCCCTGATAACTATTGAAGTAAACGCACATTTATTATCTTTTTCGCGTTTGTCATTGGCAACGCGCGACAACAGTTATTTTTCGATTGCTCCATAGAAAACGTCAATTTTACGATGACAAATGAGATCTTAATTGCCAGCTTTTCATAGCAATCGCAGATAAAATATATATTGTATCTTGCAATTATGTTAAAAATATAATAAGCTGATGACAAAGTGTAATACGTGTGTATGTAATCAAAGAGACACTCGTGTTATAAAACGCGTCAAACAAATCATTTATCTCAGCGTCAACTTCATTTCTCCTTAACAGGTTCTATGATAACGGATTACCTATCTCCCGTATCTTGCATTTAAAAATCCTAAATTTAATTAAGTTATTTAAATCCTTCCACACCTGCAGTAAACTAATTAAGCAGCCTTCTCTGATGGCTGACAGTGTTATTAACACCTCTAACCTCAGTGTAACTTTTTCATTCTCTAAATTTCTTATTAAAGCACGCAAATGCCTCATGCACGATACAGGAATACGCAATATGTAAACGCCAAGGTATGGGAAACATGTTGATATCTTGTGTGCAAGTAAACTCACATTCTACTTTGTTTACGCCGACTATGTCTATTTATTTTCATAGATAATTTATTAGTTTGATTGTAGAATGTGATGCTAATGAAACAAGGATATTATTTATTGAGAATTAATGCATGCTTAGGAAGAAAAATGTCAAGTACGGATCTGGAATTTATTATAGATATTCTCGTTGGAGGATAAAGCGCTATTCGCACAGTATAGGTTTGACAAAAATAATTTATTTCTCTATTCACTGTATCGCTGTGAATTATTACATTTCTCTGCTTTGTAAGTATAATAAAACATATTTATAGCTGAACAGTAGTACGACAAGAATTTGAAAACTATTTTATTTTGCTTGAAGTTTCTCCCATTCCAGATTATTATAGCCAAAACAATAGTACCTATATTGTAATACAAGTTTTGAAAGGGTGTCATTGGAAAGCGTACAATCGAAAAATAACTTTTTCTATTATTGCTATGAAATGTTGACAATTACGCTCTCATTTGTCATCGTAAAGTTGACGTTTTCTGTAGAACAATAGAAAAATATCTTTGTCTCGCCTCTCCAATGGAAACGCGCGAAAAAGATATTAAATGCACGCTTATTTCAATAGTTACCAGGGATACAAACAAAACAGAAATTTGTCATATTGGCAGTTGACAGAACGAATGTATTTTCAATACGTTTATTATTAATTTTAAGATGCAATCGTAGAAAAAATTATGTGTGTATCACGAGCGTAAAGTGTCTTTGCTCCTCTTACACTATTACCGTGTTCGAGTAACAAAGAGTCACTTTACGCTCTTAATACACAAATAGCTATTGTCGCGCAAAAGATTTTAATACGCGCGTTCCCAATGACAACGCGCGAAAAAGATAATAATAGTTACCAGGGATACAAACAAAACAAGAACCTATATTAAGTGAATCAATTTATTTTCAGTACGTATACTTTTTTAATAATTTAAGATGCAATCGTAGAAAACATTGTGTGTATCACGAGCGTAAAGTATCTTTGTTCCTCTTAAACTATTGCAAATAATTATTTCCGACGACAATTAGGCATTTTACACTTTAAGAAATAAATAATTTTTAGATTTCCTCCTAAGATGTTAGTGGAGGGGAAGCCACAGGGATAATTTTAACGTGGTGAAAATAGATTGTCAACTATAAGAATCGAACCCGGATTCTACAGCCTGAATCGATACCATTGAGCCACCTATCCCATAACTTATTTAAGAAAAATTGTTTGTAAATTTTTGGTATATCTGGAGCATATCGAAATGAAGAATTAAATAACTATTGACAACGTAGAAGATAAAGATTCTATCCCTAATCTATTTCCGAAAATTTTACTTTCTAATAGGATAATAAAAAAAATATATTGCTAGTGAAGAAAGTGTCATTCTACCCTTATACTTATACCATACTAATAAATATATTTTGCCATAATTTAATTCAGTGACTATTTTGCCGATCCTTAACTTATTTCTAAAGTCTCTTGGGTGACAGATTACAGTGTAGTTGTGTGGTTACATAGGATGTATATTATTCTGATTCTGTTTGACCGAGCAAAACATCAAAAAAGATATATTTACATAGTAGGAAACATTTGTGACAGTGATAGTGCTAATAAATATGGCGTTCAATTTGATTATTTTTTCTCATATTCATGTTAAGAAACTTTTAAATATTATTTATTAAGAGTAAATACGATGATCGACTGTTTGAATAATGACGAAAACTTTGATAATCGGAATATCAGTCTAATATATTTTGAAAAAGTTACAATTCCAACGTTTCGGTGATAACCATCGCCTTCTTCAGGGATATGTAAGTCTAGTAATTAACATAAACAAAATGTTTAAAAAAACTGAACATAATAGTCATAATTTAAAATAATAAATAGTCAAAAAGGTTTAAAATTGCAACAATTCTGTGACTAGATTTAAAACTGTGATTTTTTGTAATGTTCTTTTTAATGTGTTTTATTGTTAGTGTAAAGAGTTGTTGTCATTTTAAACCTTTTTCACTATTTATTTATGCTATGTAAACATGTCTTCATTTTGATGTTTTATGCTCAACAAATCAGAATCAAAATAAAATAGCTTCTACACTGTAATCTCACCGAATTAACTTCTTCCTTCAAATATGTTTAAATTATAATTATGTTCGCTAAAATGATGAATGTTAAATGTTATCTTGAATAAAAAACGGTAGATTAATACATTAATAATAGATAAAGCAAGAAATATAATTAAAGTAAGTAGCTGCTGAAAGAAAAGAAACTATAAATGTTATTAATAATCATTCGAAAATAATTTGAGAGATGTATTCCGAAGGCCAAATTAAATTAATATCAACATTAGCTAATATCTCAATAATAATCATTAATTAAATCATTCTATATACCTTCAAATTTTGATTACTATTTTCAATTAATGTCTTCATTAACCCCTTCCAAAATCTTTGCTACCCGGCACTGGAATGCAGAGGCACGGTAATACATCCGGGTTCCATATTTGGCAGGTGCAGGACTAAAAATACGCTTTTATCTTTAAAGTTAAAATTAAAAGTGTTTTGTTGTTTGGCTGTCAAAGATACCTACTGTCCTTGTCTGTGAAGTTTTAAATTAGCGGGAAGACAATGACAAATTTGTTTAATTATGAGTGACATGTCAAGTACGATTGTTTATGATGTGAAAGATTTTAGTTTTAATTGACTGACTCATTTTTAATTCATTATTAAAAGTAAACTGAATATTAAAGAGTTTGTTTTATGTCTGACATTTTTATAATTAAATAAGACTATCATATTAATGTTCCATGAAATTTTTAGTAGTATACTTACTTATGTTAACCTACATTTTTGACTTTCTTATAAATATGTTTTGCGAATTTCGAAATTGCAAATTTTTAATTAAAAATGAAACAATATTCACATATTTTCAATAAATTTCCAATAAATTCAATTTAATTGTCGATTCTCGTTGAAACATTTTAATAAAATTAAAAAGATAAACACTTGGTTAGTTTCAAACTACCCAAGTGTTTATCACTTTTTAAATTTTAATAAATTTCCAGTTTATGAGAATTTTTATTCCGGTCGAAACCTTTTCCGCTGAGCTAAGGTGCTCATTGCTTCGTATATCAGCGTCTTTGAAACTTATTCCCTAATTTTTTTATGTTATTTGTTTTTAAGTATTTCTTTTAAAAATACTTGTAACATTTATTTATGTTTTATAGGAGATTTTTCAACGCCCCGCCGAATGCTAGATAAGTACTAAAAATGACAATTCCAGCGAGCTGTCAACCCTAACATCAAGGTAAGTACATAAGTTTAAATACATATTTATTTATTTATTAACAATCAATCCAACAGGATCCAAGATCCCAATTACAGGACGATTACACAAAAACAATATAAATATACATGCGGATGGCAAAAATAATGTAAAGTGAAAATAGTAACAATAACAAAAAATTAACAAAATCAAGCATCAATAAATAAGTATAGATCAAATAACATAAAGTAATTTTAGAAACTGATATAAGTATTACAGAAAAATTACAGAAAGTTATATATAAACCAAAAATAAAAGCTTATAATTAAAATAACTAAAAAACAAAATGAGCAAATAGTAGTCTCCGAAATTTAGGTAACGGGTCACCAAACAGGTCAATATTGCATGATATGTTGTTAAATATATTACAGAGCTGTCTAATTGGAGATTTCAGTTGATAATTAGTTTTAACAGTTTTACAGGTAAATGTTAGCTTACTTCTTGATGAAATGCGTGGAATATTAAATGATAAACGTTCAAGACAACATGGATCATAAATGTAAGCATTCAACAATTTATATAAATACAAACAGGATAACATTTTCCTCCTATTACTTAGAGACACTACATTTAGTTCCGAAAGCATACTGACATAGTCATATTCCGAGTCGTAACTGGGGTACTGTCCATAGATTTTGAAATAACAAAATTTTATAAATTTTCTTTGTATTGATTCGATAACATTCACATATTTATTGTATAAAGGGTTCCAGATTTGGATACAGTACTCCAGTTTACAATGAACAAATGAGTAATACAAACTCTTTAGAGTCGCAATTTTATGAAAAGATTGTGAATTGCGAATTACAAATCCTAGATTTCTATATGAAGATTTAACAATTGCACCAATATGATCATTGAAAGTTAGTTTGACGTCAAATAAAATACCAAGATCTTTATACCGTGTAACTCGTTCTAGTGAAATATTCTCCATGTGATATGGATAAGTGTAGACAAATTTTTTGACCAAGTAGCTCATTATTTTACATTTACTAAAGTTAAAATATCTGATGTGGACACCACATGACTTCCTTGTACACGTATTAAACTATAGATATTTTTTTAATTGCACATATTTGACATTAAATCTTTTATTTTTTGTTCTAATCCATAGCAAACTTAATTTAAAAAAAAATCAAAAAATATATAATATTTAAATTTAGATATCTCGTTTATGCAAAAAGCTAATTTAAAAATTCTTAATGTGCTAGACGCAGAATTTAATTCTCTAAAACTTTTATTTGCAGCATTCATTTCTAAAATTAAAATAATACCATTTTTTTCAAGGAAAACTGTTAGCAGCTTCATGTAATGTGCCACTTCCGGTTAGTCTATTTTAACCAAAATCTATTATGTTATTTCCATTGATATAGTAGTCTTATATACCAAATTTGGAAAGTTTTAAATTATATTTGAATATAGTTTTTCATGAAAATCTATTATAGGCTTCAAGTAAAGTACCACTTCCGGTAGTTGTATAATGACCAAAAAGGGAGGTGCACAACTAGATGTTATAACAGTCCTAAATATAAAGTTTCAATTTTCTACGGCTTACCGTTTTTGAGTTATGCGAGATACGTACGTACGTACGTACGTACAGACGGCATGACGAAATTAGTCAAAATGGATTCAGGGAGGGCCAAAACACCTATTTCCGTTGAAATCTGAGAACCGAAAATTTTCGCGATTACAATACTTCCTTTACTTCGTACAAGGAAGTAAAAATAATTTGGAAGTCTGTGACCAAGCTAGAATATTTTCAATGTTACAATCATCTAATATAGAATTTAACCCCTAAGCCGTAAGTAAAGAATTAAATCTATATATATATACGTATTTTGAGAACTAAGTTCTCATCCAAGATAGAATTCAGTTTGTCCGAATGCAACATATATATTTAAACTAAAACGAAGCAATTTTTACTTCCTTGTACGAAGTAAAGGAAGTATTGTAATCGCGAAAATTTTCGGTTCTCAGATTTCAACGGAAATAGGTGTTTTGGCCCTCCCTGAATCCATTTTGACTAATTTCGTCATGCCGTCTGTACGTACGTATGTACGTACGTACGTATGAACGTACGTACGTACGTACGTATCTCGCATAACTCAAAAACGGTAAGCCGTAGAAAATTGAAACTTTATATTTAGGACTGTTATAACATCTAGTTGTGCACCTCCCTTTTTGGTCATTATACAACTACCGGAAGTGGTACTTTACTTGAAGCCTATAATAGATTTTCATGAAAAACTATATTCAAATATAATTTAAAACTTTCCAAATTTGGTATATAAGACTACTATATCAATGGACATAACATAATAGATTTTGGTTAAAATAGACTAACCGGAAGTGGCACATTACATGAAGCTGCTAACAGTTTTCCTTGAAAAAAATGGTATTATTTTAATTTTAGAAAGGAATGCTGCAAATAAAAGTTTTAGAGAATTAAATTCTGCGTCTAGCACATTAAGAATTTTTAAATTAGCTTTTTGCATAAACGAGATATCTAAATTTAAATATTATATATTTTTTGATTTTTTTTTATATTAAGTTTGCTATGGATTAGAACAAAAAATAAAAGATTTAATGTCAAATATGTGCAATTAAAAAAATATCTATAGTTTAATACGTGTACAAGGAAGTCATGTGGTGTCCACATCAGATATTTTTTATATTAGAATACAATTACAAAATTTATAATTCCTGCCCAAATTTGACATATTGTACAATAACAATTTGAAAAAGAGTCACAACACCATTAAAGTATTATTGTAAATACAAGTATCTCGAGTAAATTATATTTATTACAGTATTTAATTATAATTATTTAACAATAATAAATTGCGAACAAAACGTTCCAAAAAATATCATTGACCAACCTGGTAAATCCGCGGCCCGCGAGAAGAATTATATACTTATTTGAACTTTACCTTCAAGTTGATAATTTTAAATAAATAAAATAAATATATCATCACGCCCTTTACCCATTACTGGGTGTGGCACACTGCCGAAGCAGATCTCGGTAAGCGATATATTACTTCGCGTGAAGTGCGGTTACTAGCCTTCAAATCACGGCGCCCAAAGATGTTAGTGGAGGGGGAGCCACAGGAGTAGATTTAATTTGGTAAAAATTGCTTGACGGCTGTGGGGATCGAACCAGGGTTCTCAAGATCCACAGGTCGACTCGATACCACTGAGCCACCTACCCCATGCAGACTAATTGTCTAGACGAAGTTATCAAAAATATGGACACTCACATTCAGATATGTGATTTTATAAACGAATATAATAACATTAATTTATACGGTGTTTTATTTTTCATCTGTGGCCTATTGTACAATAATTTATAAATAAAACTTGGGACAAGTGTCAAATTTCCCATTTGTTAAAAAGGACAAGTGTCAAATTAACTATTAAAACTAGTTCATTATCCGTTCAGATAGATGGCGCGTTCGACGCCGTAAACAGGGAATAATCGTAGTCTCTCAACAGAGAAGTATTCTCACAAGGGACAGGAACATCCTACCTAGGGATAAAAACCAATGTTTCTCTGTTTAAAATTAGGGAATAAGAACGTGTTTCTTGCGCACGTGTTACGAAAACACTTTTATAGGTAGTTATTCATAAACAAATGTATGTTTAAATTTTTATTCTGAGCAATTGTTTTATTTTGTGCATAGCTCTCAAATTTTTTTAGGTCAAATCTCTTGTATCTTATATGTCTGTTATAAATAGTGCAGATTAAAGTGCATAATGCTGTATATAGCAGGTAAACCTACTTCAAGGTAAAAGCATAGATACTTAGATCGTCTGTCGAATCCCACTCAAAATAAACACATTTATTGATTTATTTATTTATTTATGCTACACTGTTCAACAGTACAGGCTCCGGACTCACCGAACCTTAATATGGTAGTTCATATATCTTTAGCTGGTGTGATTCGAAACCACCGTACTGCTGGACGTATACAGGGTGTAACAGCGAAACCAACCACCGCCTATATTTTCTTTATTATTATAGTTACAAAAAAAATATTATAAAGCAAAGTTGTAGAAGACCAAAGGGGAAATCTAGTATAAGAATAAAATATTTTTTTAAACCAGTGGTTCTCAAGTTACAACACAAAGTTATATTTTTTCAAATAGGATTATACATATTTTTTAGGCCTATCTGATAGAGTATTTTTTTCTGAATTCAACCATGTGACCATTCTACATCCTTATATAACAAAAATATTGAGAAAAATTAACTTGAAATTTAAATAATTTTTAATATTAATGTGCAGTAAGGCTATGGATGAAAATTTAGCTGCTGTCAAGTAATAATAATTGTTGCAAATTGTTATTCTTTGTGTGTTTCATATTTTGTTCTTTTGTTTTTGTTTTTCATCCATAGCTTACTGCACATTAATATTGAAAATTAAAAATTATTTAAATTTCAAGTGAATTTTTCTCAATATATGAACTATCACACTGCGGCTCGGTGAGTCCGGATCCTGTACTGTAATTGGGATAAAGTTAATGTTGAGAGTAGCATAAATAAATAAATATCTGCCTAATTCAAAGTTTAAGTGCTATATTTATGAATTTTAATTATTTGTTACGTAAAATTCAATAACTAACAAAGTCTAATAAAAACATAAATTTTATATCCCCTTGTAAAAAATTACCTCGTCAACTAAATGCAATTAAAAAAAAACTTAATGCAAACTGTAATTCTATGTTAATTCTTAAAACATAAATATATTTCTAACGTCAACCATCCATTTTGATATTTAATTCGCTCTTTTATATTCACGTAAGCAACATAAAAAAGTCATAAAATTTTTATTTCGCATTCTTTGTCAACTTTTCCGCCAATATGATGATGTTTATTTCCTGAGAAATTGCTTATCGGTTGGTTAGCAACGTTCCGGTAATTCAATTTTAATACAAAAATCTTTGAACGAGTCTTCTTCTTCAAGCACTTCCTTATAAACAGATAATAAGATGCTTCATAACAGACAGAGAAATACATTACTCTTCTGTAAGCTAATGTATATGCTATCTTCTATTTCTTCTTTTATGGTTAGTTGTAGTGCTGCGCCAATAAATTTTATATTTTAACATGCAGATTTAGAAGCTAATTAGTTCGTAACACTATTTTATATTTAATGTTTAACTTCTTTTCCTAATCGCAAAATAAATTTATTTTAAGTTGAATTAAGAATGTTTTTATTAATCCAAAATACTTTTGTTCTTTTTAATAAGCTGAATGATATAATTTTATAATTGTAAATTCAATTGCAGGCTTTAGCGGAGGAAAAGAAATTTGAAACAATTTATTTTTTATATTATTTGGCGATATTTGGCGATATTTGGCCAATTTCAAGCAATAAAAATTCATACAAAATAACTTTAAAGTTACATGGTACAATTATAAAGTCAGAATAATTTAAGGATGAAACATTGTTGAGGTGTACACCTCAAAAGGCAAAACTCAACTCTAAGTTAAACAAAAAACTTAATTTTTATAATTGTTCTATGTAACTTTAAAGTTATTTTATACGCATTTTTGTTGCTTGAAAATGTCCATATATTGTGCCGAAACGTCACCAAATAATAATTAAAAAAATGTAAATTCTTAAAAATTTCTTTTTTTGTCGCCAAAGCCTATAATCCAATTAACGATTATAAAATTATGAAGTAGGTGGTTCAGTGGTATCGAGACGGCCTGTGGATCTTGAAAACCCTGATTCGATCCCCACAGCCGACAAACAATTTTCACCAAATTTGAATTTACCTCTGTGGCTCCCCCACCACTAACATCTTTGGGAGCCTTGATTTGACAGCTGATAACCGCACTTCACGCGAAGAAATATATTACTTACCGAGATCTGCTTCGGCAGAGTGCCACACCCATGGTAACAATGGGTAAAAGGCGTGATGATATATTTATTTATTTAAAATTGAATTATGAATGTACTAGGTAGAATTAATTTTGTTTAAAATACAAATTAAATTTCAATTGGAAAATATTCTCCTTAAATAACAATGTCACTACAGATGACTCTCGTTTCAAGTGTTTCAGCAAATGACACATAAAAAAAATAGTTAAGAGAGCGCCATGTTCTGCTAAATGTCAAAATTTAAAACATTAGTTTGTAATCTAGTTACTATTATAAAAAGTTTATTGCTAGTTTGTTTTTGGTGCAATTCTAATTGCTGTCAATTTTTTACAAATAATTAGATCAGATCTAATATTTAAAATAGCACTTTAAAATTAATTCAGTAAAATTAAGTATGTATTTCCAATCTATATCTAAGAGCAAAAAAGTAGTGACTATTTTAAAATCTAAATAATATAAAACAATACACTAGTATCAGTAACGTCTGGCAGTATCTCAATTTTTAGCTTTATAATTCATTTTGATTTTATCAGTTGTTAGTTAAATTTCAATTGGGAAATATTCTCCTTAAATAACAGGCAGAAGACTCTCATGTCAAGTCTTTCAGTATATGAAAGAATCAGAAATAAAATCAGATTTGAATCACAAAGCGACTATAACTTAGATGACTTCTTTAAAGTATACGAGTATAAACATATAAATGTTTCTCTTTATAATTCAATTTTATTTCATCAGTATTTTAAGTGAATATTTATTTACTTAATATGTTAATTAAATTGGTTTATATAATTAAAAACAAATCGAAGTTAGATAGTCATATACACACTACACACTATTTTTTTTAATATATTTTGTATTTTTTTTTGTACCTTTTGAATTTATCGACGTACTACAAACATAATATGTAAAGTAAAAAATAAATCTAATTAATATTGCCTTTATTTATTTTAACTTTTAAACCAAGCTTACAATTGAACTCTAGACTGTACAAGCCATTATTTAATTTTTGTTTTGTTCAGCTGTCCATTAATCGGTATATCGGTATACAACTAATTAACGTAGGTTACTTAACATGCATATATTTTAATATTCATTTTGCACAAAAACTTGTCTAAAATGTAACTCATGTTTTGCATACTTACATCTGAATTAGTACAAATGGAATTTTCACGCAGGAGGGTTCGTACAACCAAGACCTTTACTTTCTTGACAGAAGTAAATAAAAGTAATTGTCAGTACTTTTGAAAAATGAAAAGTATTTATTATATTTCTTGTAGTATTATTACATATAGGTAAATATGTAATTATACCATCAAACAAACAATAATTACGAGTTTAAACAATAAATCTAATTAGCATAAATCCATAAATATTAATACAAAAGCAATTAAAACAGTTTAAAAATTATTCCACATTAATTAAATAAGAATACAATCGTAAATATTGAAAGTTCCGATAAACGAGGCTCCACAACAAGCCACTATTATTTTATGTTAGCGAGAATACTTAATATCATCCATTTATTTTATCTAACTGGATAGCATAATATACCTCATTCTCCCCATATAACCTGCAATCAGTAACGATATCTTCACGGAGGAAATTCGTTAAAGCGCCGACATCAAAGAGGCTTACCGACCGACGTCATTTTCCAAACAGCTATAAGATACCAATCTTTGTGAAGCCTTAAGGAATCTGAATTATTCAATAGAGATGTCTCGTAGATTTCTAGATAGCCACAGACTTGCCATATTCAAGGTCAACTCAATGAGGGCGTTTGCAAGATGTGTTTGATCTCCAATAGAAGATGATGAGGGCAGCAGTAGAATAAGGCAATTTAAATATGTGGAGTTTGAAAATATATCTTTTCTACGATTGCTATGAAAAGTTAACAATTACGCTTTCATTTGTCATCGTAAAGTTGACGTTTTCTGTGGAATAATCGAAAAATATCTTTTTTCTACGATTGCTATGAAAAGTTGACAATTACGCTCTCATTTGTCATCGTAAAGTTGACGTTTTCTGTGGAACAACCGAAAAATATCTTTTTTGCGCGTCTCTAATGGCAATACGCGAAAAAGATGTTAAATGCGCGCGTTTCCAATGACAAAGCGCGAAAAAGATATTAAATGCGAGCTTATTTCAATAGTTACCAGGGATACAAACAAAACAGAAACTTGTCATATTGACAGTTAACAGAATCAATTTATATTCAATACGCGTGCGTTTTTTAATAATTTTAAGATTCAATCGTAGAAAAAAATATGTGTGTATCACGAGCGTAAAGTGTCTTTGTTCCTCTTACACTATTGCAGATCTCGCCTTCGGCTCGCGCTGCAATTACCGTGTTCGAGTAACAAAGAATCACTTTATGCTCTTAATACACAAATAACTATTTTTCATTTTGTTAATACAAGAACGCATTTCTTTACACTTATTACTTTGTTAGTTTTTACTATACAGTGTCTAACTGCAATTGTGTTAAATTTATTTTTAAACAAGCGCATGCGATGCTGCCTTCATTTCTTTAGATTCGTTTTTAGAGAAGTGGGAGTAAGTGAAGATTTATGAAACAGGTGTACAGGAGCCAATGGATGTGAATGAAGGTTTGTTGCGTGATGATGGATTTTGGATGTGAGGAATGAAAGAGCTTGTATGGAGGAAGTGCTAATGTGGTTGAAATGAGTATCGTATGTCAGGATGAGAATGTTCTGTGAATGTTTCAGGTGTTCATGCTACCCCACTTAATGGGATATAGCGTGATGTTATGTATGTATATTAGCTTGATAGTTATAAATACATTATATAGAAACATAACCACAATAATTGGCAGATATAAACATGTATGTCTCAAATATTTTTACAGTTTGTGTTAGCGCACACAATGTGCCAAAGCTATGTTAACTAGATGTGAATTATTATCTAATTTTGTAAAAGTGTCTTTAGACCCGAATGGTAAACCTATACATAATTTTATATACTTCATTGTATTCACTTTATATATTTTACTTATTTAGTTACTATTAAAATTAAGTGTAAAAGTTATTTGTGTACCAAGGGAGGAAAATGAGATATTTCTTCCCGAAGGTGCCGTATCATTCGGATATAAAGTACCTGAAGGAAGAAAGACACTTTCTTCATGAGGTATTCAGATATTCAACCACTAAGGCGTCGCACTAAAAGAGTTATATATAGTAGTGCGGGAGATAATTTACTTTAATTTTCACAGTAAAATATGATTGCTATAAAAATCTATTGCATGAAATTTTTCATAGAGCTTTTTGTTCGATTTTTTGTTATTTGTAAATAAAGTACAGTACAGCAGAATTGCAGTAGCTATTACAGCTAATCCCAGTAACATCTCCATAATAGTAGCTAATAGAATACAAAGTAGCCTGTTTCACGATCAGCACGACATCGACTCGGGGGCTTGACACAAAAATACAAATCCTATCGCAGAATGCCGCTGCGGCTGCCGTACCGGCCTTCTGCATAATTAGTGTATCATTTTCCGTAATGCATCTAAATTGCGGTCAAGACATTGAGCACTCGTCAAGCGCAATTCGTTCATCGTGGTTGATGTCGTAAGATAATTTTAGTAAAATATCTGAGTTTTGCAATTGGCTTTAAATATTATGAAGGGTACAAAAAATTACAAAAATCTGTTCAAATTAGAATAATTTGTTGCACATAAGATACATTTTTTGCTAATTATATAAAATACAATAAAATTTCATTAACACTAATTGGAAATACAAAAATTTATTGGAAAATTTTCATTACTTGATTTAACTAAGCAAAATTAATAAGTAGTAATTGTTGTCGTGACAAAAATGTCAGTTTGACATTTTAAAATTGTCTTTTTTCTACAACTGTCAAAAAAAGTTCATTTTTTTACTAATATCAATACGGGAAGTACGTGATTTTTCATCATTTATATTTTTTCATCATTCAATGAGTATTTTGCGTACTGTTACATATTCTAGTGCGCAAAATGAGTATATCGCTCACGCTCCCAAATTATTTGTTGTCAGGATTCATTAGTTACAACACATCAATAGTATCAAATTAAAATTATTGTTGTTTGTTTTCCTTCAATTTACTTAAATAAATCAATAATTATTGTATCATTCTTTATTTACAGTTGTAAAAAAAATGTTGTTTGTGGACAAAATTCTTGTTTTTTGACGCGTTCAAATGACTTTTATTGTCTCGACCTGCGGTCTCGACTAAAAGTAACATTCTCACGCGCAACAAAAAAACACTTATTTTGCGCACTTAATTCAAAAATAACTATTTTAGTGTCAATGTTATTTACTTGATACAAATTGCCATCATAACTTGATTATTTTCATATATAATATAACAAGTAGTATGAAAATTGCTGAAAATATTTTGACATAAATTCTGAGTTGTGTTTCCTATTTCCGTAACAACGAATATATATTTATGTCAAAATATTTTCTGTCAATTTTCATACTACGAGTTGTATTCGGCTTGAGAATTTATCAAACAAGAGTTAATTAACAAGAATAGTTAGGTATTTATTTGCACATTATTAATTAGGTATTACAGTGATGAAAATTCTACATTTTTTCAGTGTACATTTAATATTCAAAATTGACGTTTATGAAAATATTGAAAATATCATTTATTTTATTCGTAACCAAGGATATTATTAACAGTGGTATTTCCGTTATCAATTGCACCAGCGATGAATTTCCGACGAAATGTACATTTCATTGGTTCATTTTCAAACAAATTCGTGATCCTATTGGTTGACAGCGACTTGTGGTGAATTCTCAACAAAATACAAAATTATTTTTACTTTTTATGTTGGTATTGTTATGAATTTCTTACCTAATCTGCCCTCGAGCTTTAATTCATATGTGTGAAATTTTTTATCACGCATTTCAACAACATAATCTACACCCGTATTCCACTTGTGCAGATTAATATGTTGTTGCAAAACACTCGAAAAAAAAATTGCAAAAACAATAAATGCTCTAGAAAAATTATAAGTGATAGTAAGTATAAAATAAAATTTAATTCATTATAACTGATTTGAAACCTTGCCCATTATTAAAATAATCAGAAAACTATGGTACGAGTACCTTGTCTTAGTTTTTTTGAGACACTGAATTAATTTTGCAAATACTTAAAATGTTTTAAAAGCATAGACATATCACATTTCACCAAACATCCGCAGAAAACAAACAAACCTATTAAATGACCAAACAAGCGAAAGTAAATCATGAATATTATTCACACACAAACACACACCATCTAGTCTTGTTCCTACATCGTGTTTTGCGGCTGCATGTGTATGTTTATGTGTGAGAGTGTTTCCCAAGGTCAACTCGGATGTTCCTGGGCCAGAGTGGTCCACCTTGGAGCCGGGGGTTCAGCGCTAGGCGAGGCGCCCCGCGTCCGAGCCGGAACAGTTAGCCAGACGCTTGCGTTATGTGCAAGAACCGTTGTACTCGCAAGCACCGTTGTTCGTTTGTTTTGACGGCTGTGACGTCATCGGTAATTGATGACTTGCGAGCCATGGTGATGCGTTACTATTTTTATGTTGCGATGGTATACTCAGTTTCTAGAAATGTGTTGAGTATTAGGTTTTTTCTTTTTCTTGAATATTATTGAAATGTGGATATGTAATACTATAAAATGCTGATATTTATTTGTAAGATTCACTCTAAAATATGTATTTATTCGATTGGGTCAAAATTTTTTACCTGTATCTGGTTTATACAAAAATTAATCTTTTCACTGAAATATTAATGTTTGCTGTGGTTTGTAGGTGATGGTTATGTATCCGGAAAATATTTATTGACCGCTAAAATAAACTTAGAATGAAAAAAATGGTTACTACGAAAAATTCCGTACAAATAAATAATGTATGACACAAGACGTAAACGCTTTTTTCTACAATTAATATGAAAAATTGACAATTATGATTTGTCATCGTAAAGTGAAACAATCGAAAAATCACTTTGTCGCGTATCTCCAATGACAAAGCGCAAAAAATATATTAAATGCGCGCTTATTTCAATAATTACCAGGGATACAAACAAAACAGAAACTTGTTATATTTATAGTTGTTAGAACGAATTAATTTTTAGTACGTATACGTTTTTTAATAATGCAATCGTAGAAAAAATTATGTAAGTATATCGAGCATAAAGTTTCTTTGTTCCTCTTACACTATTGCTCGAATAACAAAGAACAGCTTTACTCTCTTAATACACAAATAACTATTTGCACTCATACGATTGTCAAACTCGACTTCATCTCAGCAGGCAATTAGCTTTATACGAAAAACTGCTTAAATAATTATTTTATACGAGCACTAAGATATCTGAAGATTATATTGTATATTCCAACATTTTCGTAACACATGCACAAGAAACACGTTCTTATTCCCTAATTTTAGAGAGAGAAACACTGCTTTTCTCCTCTAGGGACAGAAACATTATGTTTCTCTCCCTAGGTAGTATGTTTCTCTCCCTAGGTAGCATGTTTCTCTCCCTAGATAGATGTTTCTCTCCCTAGAGACTACGATTATTAGCTGTTTTCGGCGTTTCCTAAGTAACTAGTTAGGCAACCCATATTTGACATTTGTCCGAATAAGACGGTAATTTTTGTGCACTTGTTTCCCTCTCTTGATGCATAATATACTATTTCATATCTCTCGGTTACAATAGGCAACGTGAGATATAAATATTTGGTTGTTACGTTGTTACAATACTGATTTATAATTATCATAATGGAATAGTAAAACTTGTTCAATATAAATTAATACAACAATAATATCGTAATCGTAGGAAAAACATAACGTACAAATTGCATGGAATGTCCATTTCTCACTCATATGAATTGCAGCATTTGCCTCCTGCTACAAACTTTTATACTCGCGTGAAATAGTTACCATTCCACGCTTGTTATTCAATATACTACTGTTTTATTCATACATGCTTACATACAGTTAAATATCCGTAAATAGAAAATTTCAATCATTACATTGTATAAATTATATTTTTTTAATATGGGGAATAATGCTTGCTGCGAATAACTTGTTTATTATTTCATATTAAGGATCTTTATTTTGGAATCATCTTACAAAAATCTGACTGTACATCTCTGAATATTAAACAGATAAATATGATTAAAGATGTATTACATATATTAAATATTCCGAATGACAGAAATAAACTAGCTTGTATGAAAATAATTATTAATATAATTGAATTGAAAATGGTATAATTGGATATAAATGTTTTAATTGCAGAATGAAATGAATAAATGCGCAGTGATTATTTCAAAGGTTCGTGCTACACCATTTGTTGGAACATTGCTTGATGTTATGTATACATACATAATAAGTTAC
This sequence comes from Pterostichus niger, assembly GCA_947425015.1. Classification (NCBI taxonomy): domain Eukaryota; kingdom Metazoa; phylum Arthropoda; class Insecta; order Coleoptera; family Carabidae; genus Pterostichus; species Pterostichus niger. Next base: position 20,210,854 of record OX380344.1, on the reverse strand, counting down.
GTAATGTAATTTTTTTCTATTATTTTTATTATTTATGATTTATTGTTTCATTTGTAGAATGCAGGAATGTCTACAGGTCTTATACAAACGCAAATATTGTTTTTATTAATTGGTTGAAATTTATTAGATATAAGCTAATACCACAATTAATCTCTTCTTAAAAATGTCAACCATATTAGTCGTGAATTACATATGTTACATGTAATTTTACATACTTTTTAATTTGAACATTAATTTTCTAAATTTGTCGATGATATCTTTACATATCATTCAGGACCGTATTTTAAATAAGCAATTTAATTTGAACGAACCTAATACGGTAGAACAAGTTATTCTGTTTGCTAATAATTGCAGATATTTTCTAAACTCCTTAGTAGAAAGATGAGAACAAGTGATGGCTTGTGTGGATCTATAAATCTCGAACTTGATCTTATAATAATATACAGTGTGTGCCATGAAATCTAAGCAATATGGGAAAAATATGGCAAATACGTTTTTTGTTATCATTGCTTCCTTGATTCCTTCACAGTAAAATATTTAAATGAATGTTTATATAGAATTCTGCTTATAAATTAGTCTAGATATAACATTTAATTTATTTAATTACTGTTAAAATCTAAATCAAGAATGACTATGAAGATAATATTAATTTTTGATAACTATTAAAATTAATTTTAGCAGAAATAAGTAGAATAAATTGTTTAAATATAAATTTATGACAGAAACATTCGGATGACGCTTTGATTCGAACAAGGGATCCTCTGTTTGCCAGACAGAGAATCTAACCCAAGTGCAAAGTATGGCATCAATCGAATTTGTCTGTCATAGCGTTTAACATAGCATCGATCCCAGGACAAAATATCATATGACATAAAATTAGAATAAGTTGTGTTAATTGATTTAATTCTATACAACTTTTACTTAAACATTTCTCTGAAATCAGGAAAGCAATAGTAGTGTAATAGTTATTTGTCAAACTAAAGTGGAAAAGTGCTTTCCTCTAATTTTAGACACAGCAATGTTTCACGACATGCTTCAAAGTAGATTTATTTGAAGTTAACATATTCTCAGGGAAAATGTAGTTTAAAAATGTTTATTTTTGTATTAAGTGCGCAAAATGAGTGTTTTTTTGTTGCGCGTGATAATGTCACTTTTAGTCGAGACCGCAGGTCGAGACATAAAAGTGCTAAAAAACAAGAATTTCGCCCACGAAATATAAACAACAATTTTTCTACAATGGTCAAAAAAGAATAATACAATAATTAATTATAAGTAAATTGAGAGCAAACAATAAAAAATAACATGAATTTGGTACTACTGATGTGTTATAACAAATAGAACGTGAAAAAAAAATTAAATTGGGAGCGTGCGCTAAATACTTAGGATGCGAAACAGTGCGAAAAATGCTTATTTTGCACACTAGGGTGCAAAACAGTGCATAAAATACACGTGGTCATGGTAATGTAATTGATAAAAAAATCAAGTACATTTTTTGACCGTTGTGAAAAACGGTAATATTTTATTTATTTGAATGAAAATTTTAAAATACTATTTGAAGTATAACAAATTTGTATGTGTTTTTTTAATGTAAAATAATGTCTACTTTTTCTCTCTAAAGAGGGTGAACCAGTTTTCAATCATAGGATGTGTATTATATGGGCTCAAAGATTAATGTTTGAATGATCAAGTGAAGTGAGTTTAGTAAATAATACGTTCCACTTATTTGTCTTGTCAGTCGATCAACAAAATATTGAACAAATATTATTTTTTCCTTTTTACAAAAAATATTCTGCCAACAGATAGATCTACTTAAAAGTGTTATCTGTTATGGGTAATTTGTCTGTCTATTTATTTCATACATATTAATCAGACAAGTTAAAGATGTATTTTATATGTTGTTATAACAAAAAAATTCTAAATTCGGATCTGGCGCCAGTTGACAGGTTTACCTAAATCCTCGAACAAAATTTACTGTCATCAGTTAATCCAACGTGGGCGTAAATTAATAATTCATTCAGATATCAAATTCGTATTCAAGATAACTCTTTCCGTGCCCATTTCAAATCTCAGTCACTTGAATATTCAAACTTTTTTTCACACATACATGATTACGTAATTTTATTTTTATAGATTTTAAATTGCAATCATTTTATGCGTTTTCAGAAGATATTGAACATATATAAAAGAAAAAAATCTGCGTCTATTGATTCAAGGTAACTTGGATCTTACATTTCCTTGACCAAGATACAAGTTCTTGTGTACAAAAGTTGTAATAATTTACGTTTTGACATGCGAACAAAAAACTAAAAAATATTGTTCATAAATTATTCATTTAAATGCATTTGAAATGCGCGTATAGCTTTTCGGAAATTTAAATGTTAGATACATGAGTTCGGCCTAATGGGAATATTGTATTTGATAAATAAGTCTCATTAAACGTTCTTTTTGTGGTACATGAAAAAGAATTTGTTAATACCTCCTACATCAATATACAATATACCGTATTGTATTTAAATATTTTGCCTCAGGATACATTAAACATGAATAGAAAATTATTATTGAAACGTTTTTGTTTAGTTAGGAAACAATATTTTGAATATTTGTTGTCAGTAATTGTTTCATTGTGTTATCAGAATCCTAACAAAAAAATTTAAGCACTACTGTCAAAAGTTCTTTATGCTTCTATTCATTTAACTTTCTTGTGAAATTTAAATTAATGTTTTCATTTGTTAATTAAATGCGTGTTAATGATTTGACAGCGAGTTAAAATGCATATCATTATATGCCAGAAACAATTATCGCAATTATTATTTTTGTTTCCTGTTTTTTTTTAATATTTATTTGTTAAGGATGAATAAATAATAATTAATTTGTATTATATGTGAATAGGTTAATACTATAATATTCGGGCGATCGTATCCCGGAAGATAAAAATTGCATTTATTAAGCAAGTGGTCATGCTTTCAAATGTTTATAAATAAATAAATATAAACATCACGCCTTTTACCCATTACTGGGTGTGGCACTCTGCCGTAGCAGATCTCGGTAAGTGATATATGCATTTGCGTGAAGTGCGGCTACCTGCCGTCAAATCACGTCCCCCAAATATGTTAGTGGAGAAGGAACCAAAAGGATAGATTTAATTTGATGAAAATTGTTTGTCGGCTGTGGGGATCGAACCAGGGTTCTCAAGATCCACAGACCGACTCGATGACAATAATTATTTTCGGAAAAAAGTTTCATACAAAACCTACTTAATTTTAGCTGTACTATCCGAATGTACATTAAAAACGGGGGTTTCCATTTAAGATTTCAAAGTGCCACCCTCCACTCCAACCCCAAGGGTGGCGGTGGGGAATCGTGCTTGGTGACATAAGATAGGTTTCTGAAAAATATTAAACATGTGATTTTTTTGTTTTTTGATTCAATGTGTATTTCTCGAGGTATTTCACCGTCCCGGAACTTTTTGAACAATCTGTATTTGTATGTAATAAATTTCTACGAAATAAGTAAATCACAGTTTTTGTTTATGATAAATGTGTAGCAATTTAGGTTGATATACAATTTTGAATATTATATGGTATAAATGTAAATAAATAGGTTGATGCTATTATAATATTGTATTTTATTGTAATAGTAATAGGTATTCACAATCTGTAAATAACGATGATTGCAATATTTCAAAGTAAACATAAAATACTTGTACTTGTAATATTAGCAATTACTTTACGAAATACTGTATTTTCTAGGCACAAAATTAAAGTAAATAATATTACTTTGCCAGTAAACATATTTACAACAAGTACTGTAAATTTTTCACGATTCTAAGAACTGCATAAAGCCCGTATGACACGATACATTTTGTCATCAATTTTTCATATCGATTTTCTGATTAGTAAAATATTGAACGTGTCATACAAACAGAGACATCAATTTTGTCATCAATTTTTTCAAAATGGACGCGATTTATAACATGTTCTAAAATGGAACATGTTCTATCTTTATCAATTTTTACATCAATTTTCTGTGTGAACCTGATGCGCACTATACTCTAAACACATCAGTGACCTAAATGTTTCACCTGTTGCTAAGAAACGAAGTGTTGTTTCCAATCTGTGAATAATTATAAATATCTGTTATAGTAAATTTAAAATAGATCGCAAAAATTACTTACTTGTATCTTGCACTTATGCTGCATCGCATAACAGTATCTTGTTTCTGAATTGATTCACATATAATATTTAATAAAAATTCAAAATTTTCGTTTGTTAATCGTAAATAATTACGATATTTCAGTGGATCTTCCAACAAAAGTTCATTGTTCAACATATTGAGAACACCTCGACCTGTGTCTCTTTTTTTAACCAGGATTGTGACCAAAGTTTTCTTTTTCTTTTTCTCTTTCTTTCTTTTATAACACTAATTGTAGTCAGAACTGCAGCAATTGTTGTCGTTAATAATAACATATTTTCATTCTCCATAATGATTAGCAACTTTTCTTTAGCCTAAATTGCAAACGTCAAAGTTACAATTCACCGAATTGTGCATGCGCGTCGACATAAAAATTGATTGAAAAATTGATCGTGTCATACACTCAATATAAAGATAAATTATTTCATCAATTAATTAGTTTCAATTTTTCTACACATCAAAAAGGGATATGAAAAATTGATGAAAAAATGTATCGTGTCACACGGGCTTAAGACAAGCGTGCAACACAATTCTAACTAGCACCTCCTGCAATAATGAATTGAAAAACGCTCATTCTAAATTCTAGCGCACCTACCGACAAAGAATTTTAAACAATTCAGTTCGTGGTTGATCATTACTATTATTATCATCATTATTGCATTAGACCGCGAATCTGTAAATTACATATTTACTCCTCAGTACTGATAAATTGTTTAGATGCATCAAGTGTGCGACGGCTTGGCTCTCACCTCTGACTTGCGGAGAGATGACACGCCTAGCACCGTCTGTTAGAATGGGGTGTTATTAACCTGATACGTGTTAATAATAAAATTAACGGCTATTAGATGGAATACTCTGTTGCAGTGTTTTGCGACAAATATGGCTGGGTAATAAGATTATTAATTCGTTCACTGATAGATTGCTTTAGCTGGAATATTGCTTAACGATGTTGATACCTGATCATAATTAAATGCAAATATTATTTTTTACTGGATGTCCCAAGAAAGATAGTGCTTCCGAGAAGCTGATGTTACACGGTTAATATTTACTTCATTCTTGTTTGATAAATTATGCCACTTCATTCAATTTAATGTTTCATACGTCAGTCGATCATTCTTTTCACTAGAGAGAAAAATTTCAAACATAAGCATTATTGTAAGAAATATATATACGACACCTCAGTCAAACTAGTAAATTAGTTAGAAATTTTTGAAAAATCATGAGCATTCGCCGGGATTTGAAGAAATGTAAGGTGACGTCAAATACGTCAGTTCGTTACAAATCAACAACTGTAGTATGCAGACGTATTTGACGTCACCTTACATTTCTTTACAACTAAATTAATGCACGAAAATTCATGAGTATTCGCCGAGTATTTGAAGCTCAATTGGTAGAGCTGTCACCTAGCGAGTGGAAGATTCTGGGTTCAAATCCCGGCGAATGCTCATGATTTTTCACAAATTTCTAAATAAGCATTATTATTAATTATTATTAGTTCGGCAGTACGGTGATGTAGTGAGCAACATTCAAATCCGAAGAAGCCCCACAGCCGACAAATAATTTTCATCAAATTAAATCTACCCCTGTGGTTCCCCCATCACTAACATCTTTGGGGCCGTGATTTGACGGCTGATAACTGCACTTCATGCGAAGAAATATATCACTTTCCGAAAAGAGTGCCACACCCAGTAATGGATAAAAGGCGTGATAATGACAGCATTTAAATCAATATACAGGGTGATTCACCGAAGACGAACCCCCCCTTAACTTTTTTATTATAAAAAATAGAAAAATTTTCTTCATATGGAAGTTTTAGTATATTAAATATACTATTTTATGACACATATATATATTTTTAGGTTTTAGGTTTACGTGGTACAACTATCAACTTTTATTTTTCAAATGGGAACCTAGAATTATTTTATTAAAATAAAAACCGCCATTTTTTTTTCTTTTCAACGATGTATTACTTGTCATAAATGTATGTAAAAAAATTCGAGATAAATAAGATAATTGAGAAATCAGATATAATTTTTATTCAATTATTCTAGGTGGCGATCATGTAAACCTAACTTTATAAAAAATTTCTATATGTGTCATAAAATAGTACATTTAATATACTAAAACTTCCATATGAAGAAAATTTTTCTATTGCTTATAATAAAAAGTTAAGGGGGGTTCGTCTTCGCAGAATCATCCTATATATCTATATATTTAATTTTAGGTATTTTAGTATTGCTAAACGTTTAAAGTTATTAAAAAATTTTATTATTTACACAGTTGTGGTAAATTTCTGTACAAATTATGATTAAAATTGCAACGAAACTTTTGACTTCATTATATAGTGCCTACTGATCAACAAATATTGATGTGATTTTGTTCATTATTTACGGATTTATAAACCTGTATATTTATCACAGAATTTTACCATATATTATAAGTGGAACAAATTCAAAGAAATGTATAATATTTAATTGTCACATATATATTTTAAACTTGTTTTTAAATAAATAAATATAAATATATCATCACGCCTTTTACCCATTACTGGGTGTGGCACTCTGCTGCAGCAGATTTCGGTAAGTGATATATTTCTTCGCGTGAAGTACGGTTACCAGTCGTCAAATCACGGCCCCCAAAGACGTTAGTGGAAGAGGAGCCACAGAGGTAGATTTAATTTGGTGAAAATTGTTTGTTGGCTGTGGGGATCGAACCAAGGTTCTTAAGATCCACAGACCGACTCGATACCACTGAGCCACCTACCTCATTGTTTTTAATTGTAATTAAATAAGTAAAATGATTTTAAATGCAGAATTCAACTATCTACAACATTTATTTGAATTTTTCTATAAAGTATTTAGTGAACCACCAGTTTAAGGAAACATATTTCCCTATTACAAAGTTTTTGTGATATACCTTGAATGAATAGTAAGTAGTTTCTTCTTAAAATAAACATTTTTATTGGCAGAAAAGTAGTTCTTTGACGCCTTTGTATTTTTTTTCTTTTGAAGTTCTTGTTAAAGGAGTTGACAGTAAAGAAACTCGATGAGTATACTATCTGGAGCAGAAATTTTCAGTTCAATAATTTTTACGGCTAATCTGCTCTTAGAATTTTGAATAATCCTAAGTTTAAAAATAAACAAAAAACTTTAATTTAACTTGTTGCCCATTAAATAAGTAAAACTTAAATATCAATTTGTGCAGTGCGTTTTTATGATTGAAATTACTATAACACGTACTTGAAATATTTCATGCGTAACATTAACAAACAGAGTATGCTGTGTGCTATTACGGAACGTAATGTATAATTGATTTAATTTAATGATTGATGTGAAAATACTTTTTATAATTGATTATGTATTGGAATTGAAAAGGGTTTCTTACCTCCATCATATCAATTAGACCAGAAAATGCCACATACTTTGATGACTTATACCTACTTTGAATTTGATTGATTTTTAATCATAAAAAGGGGCTATTACCTTCACATTAAAATTATATACGCACATCGATTCATTGTTCTTCTACTTACACACCATATCGGTATAGGCCATGTCAAATTGTTTGACAATTACGTAATTTTTAAAATTAAAAACAAAAGAAATACGGCGCGAACGATTAATAAATAAATATTTATCATCACGTCTTTTACCCATTACTGGATGTGGCACTCTGATGTAGCATATCTCGGAAAATTACTCGCGCGAAATGCGGTTACAGCTGTCAAATAACGGCACCAAAGATGCTAGTGGAGGGATTGAATCCGGGTTCTCAAATCTATATGCCGACTTGATTATTAACCAATTAGATGAAATGGGGTATCGAGTCGGTCTGTGGATCTTGAGAATCCTGGTTCGATCCCCACAGTCGACAAACAAATGTCACCAATTTAAATCTACCCCTGTGGCTCCCCTACACTAATATCTTTGGGGGCCGTGATTTGACGGCTGGTAACCGCACTTCACGCGAAATAATATATCACTTACCGAGATATGCTTAGGCAGAGTGCCACACCCAGTAATGGGGAAAAGGCGTGATGATGTATTTATTTATATTTAGAGATGAAATTTGTAAAATAGATAAAGATAATTTACAATACTTTTATTTAGATAAGATAATTTAACATATAAGAAAATATATATTTAAAGAGTATTTGTTTAATTCTCAGTTATATATCTAGGGATAAACAATCTTCAATCAATGATGGAATTCTGTGATAAATCTATATATTTATTAATTCGTAAATTTATAAATAATGAACAAAATTACTTAAATTTTTGCTGATAAATAGAATATATTTCATAAGTTTCGTTGCGATTTTGTTCATTATTTACAGATTATACGTTTCTTCAAAATTAATGGATTTACATAGAATTAATGGGGTAGGTGGCTCAGTGGTATCGAGTCGGCCTGTGGATCTTAAGAACCCTGGTTAAATCCTCACAGGCGACAAATAATTTTCACCAATTTAAATCTACCCCTGTGGCTCCCCCACCACTAACATCTTTGGGGGCCGTAATTTGACGGCTGATAACCGCACTTCTCGCGAAGAAATATATCACTTAACGAGATCTGTTTAGGCAGAGTGCCACACCCAGTAATGGGTAAAAGGCGTGATGATATATTTATTTGTTTATTTATACATAGAATTACAGGTAATCTGTATGCTTAATCTGTCATCGTACAACATATTTTTGACTAATCAATTTGTTAATTACTAACTGTACTGTAACTATTGTTCGTACAATTTGCCCTAAGTAAAATAATAGACTAATTATATAGAGGATTAAATTTGGAGTTAACTAATTTCAGATTAAAATTATTGGCATTAGAATGATTTATAGTACATAATAAGCTGTCTTAAAAATTTGGAGTTATTATTAGTGCTTCATACGTCATATTAGATTGTATTTTTGCCGCCATTATGCTCTTAAACAATTAGAAAAGGAATTAAAATTAGAATTAATTTTTTTTCGTTTATTTATGATATTCAGTAAGACAAGAATTTAATTCTACTTACCGTATAAGGTCCGGACTCACCAAGACACAGTATTATAGTTTATATATTTTTAGTTTTTTGAGTAGAATTCAAACTATAAATAATTGTATTTGAATGCCGTACCGGTAATCACATTACCATACTGCCGGTCCATCTGTTTTTAGAATCTGGTTATAAATGATTTAATAGCTATTTGTGAAACTAGTAAGGAAATGAAGGTTATTACCTTACGCATGTGAAATTTGCAGAACGAGGCGTAGCCGAGTTATGTAAACACATAAATAGCCTTATTTCCTTACTAGTTTCATACAATATTTTTTCTACTTCCATTCTAATAAATACGAAAGAACGTTTTTGAAATTATGAAATTTTGACATATTAATGACAGTTATAAATTCAAAAAATAAAAGAATAACACATCAGAATTCGTCTACCAAGATATCTTAATTTTTTTTTCTTGCTATGTTACCTCATTATTTCACTAGTTAAATAATGCAGTTCATTACCTAACTCAAATTAGTGAAATAAAACGTCTATTTCCTAACGGAAGTTGAAAAAATTACTTAACTCTCGTCTTGTCGCACATTTTAAAAATAAGACAGCTTTTCTCGTCTCAAACATTTCTGCTTTAATTTTTTGTGTTTTTTAAAGAAATAACCAAAAAAACATAACAGTAAGCTTTTTTCTAATTCCTAATGTCAGTTTTTCAAACATGTCTTGTAACAGCAAATTCCTAGCCATCGACGAACCCACTGGGCTATACCATAGAATGAATTTAATTTTAGGTACAGGTTTACTTGAAGCAAAAACTGAACCAGTTTTGATTTGCAATGAATTTGTTCTCAAGTTCTAAATCAAGATAATTATTCATTTAAAATTTATCTTTTCCTAATACCCAATTTGTCACCAAGCACTAGTTTAAAATACCTGCATAAATTTTGGTTGGAAAGACCAAATTTTTAATTGTATCTCATCGAACGTGCTCAATACGTTCTTTAAGCATTATTAATACTAGACGATAGCGTTATTCATGCAAGTCAAATGAGATGCTTGGGTGTATTTTGCGATATCGTGATTTAGTTTTTTTTTGCGGTAAAGTCTAACCATGCTTGCTTTTATTCGCTGTCAGTTTGATCTTTTTTCACTTGTCCTTGGAGTGATATCCAAATTAATCAATCCATTTCTGGTTTATAAAAGATTAAAATTACTGATCAGACCTTTTTTGTTTATGTAAAAAAACTGATGGGTAAATATTTAAGTACATTTTAATGTAGCGATTAGAAGTTATCTTAAAAATACAGATTATTGAGTGTTGGATTTTTTGCTCATTTTGCTTAGTTGTTGCATTAAACGGTAGTTCTGTTATCAGTGTTTTTATTGAGATGAATATTTTTCGGTAGCTGTAAAAGCTGTTATTTAACATCATCAATATATTAATTAGTGTAAGTTATTTCTGTTTTTAGCTATGATTGGATATTTAAATGGATGTAAATTTAATATTTAAATAATTAGGCTTTTAAAAATGTCCTAGAACTTTCATACCGAAGTGGAAGAACTTCTTTCATTAATTTTAATCATAGTATCGTACTTTTTAAATATCTTCTTTTTGTCATTTTTATTTTCATTAATTTTATTAATAACATTACGGTGGTGTGGATAGCGATACGAAATTCGAATCCGGAGATCCTGAGTTCGAATTGCACTCAACCTAATTATATGATCTACCATACTGTGACTCGGTGAATTGCAGAACCTGGACTGTAATTAGGATTAAGTTCCTGTTGTACAGCTTAAATAAATAACAGAAGTAAATAAAATTTTGGAAATTTTTATTTTTTATTACAAAAAAAGATATTGTTGCGCTCCTTTCTGTATTTTGTATGGTCAATGTTCAATTGATTTTATGAATGAACCACAACTGCATTGTACCTAAGGTACCTAAACTAATATATTTTTAATTTTTTTTTATATTAGTTGTATTTCAGGCTTTAATTGGAATTAAAAAGGTAAAATTAATTCTATTTTTTTTAACTTTTTTTATTAACCTAAGAAGGCGACGTTTAGGCCAATATTTGGGCCAATATTTGGGCCATTATCAAGCAATTTTAGTATGAAATAATAATTAACAATTTACGTTTTACAATCAAGGGTAACATAATTGAAGTCAATTGCAAAATTAAAAATTAAAATACTTGTTGACGTATACACCTCAAGAGTTGCATAGTAACTTAGCTTAATAAGAAATGTTTAAGAAATAATTAATAAATTTTATCTTTTTAATTCCAATAATACTGAAATCCAACTAATATAAAAAAATTATAAATTTACCATTCGGCTTATTGAAAAAAGAACTAAAATCTTTTGATTTTATAAAAAAAATCCTCCAACTAAACCAATATAAGTATGCTACGAGTAGATACCTTGATTGTACTCACAGCTATTACTAACTTTTTAAATAAATTGTGGAATATTGAAATATGTTTCGACTACGTGTTTCTTCCCATATATTTTAAATAAATTGTATTATACCAAAAAATTACTTATAAACATTCCCTATATGTAATAGTTTATTCTATCTATCTATATGTATATCTCTGATGAAGTATTATAAATGAAATCCTAAATGCTGTTGACAATAAAATACAAACTTTAAAATGTATTCAGTATACTAGTATAATATTAATATAATATTTTCATAATTCTAAATGAAATTATTTTCGAATTATTCTTAATCAGGTATTTTATTTAAAAATTGTTATTTCTGTTTATAATTAGCGTATACCGGGTGTCTACTTTTTTTTTGTTATATAGGAAATTCAATTTTAAAATTTTCATTACGCCATAAATTTTTCCCTATTTATTTTAGAGCAAAAGTTTAAATACAAAAGTTGTTCAGAATTAAAAACTTCGTCCAACGAGGAGCAATACTATTATTTGTTGTATTTTTCATGGCACTCTGTAAACAGCTTAAAGATGGAAATTTTAATTTACCTGTATCTCGTGATAAGATCGTTGTATATCAATAAATAAGGACTTGTTGGACGCAGTTTTTAATTCTGAACAACTTTTGTATTTAAACTTTTGCTCTAAAATTAATAGGAAAACATTTATGGCGTAATGAAAATTTTACCATTGAATTTCCTATATAACAAAAAAAAAGTAGACACCCGGTATAGGTATGCATTCCAACTTTTTTTTGTATTTTCATTTAAATTTGTTAGAAATCAAATTTGTCTATTCTATTCTATTTCACAAATAAAATTTAATGCACCCACCAAGCCTCTGTTTTGTTCGTAATGTTCACATAAAACACTGTCATTTCAATTCTACGCAAATCGGCTTCATTCGTTTATTGTCTGAAATTAACCGACAGCTAAGGAATGTATACACATTAGATTTAATATATTTTTAAATGATTGTTAACGCTAACGAACAAGTTAGAACATAGCTCATTATTTTGCATCATCGAAAAATGTTGGCTGTCGCTGGGCTGGGCCGTCGAGTACACAGCAGTCAGTTACATTTTTTATGATATTTTATGAACATTTTGGTGAATATTTTAATGTGTAAAATTTATAAATGGTCTTATATTTTATGTATTCGTGTTTCAAGTGTCGTATTAATATAAGTAATTATGAAGTGGAATAGACTGTGTGGATTTGGGCGTAGCCGGTAGCTGTTTCCTGCACAAAGTAAGTAATAATATTATTTTTAGCAATCTATGGCTTTTAAATAATTTGTTTTAAAGAAACAAATATATCTTCTCTACTTATTTGTATTTCTACTTTCTATAAATAAAATCGTAAATGGATATAACAAACAGGTATAAACTTTAAGATTTATTCAGTTGTTTATTATTTCTGTTAAAATTTATTTGAGTAATTTTTTTTTCTTGGCTTCCTCGTGGACCAACTACTAAGGTCATATGTTGCCATTACGCTCTGATCCTGCGTTTTAGATTTTAGAGTCAATAGCAACGCGGGTTTCTCTGGACGGTCACCCATCCAAATACTCCCCGCGCGCAACTTTGCTTTACTCGCGTTATCGCATAGTTCAGTTCGAACGAGTTGAGCCATGGCCGTTGACAAATTTGAGTAATTATAAGCTTTATTATTTGAAAATAGTTTTAGCATTGTTTTTGATAATATTATTTTTGTTTATAAAATCACATGTCTGAATGTGAGTGTACATATTTTTGATAACTTCGTCTAGACAATTTGTTTCCATTATGTGTTTTTAATTGATTACTGTAATAAAATAGTATAATATACTATTATTTTTTTTTTACTTTGCTTTTTTATTTTATCGAAATATTACCGTTTCAATTGCAAGTAAATATCGATTCACAATATAAGGATTTATGTAACATTTGGTAACGCTGCCTATCAATTGTTTACACTCGAAATTCACAAGAAATATACTAGATATAAATAGTTATTTGTATATTAAGAGCGTAAAGTAATTTTTTGTTACTAGGGCACGGTAAAAAAATCTAAAAATTATTCATTTCTTGAAGTGTAAAATGCTAAGTTGTCGTAGGAAATAATTATTTGCAATAGTGTAAGAGGAACAAAGATACTTTATGCTCGTGATGCACACATAAATTTTTCTATGATTGCATCTTAAAATTATTAAAAAACGTATACGTACTGGAAATAAATTCGTTCTTTCAATTGTCAATATGACAAATTTCTTTTTTGTTTGTATCCTTAGTAACTATTGAAATCGCGCGTTGCCATTGGAGAGGCGCGAAAAAGATATTTTTCGATTGTTTTACAGAAAACATCAATTTTACGATGACAAATGAGAGCCTAATTATCAATTTTTCATAGCAATCATAAAAAACAATTTTTAATTGTGACATTTGTTATGTACGATTGATTTTCACACTTTTCTTTTTACTTTATATGTGTAAAGATAGTATGTAATTTTCGTGCAAATTATGTAGTTATAAATAAAATTTGAAAAAAAGATATTGATATTTTGATGATTTATATTCTTAGGTTATAACTTACCAAATTGGAATATCATTGTAAGTTGACCTTCTTATTGTTTTTTTTTTAATAATAATATTATGAAGTAATTATCTGACGTTGAAAATACTTTCAAATTGTTATAAAAAAACATTTTAAAATACTTCAGTTTTCATTTTGTATTAACATTTAACGTGTGGCTACGTAGTAATTCTAATTTTACAAAATAAGAGGTTACCAAAAATAGTTTAACAATAGCCTATACTATTAACTGTTTTCAGTATTATACTGAATCGAACGTGAAAGCAAAATATACAAAAAAAAAATTGTCAACAGTACTTATGACAATGACATTTTCTTCAATTAATTTAGTTGTGATCAATTAAGTGAGGGAAATGTCATTTGACATTATGATCAAGGAAACGTTATGTGCATTTGGATACAACTCTTTTTTGATTTATTTAATTATTTAATTTCTCGTATCGCAAACTTAAAAATGTAATTTTCATGTTTAATGTTGAAAAAATAGTATGTAATAAATATGGGAAAAAGCCATTGCAAAACTCGAACTCGTTTTGCAATGTAAGCCTTTCCTCACTAATATTATAATATATTTGATTTGATGGCTGGTAACCGCACTTCACGCGAATAGATATACAGAGTGTTTCACAACTTAGAGCAAAAAATTAAAGGGTATATTCTGTACGACGTGCTGATCATGAAACAAAAAGATTTTTTTTAAATCGCAAAACTATTTTCCATGTTCCCCAGTCCAAAATTTGTCGTTGCCACTGCCACTGGGTGGATGATTCTATTATAAATAACTGCTAATAATTGAATTGTGTAATAATTCTTTCGTAGTTGGTACCTACTTCATTGTTTGTGTTTAATAGGAAAGCGAATCCAGTGCAGTACTACAAATGTTTTAGGTTAACATACCCTTTAATTTTTTGCTCTAAGTTGTGAAACACCCTGTATAACTTACCGAGATTTGCTACGGCAGAGTGCCACATCCAGTAATGGGTAAAAGACGTGATGATGATATATTTATACTATTACATAGACACATATAATTTAGATGCACCCACAGTTAAAATAAAAACTCTAAGCTGGTGCGTGAATTGTATAATATTTTAAATCCATCAGTATGTTATACGATTCAATTCATTCATGAGTTTACAATCTCCCTAAATATCTATTATTTCATAGAGAATTTTAACAAGCAACACTATTAATACATTTAATTAAACATAACATTTGATATAATCTCATTTATTCTAATATTTACATATCATTTACCTTCATCAGTCTTTCTTAAAGTACCTTAATTAATAACAACCTACATAACCTATACATCTCTTCAATCTTCACTCTTTACAAACATCTTAACAAGCGCACGTTGCAAAGCCAGCTATGGTTAACTTGATCTCGGTCTCGCAATCGTCTTGTAAACCTGGAAACAATTGCAGGTTGTTCCTATACGCGCAATTACGGACTTATGTATTTAATTATTAGCGTAAAAGTGTGAGAAAGGTTAGAACCGTAATCACCAGCCGCGGTTGTGGTTGCTCGAACGCTGGTTGCTTTGGGTTTTGTTTTGTTGGATGGATGTTAGGTCTGAAGGACGTCACGAAGTGTTGGAACGTTATTGATTACGAACTGTTTGATTGATTGGTGGCGCCTTGTTTTAATTCACACTTATAACCGTCAAGTTTTTATTTTTAATTTTTATTTCGTCTTGAAGAATACTAGAAAAATGCAATTATGTGGTTTTTTTTGTATTTGTTTGGTTTTATGGATTTTAAAATTATTTAAAAATGGCGAAATATAATCAAATATAAATAAAATAAATTAATAAATATAATAATAATAATAATAATAATTTATTTAATCCATGACCAAAATACATAGGAATAGAAAACGTCAAGTTAAAATATAATTACATAATATACTTAAAATTACTTAAAATAATTAAGATTTTTCGTTAAAAAATTCTTCGATGGTGTAAAAGCTTTTTGAAATCAAGTATTCTTTAAGTTCCATTTAAATTGTTTTGTTATTATACAGATCCCTCAGATATTGCGGTAAACAGTTATATATTTTTAAACCGAGATAGTTGGGGTTATTTTAGATTTATTCAAGTTGATTTTCGGTAGTTTCAAACTTCCTTGGATCTTGGTAAGTGAGATATTTCTTCGCATGAAGTGCGGTTACCAGCCGTCAAATCACGTGGAGGGGGAGCTATAGGGATATATTTTTAATTGGCCGGCTGTAATGATACTCATAACATTCCTAGCTATGTTAATATCTATAACATGTGTATAAAGTTTTATATTTTGAAATGTATCGAAAGGTTGTATTTCGAGTGTAAGTAATGTAAATCGACGAGTTCATAAAATACACTTTACACACGAGTTCCAAATAATATTTTATCTACGACCGACAATAGTTAAAATATCCATAACTGGCAAATGTTATTCGTCCTAATTGAATGTTGAAAAAATTAGTTTCATTTTATACAACAAAAATTTTGATTTTAAATATTATGTCACTTGTAATGTCCTTCATTCCAAATAAAATTAAAGTTTAAAGTGTGGTATAAAAACAAATAAAATAAGGAAAAAATATGATTTGTAGATATAAAAAAAGATGAAACCATCTTCCACAAATATGTAAGTAAAAGTAAAAATCCGAATCGAGATGACCATCAAATTCGGAATATTAATGCGTATCTTACTTCGTGTAAAATCTACAACTTTTTCTAGTTGGCTATGTGTCTTCAGTGAGCGCCAGCAATAAAATAAATGAACATTTGCTTCGCCTACCGCATGCAATAAATTACAGCACTGCACACAGCCTTAGCCATAACACACAACAAAACAGTCGGCGGTGGACGTGCAGAAAACAAAATAGAAACATTTTCAAAGCACGCTGCGATAGACACTATCGGTCCCACGCATGCTAACGTGGTCCCCGTTATGCCAATTACAGGTTGCGGACGATGTGCAGGATACAGGGCCGTAATCAACAAGATTTATGCACGAATATAGAAACTGTTAAAAATTTATTACCCATTGCATATGTGCACACATGAATCATTATAGGAGCAGGATTATTGTTTATTTCAGCTCTTAATGACTTTATTGTTATAATATTGACATAAATGTCAAATGAATATTTGGTGGCAGCTTTAAATAATTAGTCAATAATTCATCACAAGTTATACATAAAATTATTTTGTGCTATGCTATAAATGAAAGGAATTTTATGTTAATTTTATGCAAATCAAACAAAATTATATGTATAATAAACAAACTGCGGGTGTGTTAATAATAAAATATTTATTGTTAAAATAATTGGAAATAAAACAATGGATTTTTGTCGTTTAAATAGAATTTATTTATATAGTTATTTACTACGCTGAACAATAGGAACTTAATTCCAACTACAGCACAGGGGGCCTAACGAGTTTATAGTGAAAATCTATAGTCATAAATATGTAAGTTTAAATTAGTGAGATTTGACGCGCAGACAAAAAGAAAAAGGAAACTTATTTTTTTCTACTATTGTGTAAGAAGTAAGTCATTATGTACTCATTTTCAGTGCAAAAAGTAACTGTTTATCGCACGTTACCAATGGCAACGTGTGATAAAATAGTTGCTACGAAATAAATTTAACTATATAGTCTAAAATATTGTACAGAATAAATGTTTTTGCTGTTTGAAATGTAATTAGTAAAATACATATAACAGTGTCTTATATCGGCTTGCAACCCTTGCCTCATACTGCAAGCTTCCAGCTCGTAAATAAAGTGCCACCCTGAATATTAATTGCATAAGTAACTATTATTATGTGGAAAATATTTCAGAATTCATATTTAATTATTAGAACGATTTTATTGTTTAAGTTCTGTAAACAAACATGGAATGTTACTAATTTCGTACTAGTATGAAATTGAAATGTATTTATAATTTATATGAGTGAGAAATGAATAATCAATCAAGATGCATTTTCGACAATTGAAATAATGGGTGCCCAATTTATTTACATTTTAATAATCTTATATGGCATAAATGACATTGCTGTTAAATATTTTTTGTCACACGTATTCTTATTCCTTTTAATGATGGTCTTTGGAATGAAAATAATCTTTTTCTACGATTGCTATGAATATTTGAAAATTACGCTCTCATTTGTCATCGTAAAGTTGACGTTTTCTGTGGAACAATCGAAAAATAACTTGGTCGCGCGTCTTCAATGGCAACGCGAGAAAAAGATGTTAAATGCGCGTATTTTTAATGGCAACACGCGAAAAAAATTAAATGCGCGCTTATTTCAATAGTTACCAGGGATACAAACAAAACAGAAACTTGTCATATTGACAATTGACAGAACGATTTTATTTGAAGTACGTACACTTTTGTTAATAATTTAAGATGCAATCGTATAAGAAAATTTGTATGTATCAAGAGTGTAGTGTTTTTGTTCCTCTTACACTATTACAGCTCTCGCATTCTGCTCGCGCTGCAATTACCGTGCTCGAGTAACAATGAATTACTTTACGCTCTTAATACACAAATAACTATTTTCTGGTGGTTTCATTTTTGCCCCGTTTCTAGTCGATAAAATCTAGTCGGTTCAAATTAATAACTCTAAAACTTGCTGGTAAAAATTTACCATTCCCTAGCAATTGGAAAATAATGAAATGTATGATTTGGTATTAGTGACATTCAGATGACATAAATTTCTAATTTATTTGACTTTACGTCACAAAACAAGTTACGCACTAAAAAAGGTCATTTCAGTGCACTTCTTAGAAAAAGTCCTGTACGTTCCTGGACCAGAACTATAAATAAATAAAATATATCATCACGCTTTTACCCATTAGTGAATGTTGCACTGTGCCAAAGCAAATCTCTGTAAGTGATATATTTCTTAGTGTAAAGTGTGGTACCAGCCGTCAAATCATGGCCCTCAAAGATGTTGGTAAAGGGGGAGCCACAGGGGCAGATTTAATTTTGGTGAAAATTGTTTGTCAGCTGTGGGGATCCAACCAGGGTTCTCAAGATCCACAGGCCGACTCGATACCACTGAGCCACCTACCCCAGAACATCTATTTTAATTCGTGTAAAGTTGGTAACTCGTTAAAATAGAGTTCGTTCCGGCCTAGGAACGTAATGTACTATTATTTGCTTTCCTTTATTTAAACCATTTTTAAAAGTTAAACTTTGTTGATGCAATGGTTCATCAATATGTTTACTTAAATATCTGCTTAAAGAAAAATTAAATATTAAAATATACAAGTGATAATTGAAGCAAATATGATTATTGTTATAAAATGCAATATTAAAAATAATGATACCTTTTATCGTTAAATAATCTCCCATGATTGAACAAATGTAAGAGATAAATTTCCAACGAAAATAGACTTCGATTGTTCATTCGTTCAATATAAAAGACTATCCACGATTCTGCAGTCGATTTAATATAAGCAGCAGCAGTCGACGGGTACAGGTTACTTCACATATAACCGTTTATTTATATTACGATCTTGGGTTTATAATACTCCGCCATATAAGGCAAGTGGTGGCAGTGGCTTAGTACGGTTATTGCACGGTTACCTACCTACCCACTACCGCGGTCGTGAAACGTGCAACCTGGTTCATGTTGTCATCTGGGAGCTGATAGTTGTTATAACCTGCTCGTAAAATTAACAGTGGCAACGAAATGTTGTTCATTCAATGGATGAATTCTTTGTTTGTTGACTAAATTTACTTGTTGCAGAATCTATTTATATTATACAGGGTGAGTCTGGGAAGACGCCCCCCACCCCCCTTTAACTTTTTTATTATGAGTAATAGAAAAAAATGGTTCATATGAGAGTTTTATTATTTTAAATATACTATTTGATGGCAGATGTAGATATTTTTTATAAAGTCAGGTTTACAAGATACGACTATCAACTTTTATTTTTTAAATAGCAACCTATAATTATTTTACTAAAATAAAAACCGCCATTTTTTTCTCTTTTCAACGGTGTATTAGTTTTTATTAATGTATCTGAAAAAATTCGAGAAAAATAAGAAAATTGAGAAATACTAGAAATAATTTTTATACAAATATTATAGGCGGCTATGTGAAAATTAATAAAATGTAACAGTGTTATACAACTTAACAAACTAAAGCAACAAATTCAGTAACAAAAACAACTTAAAACAAATTATTTTCACATAGCCATCTATAATATTTGTATTGTCAACGGCCATGGCATAACTCGTTGATACTGATCCAAGCGATAACGCGAGTTAAGCAACGTTGCGCGCGGGATGTATTTGGATGGGTGACTGTCCCGAGAAACCCGCGTTGCTGTTGACTAAAAAGACCTAATAACGCGGATTAGGGCGTAATGGCGGCATATGACCTGAGTAGTTGGTCCGCCAAAGAAGCCACCAAAAAAAAAAAAGAAAATATTTGTATAAAAATTATTTCTAGTATTTCTCAATTTTCTTATTTTTCTCGAATT
The DNA here is from genome assembly GCA_947425015.1 of Pterostichus niger. Lineage (NCBI taxonomy): Eukaryota > Metazoa > Arthropoda > Insecta > Coleoptera > Carabidae > Pterostichus > Pterostichus niger. The sequence goes on along the minus strand of OX380344.1, from coordinate 20,190,168 downwards.
TTTTCAGATACATTAATAAAAACTAATACACCGTTGAAAAGAGAAAAAAATGGCGGTTTTTATTTTAGTAAAATAATTATAGGTTGCTATTTAAAAAATAAAAGTTGATAGTCGTATCTGGTAAACCTGACTTTATAAAAAATATCTACATCTGCCATCAAATAGTATACTTAAAATAATAAAACTTTCATATGAACCATTTTTTTCTATTACTCATAATAAAAAAGTTAAAGGGTGGGGGGGCATCTTCCTAGACTCACCCTGTATATAGTGTGTTTAAATTTATACTCTCATCATTAGAATCGCGGAAACTGTAAGAGTTATGATTACGGGTAAATTTGATAAAAGTTGACACATTAGTCGCATAAATATGTACCGTTTATATTTAAAACATTTTATTTAATATACAATTGTTCGATAATTAATTTTACACTATTTTAAATATTGCATTTTATAACAATAATCATATTTGCTTCACTTATCACTTGTATATTTTAATATTTAATTTTTCTTTAAGCAGATATTTAAGGAAACATATTGATGAGCCGTTGCATCAACAAAGCTTAACTCTCACAAATGGTTTAAATAAATGAAAGCAAATAATAGTACATTAATTTTTCACGACCCTATCAGAAAATAAAATTTTCTTCATTAAATTGAAAGATGAAAGTGATATATTTTTCGTAACACATGCACAAGAAACACGTTCTTATCCCTAATTTTAGAGAGAGAAACACTGCTCTTCTCTCCTAGGTAGCATGTTTCTCTCCCTAGAGAGATGTTTCTCTCCCTAGAGACTACGATTATTAGCTGTTTGCGGCGTGTCCTAGGTAACTAGTTACGCAACCCGTATTTGACATTTGTCCTGATAAGACAGTAATTTTTGTGCACTTGTTACGAAAAGTATAATATGCTTCATGGGAGGGCGCGATTATCCCTTGTGTGAAGACTTCACACACGGGAATAATCGCTTGTTTCCCTTCCTTGATGCATAACATACTATATTACCCCTGTAAAGTCATATCCATGGCAACTGAAAAACAATGATATAAGTCGACACTAATTAAAGTCCCTTTTGACCCCAAAAGCGCCAAATTTAAAATTAACAGCTTTCAAAGAGCTCTTCGCTAATTTGGCTCCAATACAAACTTCAAGCATCCCAGTACTTTAATAACATTCAAGTATATACATCTATCATGAAAATAAATAAATTTATAATTTATTTCTCAAAATTTTACTTTTAGGTAGAGCAGTAAAAAAAATTATATGTATATTGTGTGAAGAATGCGTTATTCTTCTCTTGATATACAAAACAAATAACTATTAAAACAACCAGTGATATATAGGCTGTTTCAGAACTTCAGGATACAAATTAAATGGTAGATACTACATGATATAATGATCACGAATCAAGAAGAATTTTTTTTAATCTTCGTAAAAAATTGCACTTCACATGACATACATTTTTATTGAACCTGCTATTATTAACCGAATTCGTAGTTTTTGTAGTTTTTGAGATCTAAACACACTATACAATCAAACAAAATTATGAGAGTTAATATAATATTCATTATTTATTTTGTGATTAACAAGATTATTTAATACAAATATCAATTGAAATACTAGATAGTATATCTTATAATTAGTGTTTAAATTAGTCCATTATTAAATTCTAAAAATGTTTGGGTCCGCATAATTATGTTTCTTCTGGCGTTATACAGCATTTCAGGTGTAAATAGCAAGTAAAGTGCGGTAAATTTATTTCTGTATGTTTGAAGATTTTGAAAAAGGGTAACATAAATTTGGTTTTTTTTTTAAATTCCGTAAACAAAATAAGAATAGACAAACAAGGCGATCTAGCTGGCATCAAAATTGGTTGTCTGTTGCCGATCCAGTATAAATATTAGAATTTTACAACAGACTGTTATAATTTTTTCGTAACACATGCACAACAAACACGTTCTTATTCCCTAATTTTAGAGAGAAACACTCCTTTTCTCCCCTAAGGTGAGAAACATTATGTTTCTCTCCCTAGGTAGGATGTATCTCTCCATAGGTACCATGTTTCTCTCCCTAGAGCCTACGATTATTAGCTGTTTGCGGTGTTTCCTAGGTAACTAGTTACGCAATCCATATTTGACATTTGTCCCGATAAGACAGTAATTTTTGTGCACTTGTTACGAAAAGTATATATTATTTGCATTATTAGAAATAAATAAATTGCAGACCTTTACTTTTTACACATCTTATTTCTTAAAGAATACACAATCATCCAATTAAAAAACGAGAGTTAAATATTTTTCCAAAAATTAGTAGGCTTGGGCATAAATAATTAGCTATATTTTATAAACCAGATTCATGTCATAAAACCAATCTTTACACACTTGTCACATAAATAACTATTATGAAATTATTGTCGTATAATAGAATGTTTTAGTTAGTATTTAGTGTAATCTGGTAACTAAAACGTTAATCTGTTATTTATAATTTCAGTTCTCCATTTTTGGTAGCACAAAACTACACAAACTATTAGCAGCCTACCTCAATATTTCATCAGCTGTCAACAAGAAATTATTCTATTCACAAGAATCCCACTCCGTATTTTTTATACAATTTTTTTCATTCATAATCCATCCACATATTTCTCAGGCACAAATTATTAATTCTTATCCAAATGAGTCGCCATGAAATATATCAAAACCTTAACAACTTCATTAACACAACATTTATTCAGACAAATGACGTCTATACCTTTTCAAACAATTCCAAATCAATTTTTTATGCTGTATATTTTCTATGTTTTGGGACTCATTTATATCTCTCAATAATCTAAAATATCATAATTAATAATATTGTAAACATGTTTTAAATTTACATAAAATTATAATAATCGAAAATAACTTCCATTAATTTTAATAATAACATCTCCTAACTAGTAATCTGGTATTAAATACAATTTCAATACTATTCATAGCATATAATTAAGCATGATTATTGTATTTCTGTTTCAGAACATCAAACACAATAATTTGAAGTGATTTGAAGAAAATGCTGAAAATTCCCAGGGCCTAGAGACACAACGAGGCGTCAAACACAAATAGTAAGTGACTATTTGATTGCCAATTGCTCTCATATTAAATTTTTCTATTCTACTCCTATTCCTTCTTTACAATGAAATCTTAAAATATAAATAAACAAGACTTTATGTGATAGAATATTTTAGCGAATGTTTCATAATAAAATTTCCTTGCGTGATAGACTATCAAATTAATGTAACATTTTATAATTATGTAATAATGGAAGTTATATTAATTACTATGCTATTATACAAGTACATATCGTCGCAGCAGACAGAATTTACAATTTTAGTTAATAATAAGAGAAACAATTAATAAATTATAAACATGTACAATAAATTTACCGAATAGATTTATAAAAATTTCAAGCCATAGCAATTGAATTTAAATTCTAGAATACTGAAATGTTGATACAATTTTTAGTCATAAGATTTAGTATATTAAAATGACAAATCGCTTTTAAATATTAAGGTTTTAAATTCAAATAGATTACAAAAAAAATGTAGGTGCAAAAATAATATATATTAAGGGAGAGATGTATTTTTTCGAGCCGAAAGCGAGTGCTACAATACGACGAAGGAGCAAATACACTTCTCTCCCGCGGTGTATTTACTATTTTTTCCATAACCCTAAGATATAAACTGATTATTCTTAAAAATACTAGAAATAATTATCTAAAAATGTATTATTGTACTTGCATTGGTTTGTTTCTTTAAAAAATTAAAAAAATAACAATCATTTCTTTAGCAACGGGACTAAAATACTCATAGCAACGGGACTAAAATATACTGATTAAAATTGTACAAGAATATTTAAAAATTAAATGTAAAATTAAAACTATAAATTATATTCAAATATTTGTAAAATAATACCTAAGGTATTATTTTTTTTAGAATATATTATAGTTTTAATTTTAAATTCAAATTTTAAAATATCCCTGGTCAACTTTGAGCATTGTACTTTACTGTCGTCGTTATTGGCAACGATAAATAAGAGCATGGCGAGTTAAAATTGATTTTGGTATCATAGAAACCAAAATTCTATCCTAGCCATGAGAAAAATCCTTTTTTGTTTGATCATAAATAAAATATAAATAAAAGACGAATGTCGTATTTGTTATTCACTTATTGACAGTCTAATTAAAGAAATATATGTTGTTATTTGTTATTATCTTAACAATATTGTAATGGTCAACGTATGTCTTCAACTACAAATAAATTTACTGACGTATTTGTCAAATTGTTTTCCATAATCTATTTTCATATTTTTGAGATTATTATTTAAGAAGAAGTTATCCTTATCAAATTTATAAGAGATATTAAATCCTTAGGCAATTAAATAAAAATATAAAATTTTACCACTTATATCTAGTTGTAAATATATAATAAGCATAGCGCAAATTCTTCAATTTTATTAATTCGCACATCATTAAATCACGTGGCAAAAGACAGTAAATTAAATTTTCCATTTGATCCGATATCTCTACACCATCTTTGTAATAAATAACCATTCTACATCTTCAATGAATCCTTAAGCATCCTGCGATCGCACATAAATTCCAATTCATTTCATTGGCGACACGAATCATACGATCATAGCCAGCTACATATTAAAACACGGGTGTACGGAATCAATTAGAAATGTATATGTATGTAAATATATGCACCCGATCAATAATATATGTGCAGCTACCTAGTACAAGCCGTGATCTTATTCAATAAACAATAACGGATGCTGTTAACTGAGTTACGATCATAGCGAGCTGGGTAAAGCGACAGGATGTTGTTTTAAAACAAATGTACATCGTTTACTAAACGACAGCGATTTATTTTACAAGGAGGTCACGTCTTAATAACTGTGCTTGTAAGGAATAAATAGTTTCGTATTTATTAGATTTACGGGGTGTTCCGCGATATACAAGTGATTATAAATTATCTGTTGTTTTTAGATTTTGTTGATAGTAAATTATAGAGTATAAATTATAAGTTTAATTATCTTAGCAGATTAATTTAGATTTTGTGAATTATTTAGAGTGAGGAGGAGTAAATGAAGCGGAAGAAGAGTGCTTAATGAGAATGTGAGGTTTAATTAGTTTGAGGGATTTATTGACTCGTGTACTACTAGCACTTTGCACTGGCCACCCATGAATGTTGTAAATAGTTTTCGTACTCTGATTTATATGTAAACGTATACCATAAATTATATGGTATCGTTGCCAATAAAAATAGATACTTAAATTACATGGACTGCTCAAATAGATACATAACAATGTCATTGTAGACCTTTATTACACAACTATAAATACATTCCCTCATTTCAAATTTGAAACATTTTAACTATACACTGCAGCTCTGGAATTATATTTGACGTAGACGATCACAAAATAATTCAGAGAAACATAAAAATAAACAATTATGTCATCACGCCTTTTACCTATTACCAGCCGTCAAATCACGGCCCAAAGACGTTAGTGGCGGGGGTGCCGCAGGAGTACTTAATTTGATGAACATTTGAATAATAAAATAACCTGAAGATGATATACAGGATGTTTCTATATCTCTGCACAACACTTTAATGACATATATTATAACTTGATATACTGATTATAAAACAAAAATAATCTTTTCTACGATTGCTATGAAAAGTTGACAATTACGCTCTCATTTGTCATCCTAAAGTTGACGTTTTTTGTGGAACAATCGAAAAATATCTTTTTTGCGCGTCTCAGATAACAACGCGCGAAAAAGTCGTTAAATGCGTGCGTTTCCAATGGCAACGCGCGAATAAGATATTAAATGCGCGCTTATTTCAATAGTTACCAGGGATACAAAGAAAACAGAAACTTGTCATATTGATAGTTGATAGAACGAATTTATTTTCAGTACGAATACGTTTTTAAATAATTTTAAGGTGCAATCGTAGAAAAAATTATGTGTATATCACGAGCGTAAAGAGTCTTTGTTCCTCTTACACTATTGCAGTTATCGCCTTCGGCTCGTGCTGCAATTACCGTGTTCGAGTAGCAACGAATCACTTTACGCTCTTAATACACAAATAACTATTTTGGAAATTCACAAAAATTAGGGTATATCATTCCTAGCGAACATTTTTAGTGTAATTGGTTTAATAGTACATTTAATCTAGACGTAACAATAGTTCTGAAAAAGTGATGATTTTATTCTGTTATACGAAATATTGTACATTTTATGATAGTATAAAAACTGCAGTTCTTTTTCATATTATAACAGAAGTCGGCCTGTGGATCTTGAGAACCCTGGTTCGGTCCCCACAGCCGACAAACAATTTTCAACAATTTAAATCTACCCTTGTGGCTCTCCCTCCAGTAATATCTTTGGGGGCCGTGATTTGACGGCTGGTAACCGCACTTCACGCGAAGAAATATATCACTTACCGAGATCTGATTAGGCAGAGTGCCACACCCAGTAATGGGTAAGAGGCGTGATGATGATATATTTAACTTAATTTGCAATTTATTTTTGTAAGTGATTGAGGTTTATAAGAGTATATGAGGGTCGTTCAATAAGTCCTTAGAAAATCCAAGAGATGGTGCTCGTAGTATCGAAAATGAATTTTTTCCAGTAAGCAGCACTCCTAACTAGTCAAATGTTAGAGTTTTAGCTTTAGCCGTCACGTAGTTTCATTGTTGTTGTCAATTGTAGTAAAAAACTTTTGATTGTTTATAATAATGGATAAAAGTGAGTTTCGAGCGGTGATTAAACATTTGTATTTAAAAGGCTTAACGCCGAAAGAAATTAAAGCTGAGTTGGATGAAGTTCATGGCACATCTGCTCCTGTGTTTGCAACTGTTTACAATTGGGTGAATGAGTTTAAACGTGGCCGTACATCCACAAAAGATGAACATCGTTCCGGACGCCCTGTAGAAGTGTCTACCCTCGAAATGATTGACCAAATCCACGATATGGTTTTAAGTGACCGACGAATCAAAGTGCGCGAAATAGTTGAGGCTACAGGCATATCACAAGGCACAGTCGCTTTAATTTTGCACAAAAAATTAGGTGTGAAAAAAATCTCGGCAATATGGGTGTCGCGGTTGCTCACAGTGGAGAATAAACGCAATCGTGTGGTGGACTCTGAGGCTGTTTTGGCGCTTTTCCGTCGTAATCCTGAAGATTTTCTGTGTCGATACGTAACTGTGGATGAGACTTGGATACATTACTACACTCCAGAGACAAAAGAACAGTCAAAACAGTGGATTTTTAAAGGCAAACGGGCTCCGAAGAAGGCGAAGACGGAGAAATCGGCTAGCAAGGTTATGGCAACGGTCTTTTGGGATGCACGCGGAATCATCTTCATCGACTTTGGACTGCTTAAAAAATTTGGGAAAACGATTAGAGAAGTGTATAGAGCTAAAAGGAGATTATGTAGAAAAATAAAAAAAAATCTACCCAAAAAAAGTGTTTTTTCTATTTTTTTCTAAGAACTTATTGAACGACCCTCGTATTAATAATAATTTCTTCTATAAACACTAGTCGCAAATGTGCAATCTCTCTTAGAATGAAACCTTCTGAAATATCGAAGTGAATCTTCCGCAACATCATGGAGTTACGGATCAGGTGTCTGTTAGGTGCTAGAGCGGTGCTGGTGCTACAGATTCGCGGAAACGTTCTCGCACGGATTAAGGATGGGTTGGTGGCCGCGGGCGCTCCCATATCGGCGTGCAGTAGGGGGCGGCAGAGGGGCGGTGCTCGCTCGCTTCACCCGTGGATAATGCGATATTGTTCGGCCGATCGCGGACGACAACCGTGTGCTTTCTAATAATCTACAAAGCGCGTAAAGCCAGCCGTAAACTTGTCCAACGCCAGGGAGGGAATTAGAATATTTCCTAGAAAATCAAATGGGATGTTTTGGCAGCCACAGTATAGATTCTTTTTTATTTCATATTTTGAAATATTTATTGCGTCTTTAATCGCACTGTCACTATTAATTTCAAAATTGATTATTTTCCGTCCCTTACGTCCAGGAGGCAATGAGTTGCAACTTATCAGATATCGATATCATTTTACCATAAATTCATGAAATAGATGGTAATGTCGATTCAGTCTGTGGATTTGAAAACCTGGTTTCGATTCCCACAGTCGACAAACAATTGGCACCAAATTTAAATCTACCCCTGTAGCTCCTCCTCCACTAACATCTTTGAGGGCCGTGATCTGCCATTGCAGAGTGCCACACTCAATAATGGGTAAAAGGCGTGATGATATTTTTATTAATTTTAATTACATTCATTCACAGTGAATGTAATTTCATCCCAAATAAAAGATTCTTCTTCTTCTTCTTCTTCCTCTGCTCTATGGCCCATGTAGAGCCTTGGCTTCCTTTACAACGCAAGTGAAGTGGCACTTGCAGTATAAATTTCAATTCCTGTGCAACTTTAACCTCCAGAAAAATTTAACTAACTTTATATTTTTTTCTATTTTAATCTAACTTTATCTAACCTAATGATGTTAGAATTTAAACTCGTTTCTGTTTGGTCATTAAAGCCCAGCTCTAAATAGTATATTAAAGGAGTTTTAAAAAACATGTTTTTGTCGCATGCGTCCAAGTTTAGAAAGAAAATCGCAGGCATATTTTCTGAAGGACAAGTGCGATAAAAGTCTTATAAAATGAGTTATTTATATTATTTTTTCTATTTAGCTTCTTTTATAAATTAAAAAAAAATCGACGGTATTTTAAACCGAGTCAATTTAGGGAAGTTTGTATATGAAATGTTGTGGTTGGCAACTGTTATTGATATTTATGCAATTGTTCAGATTTTGAAATTATATTGAAATTTTAATGTTCTCAGCTTGACAGTCTCAGTATGTCATCTGCTACTACCAACCGTTTAAAACAAAATGTTGCGTATTGTAATGAACGCTCTTTCGATACGCAACTGGGTTTCATAATGACGTCCTTATGAACGCAAAAAAGAAAAAATATATTATGTGTCCCACGAAAATATGCCATATACGATTACAAGGGAAATACATTTTCCACTACTATTGCTTCCCAGATTATTTTGCAAATGTTTTAAATAAAAGTTACATTGAATTAAATTCTGCATCTACATCCATTCACAAAATTCACTTTACTTATTTCAGTACTGTTAAAATTAAATTTAATAGTTATTAAAAATTGATATTATACATAGTCATGAATTTGAAACAAATGCAAACAAATTTATAACGCAAAGTGTCATATACATATTTTAAATGATGACCTGATAAGTCGACTTAGATGCTGAAATTTTGTGAAACTGTTTTAAAATATTTTAATTTACATATTTTAAACTTGATTTTAACTGTAACTAAATAAGTAGAACGTAATACCGAAACTAATTTAGTAGCAGAAGTAAATATTAAACATTCATTTGAATATTTTTCTGTAATTAGGGAAGCAATGGTAACGAAAAACTGATTTCACATGTTACTCGCCTATGGCACAGTTATAAAATCGGTAATGAGGCTAAACCATTTAATGAATCTCATCTGTCTAAATTGTTGCAATGCGGTCCTGCTTGTCTGGGTGCCGCAATAGCATCATGCAGCTGCTTTCGCCACACTTGATGCTGTACGCAGGAATTGATTTCGCTCTATTATATCGATCAAGATTGAAAATATTAAAGGGAATATTACACATTCCGATACGTTATGCGCGTCGGGCCAGAACTTTCATTGTTTTACGATAGTGTTCCAGTGCCCGACCAGTACGATTTAAAAATCAGTGCGCAGTATTGTAGCGTGGGAATGTTCGTTGCTAGTGTTAGTGCTAGTGCTAGTTCCGTGGAGGACGAATTCGTGGCATGTCTCGGTGCTGAAATATGGCGAAATAAACTTTCACATGCATGGAAGCATGTTCAACAATCGGACACTGTTCATACTTTATTAGACGACGCAAATTCTACACTGATTTGGTGTGTCTCACCATTACTTCATGGTGAATCTAATACTGTACCTTGTTCTTCTAAGCCTGATCTTGTTTGACTACCGACGCTAAAATATAAAGCAACTGAAGAAAAGCGAACGATATAAAACAACTAAGGGAATTAAATTTTAATAGTTTAATTCCATCTGATAAAAAATAGTATGTGTCACGGGCTCCTGTGAGGGCAGAATTTAAATAACTTGCCATATGTCTAACGCAATGAGAGATTTTGTACTAGAGTCAAAACACTGACTTAGAGCCGGATGTATAAAGCAAAATCAAATATGTTAAAAGTTAACAATAGCCAAAATGGCTGACATATTTTACACATTTTCTGATTTTAATTTAATTATATCGGCATAATGGCTGGTAGCACAAGCTTTGTTTTTGGGTTTCTAAAAGCACAGTCTTAACATGTTAAAGATAGCTAAAACACCCAAATACACTGCTCTTAAAACAGGCACAAACAGAGCTTCTGTTACCAGCCAATATGTTTATTATTCAAAATTATAGTCAAAAAACAATATTTAAAAATAAAATTATTACTTCAGTAAATACTATAGAAAATATAACGTTTTATAATATTGAACTGTCAAAAATTTTGCCATGTCTTAGATGCGTGTATTATTCTAATTCAACTTATTCCATAGTTACTAACGTGAATAACTGATAATGTTTTATGCAAGTGGGCCTAAATTTCAAATGAAAATCTTTGGCCCGGTTGTATAAAGTGATGTAAAGTATGTTGTTAGCTATCAGTATGTTAAGAGTTAATAATAGCCAAGATGGCTGACACCAAATTTTACATATTTTTTTTATTTTTATGTTTAAATAAATTAATATCAGTATTAAATGCTGATTATCAGTTAAATAACAATGATAAAACACTATTTTTCTACTTCCGTTAGGAAATAGACGTTTTATTTCACTTATTTGAGTTAGGTAATGAACTACATTATTTAAATAGTGAAATAATGAGGTAACATAGCAACAGATATCTTGGTAGACGAATTACGATGTGTTATTCTTTTATTTTTTGAATTTATAACTGTCATTAATATGTCAAAATTTCATAATTTCAAAAACGCTCTTTCGTATTTATTAGAACGAAACTAGAAAAAATATTGTATGAAACTAGTAAGGAAATAGGTTATTACCTTACTTATGTGTTTACATGACTCGGCTACGCCTCGTTCTGCAAATTTCACATGCGTAAGGTAATAACCTTCATTTCCTTACTAGTTTCATAAATAGCTATTATAGTAAATAGTTATTAGTTCAATACATACTATAGAAAATATAACGTTTTAAAATATTGACCTGTCAAATATTTTGACATTTCTTAGATACGTTTTTATAATTCTAATTCATCTTTTTCGCGTAGTTAACATCGAGATTAACTCATATTTCATGATCCTTAACCATGAAAACATAATTAATATCCATCGGTTTGATAGTATGATGTTTGAATTTGATGGGGTAGATGACTCAATGATATCGAGTCGGCTTGTAGGTCTTGAAAACCCTGTTTCGATCCCCACAGCAGACAAACAATTTTCACCAATTAAAAAAATCTATCCCTGTGGCTCCTCCTCTACAAATATCTTTCTTCTTTTCTTCACGCGAAAAAATATAGCACTTACTGAGATCTGCTTAGCCGTGATGATATACAGGGTGTTTCACAACTTAGAGCAAAAAATTAAAGGGTATATTCTGTACGACGTGCTGATCATGAAACAAAAATTATTTTTTTAATTCGAAAAATTAAGGTTTGTTAACCTAAAACATTTTTTGTAGTACTGCACAGGAATTCGCTTCCCTATTAAACACAAACAATGAAGTAGGTATCAACTACGAAAGAATAATTACACAATTCAATTATTAGCAGTTATTTGTAATAGAATTTTATTTAATTAATAACTTTAACATAATCATCCACCCAGTGGCAGTGGCAACGAAAAATTTTGGACTGGAAAACATGGAAAATAGTTTTGCGATTTAAAAAAAAATCTTTTTGTTTCATGATCAGCACGTCATACAGAATATACCCTTTAATTTTTTGCTCTAAGTTGTGAAACATTCTGTATACGTTTGAATTTCTTGATCAGACTCTATACTCGAGATTAGAAGGAATGAATGACAATTGAAAAGCAGGGTAAATAAAAAGTTTGTATCTCAAAGTTTTAAATTATTTTAGGTCTTCGGGTGCAGATGAAATAAAATATTTATCTCATTTAAATCTATGAATGTTTTTACTAGATATGAAGTCGGTATATAATAAAACTACATGTATTACTCGTATGTGAGTATAATTGTATTGGAATGGATTGAAAGTATCATGTATACATCAAAACGCAGTCTGCAATTGCTGGCGCACTAAGAGCAATTCAATGTTCCAGTGTTGATCATGCTGCGCTGATATTCGTGAGTATTACGATGCACACGCCTTCAGGCTTGTAAAAATCAAACGGTGCTTATTAAGTGTTTTTCCCTTCAAACACGAATTTACCACAACACTGTTGTTTGATATTTGTAAACAAAGAATTGCATACAAGACGCCGTTTGCCGTTTGTATTGATTACCTATTTCAATGAAAACATGTTCATTAAATTTGAACTTTTCAAACTAAGTGAAAATTACGTCAATTTGATGCGTTTGCTGACAACGCGTATAGCCTAATTATGCAGTGATAGAAATTAATAAGAATTGCAAATAGATACTTATTATTAATTTAATTTATGCTGTAATTAATAACTGATACATCTTTAATTAGAAGTATAAATTATATTCTATGAAGCAAAGAAAATACTTTTTGACACCTGACATTTATCAACATGTATTATTGCATATTTTATTATTAATTTAATTGCTAGAAAATACCTATAAATGAAATTAATTAAATAACAAACATTTCCAAACAAAAATTCTTATGGCTAGTTGCACTGCCAAAAGTTCAATTTTATATTTGGTTTGAATACATGAAAACAAATCGAATATTTTACACCAATGTCGATTATTCCCATATGACAGGTAATTTCGCATTATTTAAGTTATATAAACTAACTATTAACCATTTAGGATTTATAAAAAAAACCTTGGTTCGTTTTCTAAACTTTGATGCGTGTGATAAAAGTCTTATAATATGAGTTATTTATACTATTTTTTCTATTTCATGTGTATTATAATTATAATTTTAAAAAAATTGCGATATTTTAAACCGAGTCAATTTAGGGAAATATGTATATAACTGTTGTGGTTGGTAACTGTTATTGACATTTATGCAATTTTTCAGATTATGAGGTTATATTGCTTGATAGGTTCAGTATGTCATCCGCTACTACCAACCGTTTAAACACAATGTTGCGTATCGTAATGAACTCGATACGCAACTGGGTTTCATAATGACTTCCTTATGTACAAGTATTTTATTCTTAATTAAAAAAAAAGTGTTAGTGACTTTATTAGTAGCTCTTATTTAATTGTTGTCTTCTATTCATTGATTCCATATCTTTAATTAGCTGTTAGTTGAGCGTTATCTAATGACTTGATTCTTACATGGCTCGATTTGAATTAATTTAGAAATTACATTCAGTTGTGGGTATCATGCGGTTGTGACAACATTTGGTAGGTCATGATGTTTTACGAGTGTGAATTTTGTTGTACCGAGCCAGCATCCTCTTTAAATCATGTAGCTGTAAGTGATAGAACTCTATTTTGAAATATTAGTTACTTAAATTTTTAAAATTCTAAACAGGAATAACATTAACAAATCGTATAACATATAATTAAGTTGAAATACAGCGTATGTATGACATTCCGTCAGACATTAAGTTACTCAGAATTTATAATTCAAATGTTAATTGAATTTTCCTGTTTTATTTTATTTAATTTTTTACGTAAATTTGAATCTTAATGAACTGTTTATTTAACTCTGTCTCTAGGGGTTACGAGACTTATAACGTGCTAGCCCGTGTAAAAATTATAACGAGCTGTTGACATTGGTTATCATGACAACATATCTAATTTTAAACGTTTGACACTTAAATATTTTTTTATTAAACAAAATCTGTCAGATTTTCGAATTCTACCTTGATTGAATATTTTAGTTATTACGTTATACTATTGCAATTAATTTGATTAAATATACATATATTGCGATTCAAATGCACATAAAACATTGTACAATGCTCGACCGTTAACTGAAATTTACAGGCTCACACAGATAACAGGCTTGCTGGCGCTCGCCCGTTACCTTTCTATGCTCGCCTGTAAATTTCTGTATAACGGTCTTGCAATGTAAATAACTATTACAGTTTACAATTTTTACCAATTTAAATCTACCCCTGTGGCTTCCCCTCCACTAATATCTTTGGGGGCCGTGATATGACGGCCGGTAATCGCACTTCACGCGAAAAAATATATCACTTACCGAGATCTGCTTAGGCATAATGCCACACCCAGTAATGGGTAAAAGGCGTGATGATATATTTATATTTATTTTTTACAGTCTACATAACAATATTGATTTAAAAGTTTTATGTACATATATTGAAACTCAATATTAAATAACCGGAATTCATACTTTATTATGTCTAACGGAGTTAAATTGGTGACGTTTCGACCTCAAATTTAAGCTATTTTAAAGCAAGTTTTATGTTACAAGTTAATATAAAATTAATTAAACTTCTTAGTTTAAACTGAAAACCACTCTATTGCAGTGTATACAATAAAGCCTCAAGTCCAATGATTTAAACTTGAATTTCAATTAAATTCCTATCGGCCTAACCAAAAATTTAACATTTTATTTAAAAGTTTTCATTATTCAAATGATAGTTTATAGAAATAAAATTTGTCAGACATATTTTACAGATTAGGAAGAAGCTGCAAGTTAGTACATATTTCCCATTTTGCATTGCATTCCATTGTGCTGTAGTCAATTCCTTCAATTTATGAAATATTGCTTTCTTCGTAAATACTTAATTTCAACTAGCTTTGAATTACAAAAAATATACATGTTTTTCAAGATTGCGAAGGTATAACAGGATGTTAAATACGATAAGTAAAATTGTTATTAATTT
Organism: Pterostichus niger; assembly: GCA_947425015.1. Classification (NCBI taxonomy): domain Eukaryota; kingdom Metazoa; phylum Arthropoda; class Insecta; order Coleoptera; family Carabidae; genus Pterostichus; species Pterostichus niger. The sequence continues at coordinate 20,175,068 of OX380344.1, read as the reverse complement.
TCTTCAATAAATCAAAAGATATTTATCACAATTTCCAAGTAAATACAGCTATATGGCAGCAATTAATCCACATCTTAATTATAACAAAACAATTACATATTGCATCAAAATCACCAGGCAACACTTAATAATTAAAATCGTTGATTTTTGTCTGATCGCCGTAGGGCACTTGATCTTGTTTCACGACTAAATCCGTTTGCGGATCACGGCAGCGGGCGGCAGAAACAATGAAAGTGGTTGATTATGAATGAATACGAGATGATATCATGCGATCAAGTGATCCGGAGTCGAACCACTGACCTTGACACGCGAATTACCTATCTGAGAATTCAGATTACAACGGGATTGTTGTTCATTTTTTGTTGAAGGAAAGCATTTTTGATATGCTTGACTTCATGTATATATACAGGGCGAATATATTTCCAAAAATACTATACATGTAAAGTTAAATTTATGAGAAAAAATTACTTCGTGAATGATTGACGCCATACTTCGTACCTGGGTGACGTGTTGAAGCGGTTAGCATCTCTACCCTAGAAGATCCCTGGTGCGAATCCAGGCGTCACCCGATTTTTTCTGTCATAAATTTAGTTGCTCCCCAAATTATTTTAGCCAAAAATACTTCAAATAAATGTTGTAGAGCATAAAATTCTGCATCTAAATCAGTAAACAGAATTACATTTACATGTGTTGTAACGACAGAAATTAAATAAAAAAATATTAAAAATTACGTTGAAAATATCAAATAGCCATTGGAAGTGAAACAAAAATAGATAAATGCTTGACGTTTTTCTGTCTATTTGATATTTTACCCCCGACAAATTAATCATTCAATAAAATTCATACAAAAACCTCCATACCTATGATTACAATTTAATAATAAATAAACAATTGTACATTTCAATGAAACGTATATTTCTTATAGGGTTGATCATGTAAAAATTATAACCTATCTATTATAATTCAAATATCAAACAATAATTCTCTCAATAAAATAATCACTACAATTTATTATTACAAAAAATATTCAAATAAACCTCCATTTTCAGCCAAGCAATAACCAAGTCTATTGTAGAAGGAATGTCGTACATTAGCGAGCTGCCTATTTGTGATTAAGGCGCAGTTATCCACGATAGCTTCTCTCAAAGAATTAATATTTGGGTAGCGTTGCTTTTAAATTTTACATTTAAGATGACCCCATAAAAAAAATCGCTAGGTGTTAAATCAGGAGATCTGTCAAACGTCAAGCATCTATCTATTTTTGTTTCACTTCCATGGCTATTTGATATTTTCAACGTAATTTTTAATATTTTTTATTTAATTTCTGTCGTTATAACGTATGTAAATGTAATTCTGTTTATTGATTTAGATGCAGAATTTTATGCTCTACAACATTTATTTGAAGCATTTTTGGCTAAAATAATTTGGCGAGCAATGCGCACAGAAAAACTGTTTTTTCATGTTAATCGCCTATGTACACAGGTATGATGTTCCACCGGGTACATGCTTGAGGGATGAAATTAAAAAAAATAATTATAAAAGTACATGAAATCTCTTTTTATTATGATTTATAAAATGGATAATTATTAACGTTGAAAATTAGCACTGAAAAATGAAACAAACAAATTTAATTTCATTTTCAGTTGTTATTTATTTATGCCACTATGTACAACAGGAACTGAATACCAATTACAGTACAGGGTCCGGACTCACCGAGCCGCAGTGTAGTAGTTTATATAATTCTTAGCTTGAGTAGGATTCGAACTTGGGATTTCCGGATTCGAATTCCGTGTCGATATCCACACCACCGTACTGCCGGACATTACTAATAATTATTTAGTTCGAATCCCTCATCCGGAAAACTTTACTCCACATTAAAATTATCTCTGTGACTCCTCCCACCATTAACATCTTTGAGGACCGTGATTTGACAGCTGTTAGTCACACTTCACGCGAAATATATACAGGGTGTTTCACAACTAAGAGCAAAAAATTAAAGGGTATATTCTGTACGACGTGCTGATCATGAAATAAAAAGAATTTTTTTTAAATCGCAAAACTATTTTCCATGTTTCCCAGTCCAACATTTTTCGTTGCCACTGCCACTGGGTGGATGATTATGTTAAAGTTATTAATTAAATTTAAATTCTATTATAAATAACTGCTAATAATTGAATTGTGTAATTATTCTTTCGTAGTTGATACTTACTTCATTGTTTGTGTTTAATAGGAAAGCGAATCCAGTGCAGAACTACAAAAAATGTTTTAGGTTAACAACCCTTAATTTTTAAAATTAAAAAAAAAAATTTTGTTTCATGATCAGCACGTCGTACCGAATATACCCTTTAATTTTTTGCTCTAAGTTGCGAAACACCCTGTATATATACTTAGCGAAATCTACTAGTACCAGTGCCAGTATTTTTTTATATTTGTATAAATAGAGATTAATATTAACCGTTTTACAAAGCATACTGTATTGTATAGTTAAGAGAATTAAATGAATTTTTGTTTCCACCTTTTTTACATTTACAGAGCTACGATTGTTTTTAAACTGCTTAGATTTTTTGTATACATCCGTGTCGATGATATATGTAGAATGACTGCAATATAAACTTAATCATTCCTCTAATTAATGTGATCTTTCTAAGATGCAAAAGCTTACATCTATCTTATGACCGACTGTACCTTTTATTGTTTTCTTTGTTCTACATATAAAAACAGTACAGCTATTTAGGCAGCGTGATCTAATGCCTATATTTATTCCAATGTGATTTCAATTAGATCCATTGTTTTCGTAAAGCCATGTAATACAAAAAGCGTGTAACTTGAACTATTTGTCATTGTAGCTTGTAACTTCAGATTAAGATTAAAATACAAATAATGCAGGAATTAAACTTGTTACCGTGTTAGGGTTACTTTTCAGTATCCTTGAAACTCAAGGTGAAATTTTCGTTCGTGATTCTATCTCTGACAGATTTCCATTTTAAGATTTAATCTTATCGTTTTGAAGTTAGCATCTTTAAGATTTATTTTCATTTAATACAAAAAGAAGGCTTTAAGATAAAATCAAATTATACCTATATATTATTGTAGTCTTATATTATAAGTAAATAATCTTGTTTTTACTAGTTTAAAGGTTAAATGTTTGAACAACGTAAGCTAAATTTTGCCAAATAAAAACGTTTATTATTATTATTATAAAATATCAATATTTTTAAATGTTATTTTATTTATTTACTTATATATGATTATGTCGCACAACAGAATCTAAATTTCAATTACAATACAAGGGTGCTATAGCTTATAGTAAAATTTGAACCACTCAGCCATAGTCTTAGTTTATTTATTTATTTTTATTTTTTATTTATATATCGGACCAACTACTTAGGTCATATGCCGATGTGTCCTTTGTATGACCGCCACGGACGGGACCCGAACCCACGACCTTATGGTCGTCAGTCAGGCCCTCAACCCGCGCGGACATCACGCGGGACAAGTTTATTTATTAATGTTAGTGATATTTTAATTCGCGAACTATTACTTGTTGGTAGTTATATCCACTACACTACGACTACGATTTAGGGTAACTTACTACCAGTTGACTAACTTATTTTCGTCAACTGTAAAATGTTTCTAAATTATTTTAGAGAAAAATATTTCAAATGAAAGTGATAAATCGAAAATAGTATATTATTATAAGAGTTTTACAAGGCGGTCTATTGTCGCACGAGTTGTTTGGTGTAGGATGAGTGCTCCAAAGAAACGAGCGTTGACAATACGTCGTATTAAACGAGTATAATATACTTTTTTTTTATTTTGCGTCATTTATTATAACAAAATTTGGCAATTTCATTTGCAAAAAAATATCTAATTACATTCTAGAGATATATGACATGTGATAACCCAGCCGAATATATTTTGACATTTTTCAACTGTAACTTAAAAATAAATAATTCTTTAGGCATGAGAAAATTTAACACTTTGCTTTTAACGTCATATAATTATAGATAGTAATTTAGTAATTATGTAAATTATGTATTTACAATATAAAATATGAAAAGAAAGATATATTTTGATGATTTAAAATATTAGATTACATACTAAATTGTAATATCTTTTCAAATTGACCTTTTTATTGGGTTTTCTTAATAATAATAGTAGGGAATAAAGTTCGTCATTATTTGTCGACAGCGAAGATTCAATCCCGAGAATGTAGCTTGAAGGAAGTAATCGCTTGAGACGAATAATAACACTTTACTCACTTATTATATACAAACAGTAGAATTTCTTATTTAATATAAGAAACTTTGCATTGCCAATGGCCTTGAAATACTTTATATCCCTAGGGAGTACTAGTTATTTTTACTTTTCTCTGTAAATAAGTAATGATTAAGTAATGATGTTGATAAGAATAAAGTTAACATTAGTTACCGGTGGAAAATAGTTATCTTACATTGCAAATACTTTCAAATTGTAATATATGAAGATTTACAAAATATATATGAGGTTATCATTTTGAAATAACATTTAATGTGTGGCTGCTTAGTAGTACCAATCTTACAAAATAAAAAGTTACCAAAAACCGTTTAACAATAGCCTCTATTATTAAACTATTTTTTGTATAATAATAGACCGATTCTGAACGTATATTATAATGTTATTTATTACTAAGATAATTGTAGTTAAAATGCTATTTTTCTACGATTACTATGAAAAGTTGAAAATTACCTTTTCATTTGTCAGCATAAAGTTGACGTTTTCTGTGGAACAATCGAAAAATAACTTTGTCCCGCGTGGTAACGCGTGAAAAATATATTAAAAGCGCACGTTTACAATGGCAACGCGCGAAAAAGAGATTAAAACCGTGCTTCTTTCAATAGTTACCAGGGATACAAACAAAACAGAAACTTGTCATATTGACAGTTGATAGAACGAATTTATTTCCAGTACGTATAATAATAATAATAATAATTTAAAATGCAATCATAGAAAAAATAATGTGTGTATCATGAGCGTAAAGTGTCTTTATTCCTCTTACACTATTGTAGCTCTTGCCTTCGGCTCGCGCTGCAATTACCGTGCTCGAGTAACAAAAAATCACTTTATGCTCTTAATACATAAATAACTATTTTTGGTTCTAAGACGTATCCATTGTAACGTAAAATAATTTTGTCAATTTGTTTCATTTTAATTTGAAAAAGTAATAATTTTGATAAGAATAAAGTTACCAAATACCGTTTAACAATAGCCTCTATTATTAAACTATTTTGAGTAGGTATAATAATAGACCGATTCTGAACGTATATTACAAAAATATATTTACTGAACCATTGTTGTCAAGTTTTCGATTTGCATTTATTTATTTGAACCAAGTTGAAAATTTAACTTTAGCTGTGAAACTGATTGATTCCTTGGTGCTCAACAATTTTTGTGAGCTTTAAGTTACAGTTACAGAATTGAGATATATACAAGAATAAATTCATTTTTATATTCTTAGTTGTATTAAAAATTCATATAATACAAATGAAAATAAAATAGTAATTAAAGACATATTTATGAGTTATTGCAACAGGTCACTAACCTCTAGCGTGAAATATTATACCGCATAAGGAAAATACATTTTTCATGCATAATTTAAACTATTATTTATATAATATTATAAATTACAGAATAGTTCCCGACGACCAATTACAGATACTTTATTACTAAGTATAATCTTCATAAACAAAACATTAATAACTACGAACACAAACACCAGCAGAGTTCTATAAAATTTCAAGCGATTTGCGATCAAATCTCCGATAACCAAATTAATACAACTTAGTGCTAGGTTCTCCTGCACAGAAATGCGTTCATCCTAAGGCGAGATCATGCCCACCTTCGTCTTCTTCCGCAATGTGCGTCCGCGCAAACGAGCTTAATTACACTCCGCGTAATTCACTTGATAAATCAAAGCGTATTATTATAAATAATAGCAGCGCGACATTGAAGCGAATAGCAACGTATTATACCAGCCAATTAAAACGAATTTTTATTTAGTGATAATTATTAGTTGGCGGGTAATCCTGTCAAATAGCTAAGGAATCACTTGGTTATGCCCTGACTAGGAGTTTCTTGTGATAAATTAATTATAAAGGAAGAGTGATTCGGTGTCAGTGATAGCTGGACACCCGGTATGTACTACATTGTATGGAGGTATTTATTGGTATGCAAACTATTGAAGCTTGAAGCCAAAGGATGAAAGGATAATTTTATTCAATTAGTTTTAATTATAGAGGCAGTGAAGAACTTTTTTAAACTATTTGCAATTAACACATTGCAATATGGCATCTGATGATAAAATTTTGTACTAAATTAGCGGATATTGAAGTATGCAGTTGACACAATGTAAATTAAATTTCTTTTTCACCTGCTTCAATAGAACACTATTATTTCAACTTTTCCAATAGTAAAAGAACGTTATTTCAGGAATGTTATTTATTACTATTATAATTGTAGTTAAAATGACATTTTTCTACAATTGCTATGAAAAGTTGAAAATTATCTTTTCATTTGTCATTGACGTTTTCTGTGAAACAATCGAAAAATAACTTTGTCGCGTGTCTCCAATGATAACGCGTGAAAAAGAGCTTAAAAGCGCGCGTTTCCAATAGCAACACGCGAAAAAGATATTAAATGCGTGCTTATTTCGATAGTTATCAGGGATACAAACAAAACAGAAACTTAATAATTTAAAATGCAATCGTAGAAAAAATTATGTGTGTATCACGAACGTAAAGTGTCTTTATTCCTCTTACACTATTGCAGCCGTGCTCGAGTAACAAAGAATCACTTTACGTTCTTAATACACAAATAACTATTTTTGGTTCTAAGACGTATCCATTATAACGTAAAATAATTTTGTCAATTTATTTTATTTTAATTTTAATAAATCTGTGAAATTTTCTAAATAATTAGGTGAAAAAGTATATGTTTCAATCGAACTAAAAATAATACTTCGAAAATAAAAATCAGGCTTTAATGAATTATTATAATTTTTCTTATTACATTTCAAACATCAAAAATATATATTTTGTTCATTATTTATTTATGTTACGCTGTACAACAGAAACTTAATCCTAATTACAGTACAGGGTCCGCACTCACCGAGTCGCAGTGTAATAGTTTATATAATTTTTAGCTTGAGTGTGATTCGAACTCGGGATCTCCGGATTCGAATTCCGTATCGCTATCCACACCACCGTACTGACGGACATTATCATAGATTATATTAGTTAAATTTGTTTCGTAGTAATTTTTTTAACCCAGATAGCTATTGGAAGCACGCTGTACGATAAACAAGTTTTTACAGTCGTATTTATATACAATCTTGAGAGCCAACTCCATTATTATACTGTATTCTCAGACTTTAAAGTCAATACTAAAGATAATATGTAAAGTCAATAAACACACCAGTGCCATCAGTCCAAATAGTTATTTCTATAACTTTACCACAGTCTTAAGAACCAATTTAATTGTGTTTGGTTCTTAAATCCCTAATGTCAATACTAAAGACAGCACTATAGTTTTCTTGTAATCTGTAAAGATAGTACGTAGAATTTATAGCCGTGGTTACAATGTATAGTCTTGTCCAATCCCTCTTAAAGTTTTGCTAGTCAGATGTTTGTAGTTTTTAAAACTGCTATTTTCAGAGCGTTGAAACTTATTTCAACTATTATATTTTACAATAAGCATGTATTAGTATTTATTTCGCACGAGATGAAAGTTTATAGAATGAATCGAAGGCGAATGCTACAATTCATACAAATGAGAAATGGACATTGCATGCAAGAAGTACATAATACTTCTTCTAAGACTATTTTATTTTTGCCCTATTTATTTTATATTTTAATAATAAACTTGTCTCAATTTAACTATAACAATATGGTAAACTTAAATTAGTATCTTTACAGCATAATAATTCATAAAATATGACATTCGTATATATGATAACCTTGAGATATTAAAATGTGTGTACTATGTACTACTGTTAGTTTATTTTAACGTGAAATATGGGATTTTCCATATCCACGAATTTCACACCAATGTATCAAAGCATTTATTTTAAAATGAAACGAACAGAGAACTTTTTACTTTATTTCGCAAAAAATAATTGCAATTCCGATCTAAGTCTGGTCAAGTTGAGAAGCTACTGAAGATGGAAGCATTTCAAAAGAAAATCCACTTCTAATTCTTCCAAATCGAGTTTAACGCGTTGTTCTCTGCGGACAGCGGAAATTCCTGTTACTGCTCTTTAACACTACCACAGAATTACTGGCATTTTATGGATGTCTTGAACTCCAGCTTGTTATTGGAAAATTGTCGTTTGATTGTTCTTCTTTATCTGTTGTTTCGTGCTACTTTTATTCACATACAATCATTATTTAATCAAGTTAACATTTGTATTAATTAGGGTCGTATTGTTATTAACGATTTACTACCAGAAAATAACATTTAGTTGAAGAAAATGTTCAATAGTTTTTTAATCGAACGGTGCAGAAATGGCCTAGTGATAGTATATATACACTGGCAACATTTTTAATTTAGAAGAATTGAAAATTCAGATTTAAAACGTATCTGGAAGTTACAGCTGCCTAAATATCTAAAGTTATGAAATAGTTTTATAATCGTCTAGAGCATTTTTTTGGTAGCGAATGAAGAGATTCTTGAAAATTCATTGTACATACATAACATCACGCTATTCCATCAGTTGGGACATTCACAGAATAGCCACTCATCAGATTTATCAAAGAATCATTCTTCGTCCAACATTCTCATCCTGACACACCATTCTCGATTCAACCACATTCACGTACCCTCTATACAAGCTTATTTATTCCTGCAATATTTAATCACGCAACGAACTTGCATTCCCTGCTATATACCTGTTTTATAATTTGTCACTTACTTACACTCCTTTAACAACGAATCTAAAAAAATAATTTTTTAATGATTTTTTTCCATTCAAAGGTATCTACATATTAGAGTCAGTTTTTTTAAATTTGAAGGATCCCATATGTTATCAATCGTTACAATTTAGTTTATAAATGCCACTATAATCTAATTTATCTTTAACGGTTAATTTGTTATTGACTAAAATATGCTTAATAGTATAGTTGTTATAATAGGCTGCATTAATATTAGAATTTTTTATACTTTTGATATTATTATTGTTTATTTGTATGCCTTATAATCGTTCAATCAAAATATTTTGCTTCCTACGTATAATTTGCAAATGAAAATTTTGATACGAGTACATTCCTGTCAAATTCGTAACGATGGATATTACATATTCACAGTATATTTATAATAAATGTACAATAAACTGATATCTTTGTAGTCGTAGAAAAAAAAATTAAAAGTACAATTAAATTAATGTCGATAAATCTTCTTGATAATGTTAAAAAGTTACAATGTTATTATAAATAAACAAAACTATTTGTTAGTACGGAATTAAGATGACATCAGAACTCCACATAACTGTATAAGTAAGACATAACAGCAATATGATAAATCAATTTATTCTGTAATTCCCAGAACCAATATCGCACGATCGCACCAATCTTCTTCCATTAAAAAATCCACTAACGAAAGTAAACAATTAATCCAGTGCTTGGTCAGAAGTACAAGACATCGAAGGCCATCCCGGCTCTCACACATCAACTAGCAAATAAATAATAACCTGCAGATACTCTGCAAGCGATTGCTAAGTGTACATAACAATAATTACACTATGTGTTTCACTTTGAACCGGATTCTGTCCTGAACAACAGGGGCATAGTGACGGTATTGAGTGCGATGATGACTGCGGTCTTGAGTTGATGATTAAGCTGTCAGCGGACTCTGGAAGTGTCATTGATCATGCACTGATCATGTCCGAACGTGAAGAGCTGGGTTCAGGGACTAGAAAGGAATAGAACTTGATGATTATTCTTTTATAGCTTTGCTATGGTAATGTAGATATACAGATAAAAACTTGGTATCTCCATAATACACTGTTTCTTAAATTATGATGTTATGAATCAACACACTTATGCCAGCATCATCCTATTTTTACTTTCCTCATGACTAGATAAAAAAATTTTCGTTCGAAATTAAAATCATACCACGAAAATTTATGTATTATAATATAATCGTGAATTTTGAAATTAAGGTCCAATATTTAAATCTCCCAGCGAAGTTTCTAATAAATTTATCTGTCAAACAAATAAAAATAGCGCATCAAAATTATTCATTTATGCTTCTGTACACGACAGGAACTTTATCCCAATTACCGCAGTGTGACTGAAATTTGAACTTGGGATCTTTACATTTAATTATAGTCACTGTCATTTTTTGTTTGTTTGTAAGACGGATAAATTTATTAGGAACTTTATTAGAAAATTGAAATACTGGTCCTAAATATATTTGGCACTAAGAAAATGTATAGTTATTAAGACTGAATCGTTTGTGTGTGATTTAGTATGAAATTGAGAATAATAATAATAATAATAAAAATGTCGTTTAATTAGCTAAAAAACTTAATAAGTAAATATATAATGAATTAATGTTATAGTCGGGGATCTGAACCGTAACAAAACCGTAACCGAAAACCGCACCAATATTGACGTTTTAATGAAGCGAAACTAATATTTTTTGTTTTAAAATATAAAAACAAATTTAAATAAAATTTAATATAAATAAATATATCCTCACGCCTTTTACTGATTACTGGTTGTAGCACTCTGCCGAAGCAGATCTCGGTAAGTGCTATATTTCGAGTTCTCAAATCCACAGGCCGACTCGATATCACAAGCCAGCTACCCTAAGTAATATTTCTTAATTTCTTCAACAAACATTTCAAGCTTACATATATAAAGATTCTTTGGTAAACTATTGTATTTGACGTTAGCATAAGCTCTGTTTTTACCTGTGTTAAGAGCAGTGTATTTGGGTGTTTTAGCTATCTCTAACATGTTAAAACCGTGCTCTTAGAACACCCAAAAACATAGCTTGTGTTACCAACCAATGTATTTTGTTAGTTCTTGTATTTTCTGTTAAAAGAACATAATTATGATTATTACAAGATCATATCAGAATTGTGAATACTATTGACATTTTGAAGCATATTACTAAAATATTTTGATATTAATACATTTTTAATTTTAAATATGAACACTATACTCTTCATTTCAATAAATTTATCAATTGCTAACCAATTTTACTTTCTCATTGCTCGATTCTGAAGAAGATGCAATGATTTGATATCACTTGCATTACATAAATAAATAATTGCGGGCAGAAATACAAAATTAAATTGGCAAATCTTGTTTTTCACATTCTGTGAATGCTGTGATTGTTGAAAATGAGACAACATTATACTGTTTATTTACTGAGATTAATAAATGCAGAGCAGTTTTTTTTATAGAAAGAACATAAACAGAAGATAGATATAAAAGAAACGTAAATAGGAAAGCTATGAGAAAATTTGTGTATCTGCAACAAAGTTATACAAATAATTTGAATAACATTTAATTGACACCGGTTTTTTGTTTGTACTGTACATAACACGCACGGCACGAGCGCACGAGCTCACTGGGGCAGTTGGACGTGGGCTCGTGATCTTCGTAACCTCGCGTGCGACTCTCCACTGCACGGCATCCCGCCGGTCGAGTGCTCGGCATCGGCACCATATCAAACACAAAGAGTAGGTAAACTTAATCTTTATACCTCCACCAGAAAATAAATTGCTGTCAACGATAGTTTTATCCTTTTAATATTGAAATTATTTTATTATTTGTTTCATTGTACAATAGAAACTTAATTATAATTACAGTACAGACACATAAGTTGCAATGATATTTGAAAGAATGGTACAATTTGAAATTTAGCAGAACGATCAAACATATCTGCTTTTCAAATAAATATAGCTATAAGTAGTTAAAAAATATTTGAATATTTGAAATCTTGGAAAGAAAGATTCTAGAAAATTAATTCCTAACTTGACTTATCAGAGTTGGGCAATAGCTAGCTACTTTTGTAACTATTATTGTAGCTATAGCTTCATATATAGCTATAGGTTGTAGCGATTATTTTTTGCTCTTGTAGTTTAAAAATAATGTTATAACAACTGAAATTATTTCTTAAAGGTACTTTTTATAGCTTAAGATAAATTTTTGTAGCTCGAAACTACAGCTTATAGTTTAAAGTTACTTTTTGTTGCTGAAACTTCTTTTTAAAATAATAATAGTATATACATATACATACATATGTGTATGGAGTAGATAGCAATGTTTAATTTTATATATGTAGAAAAAATATATAAATCATTTTGTAAAAATAAAGAATAATTCTCTTTTATTATAACAATGAAAATCACAACAATTAAAGATTGCTACTATAAAAAATTAGAACAATGCATGATCATAACAATTATAGATTACAACAAAGAAAAATTGTGATTTCAACAATCAAATAATTATTAGAATTTTCATTTTTGTGCGAATTAATTTTAGCAACCCTACTCTTTGTCATGTATAGTTTGAACAGCAAAATTGTACCAGTTACAAACAATACGAATTTACAAATTTAGATATTTATAAAATCCCTTTTATAATTATAAACGTTTGCACCCCACATTTTTTATTCACTCCATGAATCGGACATTTGAGAATCCAATTAAAATTGCCCCTGTGACTCTTCTACTACTACTACTACTACTACTACTACTTTGGAGACAGTGATTTGACGTCTGGTAACCGCACTTCACGTGCATAAATATATATCTTACCAAAATTTACTACTTCAGAGTGTTACACCTAATAGTTAATAAAAGGCGTGATGATATATTTATTTATATTTATATAAGAAGTTGTTTTTGTAGAACTTATTACTAATTATGACATTAAAACTAATCATTTTAAGTGTACTGTTAAGATAATTAAATGATCTTTAATTTGATTTTTATTTCAACATTTTTTGCTTTTACAGTTGTGTACATCCGCGATATTAAATGCATCAAACATTCCATATTTTAATTTATTTTCTTTGATTCCTTTCAGCTTTTTAATTTTTATTGCTGGTTAAAATCAAATCAAAATTAAATAACTAAGTTTCTTTGTTTTTTTAGTTCATTAAATTAATAAGAAATTAATTTCATTTGATGGCATTGGAATAGAATGAGTAGTGTAATGTAAAAATTATTATCAGTATTTTTAAATTAAGAATTAAGTTAATGACAGTAATGTCTGACCATATAATTTTTTTCTTTTTTTTTTAATTGGTGAAAAGCTAGATATGAAGAAATACCATACTTGGTTCGTAAAAACGTAGTTCGCAAGTAGCTATTTCATATTCTGATGGTTGCGTGATTCAAACACTTTTACTCGATACCATGCAACGTACACAATCATTTGAGCACTTTGAACACCATGTATTTACCGTGCATTTATCGAAAATGATACCCATGTGACCGCCATTTTAGCTACGGAACTTTACACATGAGATCTGCGAATCAACCAACTGATCTGCATTATTCATTACAAGTCTTTGTTTTTGATATTCAATCATTCAAAAGTGTATGAGTATGAATAAAATTGTGCAATTGATATAAGTAGTTGTATTAGCCTTTGGCTAAAGAAACACTTTAAGACGTTCATTCCCATGGTTGAAGTTTACAAGTTTTCAAAATGAGTTTGATAATCCCTACCTGTATACATACTGATTAGTTACAAATGATACATTAAATTATACTTAATGGACTCCTGTATAATTTAATCAACAGTACTTTTAAAAATATTACAATTTTGTCTTATTACAGAAATTATTCATCAACAAGCAACAGACAATAAAATCGGCTGTGGGCGCCACAGTACCTAGTTGACAGCCGATAAGTTTAGATAATTTAAACAAATTTGATAAAAACAATTAACAATCGCGTACATGTTATTTTTGACATTTTTACTTGAATTCTCTGCTCTGTATATTTTCAAAAACTTTTTGAAAAACTATGAGTCATATGGACTCAAATTTTATATTATGATTGTAATAATTTTTGTGCTTCACATGTTTTACAACAACATAAGGATTTTAAAAATTATTAATATGTTACTTATAATGAATATATCCTCACGTCTTTTACCAATTACTGGACGTGGCACTCTGCTGTAGCAGATTTCGTTAAGTGTTTATTTACACATTTCAAATTTATGAAAATATTTTTTATCATTAATTTCAAAAATGTTAATACATTCGTATAATGGCTGAAACAAGAGCTCAATTCTAATTTGGTTTTAGCTAAAATCGAACAACGAAAATGTTACAACACTGTTCATAATGATACAAATACGAATATGTTGACATTAATCAAATGAATTACCTTACACAAAATTCATCCAAAATTGATTTTTAAAATATTTTTTTACTACTTTAGAAATTTTTATAATTTTATTTTATACATACAATTGTCGTCAGCTACAGTCATATGATTTATATTTTGTTTATAACTAAAGAAAATTATTTGCAACATTGTCACGTTTAAATTTCTGTTACCCGGTTTTAGCTAAAATCAAGTTAAAGCCATCTTGGTTATAAAAGAGAAAGGCTCAATTATGTCTATGTTTCATCTCAATTCAAGTTATATTTTTTATCATGAAGTAAAAAGGTAAATAAAAATAAAAATTTGCTTTAAGTTTATGTCCACATGACATTTGTAGAAACTTAAAATTCAAATTTCAATGGGCTGAATTTAACACTTGTCTTTAGCTTAGAGATTATCGCTAGTAACTATTGACGTATATTTTTCTTATTAATTTACTATTAAGCTATATAAGTTTTTCTATAATTTATTTTTTTAAAAAAGCTTCTTAAGTTAAAAACAAGTGCAGAATGTATCTCACTGATTCCAACTTTTGTCTATTTTTGAATATTCAATTTGAAATATTTGCGCATCCTGCTTTTTAAGAATATAAAAATAGATTTAGTTATTTCCCAGACGCTAAATTTAGAAATATTCCTAAAACAATTAACTACACTCACATAGCGAAATACAGAAATAAAAGTTAGACCTTGTAGAAAACCACAAAAGAACACCTTTTTAACCTACATCTCCACGTTAGACTTTAATGAAACATTTACATAGAAGCGAAATTCGTATATTTTTGTAGCCAACAACTGTTAAGTATTATAGATGAGTGTGATTCGCGTTGGTATAGAAGTGCAATACGTGCCTTCAAGCAGGCTTGCTTTGCTGAAGTATTGTCGGCATTTCCGGAGCAACGTTCGAAACGTTTCTCTTTCTTAGGCAAGGGGCTTGTCTACTATTACTGCTATTGTTGTGGTTTACATTAAAATTTACTATTTTCTAGCTTCTTACAAACTTTTATTTTATTTTAATATTTCCCAAAATAATTGAAATCATGTACACCAATAATACATACAAATTTCTTATTTCTAAGAATTTTGTAATATAATAAATATCTTTTTATTATTTTAATTATATACTATATATTACTCAGATTTTTATAAAAAAATTCCTAAAAGTTTCATGAACCATATTGATTAAGAATAAATCAAGTTGATGTATGATGGATGATGAATTTGAGATCGAGAAAAAAGTTGTTGAAAGAATCTATATGTATAAGTAAAATGTTTTAGGCATGTGCAAGGCAGTAGCAGATTCTTTTATCAATACATTACATGACAATTTTGCACCTAGTGTGCAAAATGATTTTTTCGCTCAAGCTACCAAATTATTATTTTTGCACATTCCATTGGTTACAACATATTAATAGTACCAAATTAATGTTATTTTTGATTGTATTCCTTCAATTTCTTCGTCAGTACGGTGGTGTGTATAGTGATACGGTATTCGAATCCGGAGATCTCGAGTTTGAATCTCACTCAAGCTAAAAATTAAATAAACTATTACATTGCGGCTCGGTGAATGCGGACCCTTTACTGTAATTGGGATTAAGTTCCTGTTGTACAGCGTAACATAAATAAATATAAATAAATTTACTTGAATAAATCAATAACTATTGTATTATTCTTTTCTGGCAGTTGTAGAAACAATTATATTTATATTTCGTTGGCGAACTTCTTGTTTTTGACGCATTCGAATGACTTTTTTGTCTTAACCTGCGGTCTCTACTAAAAGTGACATTCTTATGCGTAACAAAAAAACACTCATTTAGCGCACTTAATACAAAAATAACTATTTTTTGATGAATTTGAATGATTAATATGTTAGTAATCTACATTAAAAATGAGGCTGTCATTGAAATACCTCGATCTTCAATTACCTGATTCAATTTAAGAAAAGCATGCTATGATTTTTCTGCAATGAATCACATTCTATTACTATACATCCGCATTAAGAGCCTATTTTGCACAAATTGCAAAAAATCAATTTGCAACATAATCCAGTAAATCACCGCATTCTAACAACCATTATTAGATTAACTCTCAGCTCGTGCACGAATCTATAGATGGCTATGTCTCTCTGCAGCAGCATTAAAATCTGCCGCGGCGTGACGTCACCAAGCCCGACACGCATGGTATTTGTCTGTAGCGCTAATTGGATGTTCAATAATTTTATTATAATTGCTATTGTTTTTCAATGTTGCATTTTACAGATAAGTAATTGTTTACTGATTTGTGATCTTGTCGGCATTTAGAACAAGGAATTTAATATGATGTTATTTGTTTAATTATTGCGGGTGTGAATTTAATCGTGACTGTTCGTAGATTCTACATGTCATATTGAAAAAACATCTGATGTGGACACCATATTACTTCCCTGTACGCGAATTAAACTATAGATATTTTTTAATTTGCCTATATTTGACATTAATTTTTTTATTTTTGTTTCTTATTTTTTGTTCTAATCCATAGCAAACTTCATTTTTAAAAAACAAAAATATATAATTTTTACGTATCTCGCTTATACACTGGTGTAATAAATGTTTAAAGTATTTTCACTAATAAAGATAATGAAAGTTCAAAATAAATTGGTTTTAATTCAAAGTGAATCATTTTCTTATGAATTTACAATTAAATTATCTTTGTTATATTTATGATTAATAATATTAGTTTGTAAACATAGTTTATTGAAATATAATTTATATGGAAAATATTCTTTAGGACATGTAGTAATTACTTATTTATGGAAAATTCATAAAAACCTAATTGTAATATAATTTACGTTATGCAAATTTCATTTTGCAATAATATAACAGTCAAATGATATATTTAAATTATGATTTTATTATCATTTCATTGTTTTTGTTAAAATATCTTTTATAATATTTTCAGTCGGCACGCCGGTATACTTTAATTAGAGTAATTATAATAAGGTAGGACTGTAATTAAATTACCGCAAATGCACGATTTATAATAATTAAAATATTATTTGACGTTATAATTACAAAATAATATTTACTTGTAAACATGTCCTTTTCCAAGAATTATTCACATTTTTGTACAACTGTTCGATATAATGTACGTTGCTATTATTATCTGGATCTACAAAATTCTGGATTAATACTTGCATTTTATATCTTGCTTAGATGTATGTCTTGATCAATTTATCTCTTTTAAATGAACAAATTTGTTTTTATTATTCTAGTTTTTTATTGCACCACGGCGCTTTTATTAAATAATCAAGGTTGATAGAATATTTTTACATCTGAATAGAAAATAAAATTAAGAGTAAAAAACATAATGACACCAATACCCGGCTTTGTTGATTCTTTATAAAAGATCATGTTGACTAATGATCTAGTTTATAGCAGAGATTTATCATTTGTCACGTATGTTGTATCGCAGTTGCGATCTCTAGATCTTTAACGAACTGTATCTAGCGAGTATGATATGTTTAGCATAGTCGTTAATTTTGTTAATAAACTAGTAGCAGTTTCTTTAAAGTTGCAAATATTTTTTTTCTACTTTTGCTATGAAAAGTTGATAATTACGCTTTCATTTGTCATCGTAAAGTTGACGTTTTTGTGGAACAATCGAAAAATATCATTTCGTAACACATGCTCAAGAAACACGTTCTTTTACAGAGAGAAACACTACTTTTCTCCCCTAGGGAGAGAAACATTATGTTTCTCTCCCTAGGTAGGATGTTTCTCTCCCTAGGTAGCACGTTTCTCTCCCTAGAGACTACGATTATTTGCTGTTTGCGGCGTATTCTAGGTAACTAGTTACGCAATCTATATTTGACATTTGTCCCGATAAGACATAATTTTTGTGCACTTGTTACGAAAAGTATAATATGCTTCACGAGAGGGCGCGATTATCCCTTGTGTGAAGTTGGCAAACCTCGACTTCAGCTAGAGCTTTTGGCCCTCGCTTACGAGCTCGGTTTGCCAACTTCACACGCGGGAATAATCGTTTGTTTCCCTCCCTTGATGCATAACATACTATTTTTGCGCATCTCCAGTGGCAACGCGCGAAAAAGATGTAAAATGCGCGCTTATTTCAATAGTTACCAGGGATACAAACAAAACAGGAACTTGTTATATTGACAATTGATAGAACGAATTTATTTTTAGTACGTATACGTTTTTTAATAATTTTAAGATGCAATCGTAGAAAAAATGATGTGTGTATCACGAGCGTAAAGTGTCTTTGTTCCTATTACACTATTGCAGCGCGAGCCGAAGATAATTTTTATATTATATTGATAAATTGAAATCGTTGAAAGATTCTCATTTACGTTTTAGCCTCAAACAAAACTAGATCATTTAAAATATCAAAAAAATAAAAATAAAATAAGATCCAAAACAATAGAAAATCTCAAAACAATAACTAATAAATACAAACGATCACTCAAACACAAAATAAAATCTAGAGCTCGTCTTTCTCCCAATCCCTGTTGGAAAATCTTGGAATCTAAAAGATTCATCAATCATTACACTAGTTTGCAACTTGTATTAAGACAGTGTAACGCTATCGTGAAATGTGAAGTAATTCTTGCGGAAGTCTCTTAAGAGGGTTCGCCCAGAGAGCAGAGATAGTTACATAACGTGTCTATTGTTTGCCACACCTGTCCGCAACATCGTTCTATTTTATTTTGCACTAATAACATCTTGCGAGACAATGGTTGGTGCGCACTGAGTGTGTAGATGTGTTAGTGCAGCGTCGGCGGCCCACTCGGGCACATACCGTGCTCAGAGGCGGACTAGTTATTTTTGTATTTGTGATAAATGTGGGAATGTTACTTTTACTTGTCTTGCCATCTATTGTTTCAGCTTATTTCAAATACAGGATTTTCACTGAATTCAAACACTCGTATGGAGTTGGTGGTCTAGTGGGTATGCAGTCGGCTTGCGGTTCTTGAGGACCCGAGTTCGATTCCCGACAAACTGGCTTTCACCAATTTTATATCAACTCCTGTGGCTCCCCCTCCACTAACAACTTTGGGGGCCATGATTTGACGGCCGGTAACCGCACTTCGCGCGTAAAAATATGTCACTTACTGAGATCTGCTCCGACAGAGTGCCACACGCACTAATGGGTAAAAGGCGTGATGATATATTTATTTTATTTTATTTTTCAAACACTCGTATAGTGAAATCTGAAGGAAACTATATTTAATTCTCGATTCTGCTTGACATTATATACAACCGGTAAATAATGATGATTTTCTTCTTATCAAAATCATTACTTAATATGCTTTGTTATTTACCGAGGGAAATAAAAATGACAAGTACTCCCTAGAGAAATAAAGTAATTCAAGGTCATTGACATTGCCAAGTCTTTTTTATGAAATAATAATTTTCTCCATTTGTATATTAAAAATATCGTACATGTATAACACGTGAGTTAGTGTCATAATTTGTCGATAGCGAAAATTGAATCCTGAGGGCATAGCGTTATATAAATTACTATTTTCTACGATTTTAACCGAAAATAGGCGTTTTCTCCTCATATGTGGATCGAAAGTGAACTATTCTCTCCCTAGAGAGGAAAGAAACAATTTGCTTGTTTTCCTCCATTATTTATAGTTAGTTTCATAGGAAATGTCAGCGCAGTTTAAGCTATTTATTTGTTTATTCGTATATCGTAAGTATTTCTAAATTTTTATTTAAATGACATGAAAGAATATTCATATGGGGTAGTGGCTCAATAGTATCGAGTCGGCCTGTGGATCTTGAGAACCCTGATTCGATCCCCACAGCCGCCAAACAATTTTCACCAAATTAAATCTACCCCTGTGGTTCTCCCACTACTAACATCTTTGGGGGCCGTGATTTAACGGCGGGTAACCACACTTTACGCGAAGAAATATATCACTTACCAAGATCTGCTTACGGCAGAGTGCCACACCCAGTAATAGGTAAAACACGTGATGTTATATTTATTTATTTATTTATTTAAAGAATGTTCATAAAAAATCATATTATGTATACCTATGGGTTGAAGTACTATTTCATTCCATGTATGACTACATAATCCGTGAAGGGAATTAATACACTTTTCGCCCTCTTTATACAAATAGCTATTTTATATGATTCTGACAGAAAGTATTTTTTTTCTCAATTAAAAGAAAGAATTGATACTATTCTTCCCAAAGGACGTTATAAGTCCGATAAATTAGTTTTTACTGTATGAGTAAGATTTTTCAGTGCGAGACGAAAAAGGAATCTAGCCTGGAATTTCGAAATGTGTACCGTAAAAAATTATTAACAGCCGTATGATGTACAATATTTTATTTCATACTATATTGCATTTAATTATTAAATGATTTTCATATCCTAATCTTGAAGCTGACATTTTAAAATAATTATAATTAAATGTCAAAAACTTTATGGTAATAGTACCATAATTTTTATTATAGTACTATTATTGTAAAATATAACTTTTCCAGCTGAAATTACTACTGTAAACATGAAAATACAATACATTATTTAAATAAATAAAATAAATATATCATCACGCCTTTTACCCATTACTGGGTGTGGCACTCTGTCGTAGCAGATTTCGGTAAGTGATATATTTCTTCGCGTGAAGTGCTATTACCAGCCATCAAATCACGACCCCCAAAAATGTTAGTGGAAGGGGAGCCAAGGGGTAGATTTAAATTGATGAAAATTGTTTGTCGGCTGTGGGGATCGAACCAGGGTTCTCAAATCCACAGGCCGACTCGATACGACTGAGCCACCTACTCCATACAGTATGAAATAAAATAAATTACGAATGTAGCATGCATGATCGCATTAATAACAGGGCAATTGTGTATTTGATCACCAAGATAAATCAGCAAAATTAATCATTTAAGCATTGAGAAATATTTAATGAAGTTATGCTGAAATGTGCATCAAAATATTAATTGATTTCAAACTCATCAAGGTGGTTAAAAAAAATTAAATGACTGAATATTAATATGACGCCGTTAAATTTGAACTTTAAATCTAATTAAATTTCATAGTTTTAATTAAAATTCACAGTACGTCATATGTTAATCCGTTAATCGTAATTGTAATAAAAATTTTATTTTTGCATTGGACTTTAGTCACTGCATAACATAATTATAGAAATTATTTTAATCTAACGTTTATATTGACGTAAAAATGACAATATATGTTTAAAAAATTATAAACTGACACTAAAAACTTTATTACTTGAGTTTGTATGTAAATTTGTCTAGTTTTACTATTCAGATACCAAAAACAATTGGAATTCGATACATGATTTTCAATATAAAAACACTCCTGCAGTTTTATAGCTTTATAAATTATTTCATTTCGCTTGATTTAAATATTTATATTTTCGCTTGCAAATTAATTCATTATCTTTAGTAGCAACTAAATTTAATAAAAATTGGATATATTTTAATATTAAGAAACATAGAATTTGGAATTTATAAGCTGAAAATGTAGTTGTAGAAAAGATAAAATATTATTTTTAGTCTAGGATAATTGAATTCGTTCCTGAACTAACTACAGAGTGATTGTTGATCTTGTCAAAATGAAGATTAAGGAAATGTTTGTGAATTAGAAACGGCATTTATAGATAGTGTTAGCGACTAACTAGTTTTATAAATACGACTGTTAGAGTTTAGCTCATTAGTTATAATAAATCTCATAACAAGAAACACATATTTCAGGATTCAATAAAATAAATGATGCGTAAAACAATAAAGGAAAATATGTACATATCGTTTAATTTGCGTAGAGTAAGATACTCTCACAGTCAGAGAAATAATTGAGAAACAAATTTGAATAAATATAAACAATAAATACTTATAAGAATTTGACTTTACGACTAATAATAAAATTCCTTATAATAATTTACTAAGATGACTCATATTAGAAATTCGTTATACAGTTAAAAATATCTTCAATTACTTAGCAGTAAAATGCAGTAATGGCTGCAGTAATTTACGTTTCGTAAGCGTAAGGATACTGTTAACATGAGTAATATTATGCAGTGTTCATAAAATGAGTGTTGGATCAGAGATCAGATGATTTCTGCGCCTTGTTTACGTCGATGAAGTACAGTTATTTATTTATTTATTTATTCATTTATTCTTTACTGTTATTTGCTTGATTATATTTACACTTTGATTTGCTGTACTTTCACGCTATACTTTTAATTATTGGAGAATACAGTTTTAATTGTTTTTATGCACTCAAGAGTTTTATACTCCTCATGGAAACTCATTGTTCATATTCAATCAACTTTATATATGGTTACAATTAACTAATCAATTTGTTTTTTTTTGTGTTTAAAGTATTAATTAATCTGAAGCTATTTGTTAATGGTTTTAATATTTGATAAACAAATTTATGCTCAAGGTCGACTTTGGAATATACGGGTACAATTTGGGTCATCTTAGTGAAGAGCAATTACTGATTTATACTTCATTATTATCAATATTATTAATAATATCTGGAAGACCGAGACTTGAAAAATAACGGAAGATGGGAAATTAAAATCATCAATAAGAAATCAAGAAATAAATAATAGAAACAACTTTGCTCATTAATTATATATATTTCGAAAATATTTACTGGTATCGAGTTGGATTTAGTCTCAACCGATTTCTTGGATTAAATCACATTATGGGGTGGGTGGCTCAGTGGTATCGAGTCGGCCTTTGGATCTTGAGAACTTTGGTTCGATCCTCACAGCCGACAAACAATTTTCACCAAATTAAATCTACCCCTGTGGCTCCCCCTTCACTAACATCTTTGTGGGCCGTGATTTGACAGCTGGTAACCGCACTTCACGCGAAGAAATATATCATATATATAGTAATGGGTAAAAGGCGGGATGATATATTTTATGACGATTTCAATCATATGCCTATATTTTGTATAATTACATTTTTATTGAATTTTTCCACAATTTTCTCTCAAAATGACGTACATATATTGTAATACAAGTGTTGAAAAGGTATCATAAGCGAAGGTTAGTTCACACAAGTTTTCCATTTTTACACGACTAGAAATTATTTAATTTAGTTGTTTATTTTTATTTTCTGAAGTAGTGTCAAAGGTTGTTGCGGATTCATTGTCTCACTGGCATTTTTTGTATTTATGTCAACCGAAAACAATAATGTCATTTAGTTGACATTTAAGTGCAGAAAATAATTATTTTCCTTATTGTAGTAGGACAAGTGAATTTTCTGGAAGATTTAACCTTACTAAATTGTTTTTTGAAACGAAAAATCTAAGTTTCATCAAAATCGTTAGAACCAATAAAGTTAAAATTATAATTATATAGATATAACTTTAAATTTTCAACTTTTAATTCTATATTTTGTCAAAATTTTAGAATGAACTCCAATCAAGGTTCAAAATGTTGTCATATTTTGAGAGTTTTTTCAATAAAGCCATGACTCAAAAAAAAATTGTCAAGTTAATTTAATTCTCTTACCTTTAAATTAACTATAGCAAGTTAGGTCATAGGGAATAAGAAATTGTATTATTATAAATTATATTTTTTCTATATATTGAAATACCTACATCGTATTTTTGTAAGATCCATTTAATGCTAGAAATAATACTTATGTAAATTGTTAAATATTTTAGTAATTTATTCCATCATTCGATTATATAATAATCTAAAAATATAATTGCCTCGAGACACGAAAGCAATCTCCTATATTGAACCGGGCGTTAAGATAATGTTCATTTCATTAAACTGTTCTTAAATCATGTTTCATCGCAGTAGGGAACCAATATATCAATATAATAGTTTACACAACGAAAGCGTACACACAAACCGGCTAGTGGAAGTTAAACTAATAAATAACCACCGTTTGAATATTTAATTATTTATTTTTATTCGATTGGAAGTTTATTTTATCCTTTTTTAATAACCTATGCAATGACAATAAATTTTACAAAAATGTTACATTTTTTGTATTAATTAATCTGTGTCGCGGCTTTAATTTTTATATGCTAATTGGAAAAAACTCACCATTTTATATAATTAAATTCTGTCTGCAAATACACGAAAAATTAGGATTATTAATAATCGAGTAAAAGGTGTACGTTTAATTGGTATGTCAAACATTTATGTCTTCATAAATCTTCGAAGATGTTCCTGTAGCATTCTTTCGTAATTTTTAAATATGATTAATCTCTCAACTTGGATATTAATATGTAAAATTTGTAGTAAAGTTGGTTTAGTCAATGTTAGAACAAAATTTTAAAATAGGTTCTTGTCAAGTATTATTTATTATTTGAGGCGTTATGTTTGTAAATCTATGTTGAAAATTGAAAACATGAGAAAATATTAGGTACTCGGAGAAAACTAATGAATTTTATTAGGTTTTATGACAATATAATTATTTATTTCAGTACTAAATAAATAAATACATCGTCACGCAATTTTCAGAATAATGACAAAATTACTGTAATTTTATATAATTTTTTGATAGATACTTTGCAACAAGACTGTAACCTGACTGTACACCTTAAATTTAGATTAACATCTTATCGTTTATAATAATGTAGTAAAATACAATTTAATTAAAATATGTATCTGTGTGGAAATGATTGAGATAATTTAAGTACGACGAAATTTTGTATATTTCTTACCAAACTTTAGAAATCTTTGATGAAATTGCATATTAGATTATGAATTAAATGCACATAATTTGTAATTAACTGCAAACAATTTAATTTTTGAATTACAGTATTCTGGACTGCTATTACAACTTTAAAAACCTTTGCTTTGGAATTACTTCATTTTGCAGAAAATCTTTTCACTACCTAGACAAAATACATCAAAATGAATTATAGAGAGAAATATTGGAACATCGTCAGGGTTTCGACCTTTTTCTTTCTATAATTCAATTTGATATCATTATTATATCTAAATTTTGGATTTAGTAATCTTATTCTAGTTTGATTAAAAAAAGAAGTTAATTCAAATCAATTTCCGAAAACCAAATAATAATAAAATTAAAACTCTCTTAAATATAGCTTAGCTTAATAAATGTGTATGAACAAGGTAAATAGTAATTAAAATGAAACATAGACTTAATTGAGTCTGAAGTTACAAACAAATAGTAATAATTTGAAACAAGATATTATAAATGAAATATATACAAATGTATTATAAATTATACGTTTTTTATAAGGTAAAGGTTGAAAATATTGTAATAAATTTGAAAACAATAAATTTAGGTGTATATCATTCTGAAAAATGATTCAAAATTTTGATTTATTTTCTCAGAAACGACTGACATGAAAGTAAAGTATTTATAAATATACGAGAAGTGACCAATACATTTTAATATTATTTGAATTCGATCATTTAGAGAAATCCATTTTTTTTCTCTGTTGTGACTAAATTATTATTCTTATAAATTTATTATGTACTTTTATGGGGTAGATGGGTCAGTGGTAATGAGTCGTACTCTGTGGATTTGAAAAGCCGGGTTCAATTCCCACAGCCGACAAACAATTTTCACCACATTTAAATTACCCTTGTGTTTCACCCACCACTAACATCTATGGGGGGCGTGATTTCGACTTCATACGCATAAATATATTACTTACCTAGATCTGCTTCGGCAGAGTGCCACATCTATAAATGTAAACGGGGGCGCGATAAGACCTCATCTTGGGGTCCCTAAAAACATAAATCTGTCTCAGTCCGGAACTGATTCATAGAACGGTTTTTTCAAATTCTATGAATAATTCTAAGAAGCACTCTTAAATGAGCTGTAGAAAAAGTACGAGTTCACACCCTGCAGTAAAGCATCATGAAGAAATCGCAAATTCGCCGAACAATATCTATCACCGTGAGAGGCAAAACAACAGACAATCAAAACCCAAACAATTGCGCAAGATAATTGAAAACCATTTGTGCTTGGTAAGCTTTTACCAGAGCAAGAGGAAACGTTAAGTCATCCAATTAATAACGAGATGTCTCTGTGTCTGTAGATCTACACTGAGTTGTAAACGACGGTAAAGTCGCGTCTATCAGTTCACGGTAAGCGACGGGCGGTCTAAGAGTTTGAAGCGGCTTGATCCCGCTGAAGGAATCGTGTTCTAAGGCTTTACTCAATCTATTAGGATTGTCATCGTTGCTGCAATGACACGCGAGTGGATAGGTCAGTACGGCCACAAATGGGGATCAAGGATTATATTTTTTTACAAACTTAAAATATGTTGGCTTCCACAACTGACAAACAATTTTAACCCACATTACGCGATTTTTTTAAATATCGTTTAAAATAGAATATTATGTAAGGAAAAAGAATAGTTATCGATAAATATATATACAAATCTAGAACGACATAATCGTGTTTTAGTCTGCATGAATTGTAATCACACGATAAACAGCCTTATGCTCGTGCTCATAATGATATAGCAGATTGCGTAGAATGATATTTAGGAGAGAATTCACCACACGTCACTGTCAACCAATAGGATCACGAATTTGTTTGAAAATGAACCAATGAAATGTACATTTCGTCGGAAATTCATCGCTGGTGCAATTGATAACGGAAATACCACTGTTAATAATATCCTTGGTTACGAATAAAATAAATGATATTTTCAATATTTTCATAAACGTCAATTTTGAATATTAAATGTACACTGAAAAAATGTAGAATTTTCATCACTGTAATACCTAATTAATAATGTGCAAATAAATACCTAACTATTCTTGTTAATTAATTCTAGTTTGGTAAATTCTCAAGCCGAATAGAACTCGTAGTATGAAAATTGACAGATAATATTTTGACAGAAATATACATTCGTTGTTACGGAAATAGGAAACACAACTCGTGCTTCGCACTCGTTATGTTTCCATTTCCATATCAACTCATAATTTATGTCAAAATATTTTCAGCAATTTTCATACTACTTGTTATATTATATATGAAAATTGGCTTAAGTTTGAAAATCAATTTAGAAATATTGGATGTATCAAATACGAGATGCTACACAGCGCAATATAAGATGTGGATGTGGTTCCGTCTCCACTAACATTTTTTTTTTATTTGACGATTGCTAACCGCACTTCATTTGTATAAACATATTATTTATACTATTTTCATTTTAAACTCGAGGGATCGGCATAAAATGATTAAATGCACCGCAATTACGTTTACAAAGGAACTTAAAATATGACCCGTTAGAACTAGTTTCACAAGGTTCGCACAGGGTTGAACAGCCCCATTCGCCGGTAGGTGTATAATAAAAACAAACAAATTACAATCTTTAATTAAGTATATTTCCTTATTAACAAGAATAATTTTAAGCTGAATACGACCCTTGAAAATTTACCTGTTGTGACCATCGTTAAGCGATTTGTGGTAGCCGCACTAATAGATTTCATTGTAGTTATATGGGACAGGGACGTTTAATCGTTTTATGTCGATCCCTCCAGTTTAAAATGAAAATACTATAACAACCTTGAAAAAGACCTCAATAAGGTCGAAACATCAGTGTGAGTAAATTTTATTATTGTGACGAAATGTTTGTCTCTCTATTTCCCGAACAACTAATTTTAAAATAAGCATTTTTCTTAAATATTTATGGTAAATAGATACATCTTTATTTTCAACTTAGCAAAGCTATCAGGTAAAATGTCAGTACATCGTATTTATAAACGATACAGTTAGTAAAGAATAAACGGTTACGAAATGTCAAAGTATTCTTTTGGTCTACACCGCTGTAATCCATCAATAATCAATCAAAATCTATTCAAAAAGAAGCAACATGACATCTGACAAGTAACAAATGAAAGAAGAGGTTTCAGAAACAAAATTACTGTTGACAACAAACAAGCAGTACTTCAAGTAAGATATCTTCTTTTAACATGAAATCTGTCATTTGATACTATTAATTAAATATGAAATGAATACATTGATATATAAATATCACATGGTTTTTCTTTCAATATTTAATGGCATTAATGATGAGTACATTAATTAATGACATTAGTATATATGAAAATATTACTGGGAAGCA
Organism: Pterostichus niger; assembly: GCA_947425015.1. Classification (NCBI taxonomy): domain Eukaryota; kingdom Metazoa; phylum Arthropoda; class Insecta; order Coleoptera; family Carabidae; genus Pterostichus; species Pterostichus niger. The sequence goes on along the minus strand of OX380344.1, from coordinate 20,146,599 downwards.
AATGTAAGCAAGAAATTATGAGATCAACACAAAAAATAATATTTTATTACATTAAATGTTTCTGACAATCGCTGTTTAAATGATAATTAATTAATAACTTAGCTACATAAAATGTCTCATCAAAAAAGTAATAAACATGAATCCTAGAAATATTCGACTCATTAGATTCATACTGTAATTAATCTTCACCAAATGTTTCTATCCTGGCACACTACTTTCGTTCCATCTACATTCATATAATTTTTTCATACAAGCTCGTTTATTTCTCTCAATAGTTTTGTTCACAAAATATATCTTTGATTATATCCACTCATTCATTTGTCATGCCCTCAATGTCCAAATAACTAAACCTTTTCAGCTAACATACAATCATTATTTTATTTCATAAATTTAATTTCTGTAACTACCCATTTACCTATCGCTGGGTAAAGCACTTTGTCGTAGCAAATTTTGGTAAGTGATATATTTATGTGTGTGAAGTGCAGTTACCACCTATCAAACAAGATAATTACATTCATGAATATTATATCCAAACAAGCGACAGGGCCAGTTTCAAGCCTCTAAATTTCAAAAACAAAAAATACTTATTTGTTGTCCCTGCGTAAAATGTATTATAGGCAAAGCTTGTTTATCTTGTACGTTACACTGTAATTAATCAAATCTCAAACAGCAAAAATTACAAATTAGATTTTAGCAAGGATGAGCGATATTAACTTATGGATGCAAATCATAGGTTATACAAAAAAAATCAAGAGAAAAATACAAACATAAGAAATAAAATACTTGAGACAAGTCAAAGGCGTAACGATGCTGGATAAAATAAGAAATAAAGACATACGAGGAGAATTGGGAACGAAATCGATAGAAGAATACATAGAACAAAGACAATTGAAATGGTGAGGACACCTGGTGAGGATGGACGACAAGAGACCTACGAGGAAAGTTCGGACAGGCAAAATAAGAAAAAAAAAAGGAAGAGGAAGACAAAGAGATGAGTGGCACAGTATTGTGGAGAAGACATTAAAGAAGAAAGAAACTACAATACAAGAAACAAAAACTCGTGCTCAAGATTAAAAAATAGTGGGCTAAGTTCGTACACGAATTAGGAATAAAACCGTACATCTAGTGGTAAAAGGGTGCTGACTAATGTTCCTAAATTTATTTAGAGAAAAATGCTTCAAATAAAAGTTAGAAAACCTAAATTCTCTACCACTTATATTTAAAGAATTTTTTCATCAATACACCCTCGTCCTATTCTGTAACTGGATCGTTATCTTATTACTGGTATATATTATCACTATTTCGGCATTCGGTGTTTTGAATCATTTCTATTTTACAAAAGGAGGAACAAAAGTAAAGCATATTATCCCTAGAGAAATAATATGCACTTTATTCTTCTAGGATGTTTATATAATTTTGACAATTCAGTCAATAAAAATTGGGGGTTCTCATTTAAGATTTAATATTTAAAAAAATTCAAATATAAAAATAATTGTTTTAACATTATTTTTATCATTTATTTCAATTAATGGATTAATTTTATGTATTTTTATTAAAAAGGATTTAAGTTAATCAAGAACTAAAAAGGAAGAAAGTTCACTGGTCTCGCATTTTAGTCAAAACACAATAATTTTAAACGTTTATAAAACAATAACATATAAAAAAATCCTAAGCAAATATTTAGATTTCTGTATATCGATGGCTTAGTGCACACATGTGTTAAGTAACATTTATCTCATGTTTAATACAAATTTGCAAACCTATAAACATTTAAACTTAATTTCTGCAAAATCAGATAAATGTTACTTAACATATATGTGCACTAAGCCATCGATATTCGCTTTGTTCCAAAAAGCAATCAGAAATTTGATATACTTTTTATTTACGCATTCTTGGGATTATTAGTTATTCAATTAGTTTGTAATTGTTTAATTGTGTTGTGTGAATAGTAATCATATCGGACTTCGTTTACTGAATATATATTTTATTTGCTACTCTCGCTACAGTTTATAATACCGCTAAACTAATTGTCTAAGAACATTCACAGTGTGAAAAAGTGACTCGTATGTTTACAAATGCATGCTATAGTTATTTACATTGCAAGACCGTTATACAGAAATTTACAGGCGAGCATAGAAAGGTAACGGGCGAGCGCTAGCGAGCCTGTTATCTGTGTGAGCCTGTAAATTTCAGTTAACGGTCGAGCATTGTACAATGTTTTATGTGCATTTGAATCGCAATATATGTATATTTAATCAAATTAATTGCAATAGTATAACGCAATAACTAAAATGTTCAATCAAGGTAGACTTTGAAAATTTGACAGATTTTGTTTAATCAAAAAATATTTAAGTGTCAAACGTTTAAAATTAGATATGTTATCATGATAACCAATGTCAACAGCCCGTTATAATTTTTACACGGGCCAGCACGTTATAAGTCTCGTAACCCCTAGAGACAGAATTAAGTAAATAGTTCATTACGATTCAAATGTACGTAAATATATTTATAAAAGTACAATAACACTACATGAACAAAGAATTATAAATATTAAATGAAACATTAATTATATGTCATTGACTAATAATTCACAAAAAGTACACGCATTATTCAGATATTCAACTAATTTTTGTACACGTTTAAACTATTAACTACTTATCGGACTCATAAATTTTGCGCTGCTTGAACGCTATAATCTAATTGTGCTTGCTTGTGATAGTTGTGAATTGCTGCTTGAACAAAGCTATTAATAATAGAATACATGTCCCGCGTGATGGCCGCGCGGGTTGAGGGCCTGACTGACGATCATAAGGTCGTGGGTTCGGGTCCCGCTCGTGGCGGCCATACATAGGACATATCGGCATATGACCTGAGTAGTTGGTCCGATATATAAGTTAAAAAAAGAATAGTATTCATTTATGTGTAGATATTAGTTGAAGGGACAGGGCCGCCAAAAATATTACAGCTTTAGGTTTCTAAATATGTATACCCGGAACTGACTAGTGGTTCCCAGCTCCCGTACTTTACCAGTACATCCGGAATATGGTAGTAAACAAAAGAGGTATAAAATAGAAATGTCTAAAAATAAAATTGAAAGTACATGTAAATCCGATGAGTCTCAATAACAGTATTGCAATAAAATATTTCATTGACATTATATTATTAATTAACGTCAATTCTAAAAACATAATAATTCTTATATTAAACAATCATATATTGCATTTATAATTTAAAACAAATATACTCGTAATTGTATCCTTCACTTGCATATAACTATCAGACTGTTATTTTATCTGTAGATCGTGATGATTTTAGTTTTTTAGTATAAGTAAAATATGGCTCTAATTTATAAGAGCTGTCTCTGTTTTTATAGAAGCAACCTTGGATAAATCGTGAATCCAAGAGTAGAATCGAACAGTTTACTTTTGATTTCCTTAAGAAATTATATTTGTATATAAATATACGATAATTACTATTTCTTCACTCCATAAATAGAAGTATTTACATGACTATAGTCATATATTTGATTTATTAATCTACACAGATATCATTTATATTTCTTTTATTTGTATAAAGGTAAATAAATATTTTCTATTAACTGATTTATGAATATAATTTATATCCTGCAATATATGTTTGTTTGTTACCTATAAAGTTTATTAATTTGTTACTCGTTACAATAGAAACTTAATCCCTATTAAACCTAGTTTATAATAGACTGTAACCATCTAGTACCATAACATATTCTCTATTCTTTATTAAATTATGCAAATATAATCTTATCTATTTATAAAACTATAACATATAAATAATATATTATTTAATGGTCCTGAACATCTTAATCTATCTATATTATTTTAAATGTATATGCTAGACTCAATACCTGAATACATATAAAATCTGAAAAATATGCTCCAAAACCCGTTTTCTAACATGATCTAAAATTATCTTGAATTAATTAATATTATACTAAAAAAAAATCAGCATTGACCTATTTACAATATGCGTTATATACTTCGTAGTTTCAGTCTAAACTGGTTCTGGGCATTTTTTTTCTGATATTATCTGAATTCGGGTACTGATGTTTCAATATTTCAGAAAGATAAATAAATTATAGATGCTTCAGGATATACTTATTAATCTCGGGTTAAAATAGTTATTTGTGTATTAAGAGTGTAAAGTGATTCTTTGTTACTCGAACACGGTAATTGCAGCGCCAACCGAAGGCGAGAGCTGCAATAGTGTAAGAGGAACAAAGACACTACGCTCTAGATACACACATAATTTTTTCTACGATTGCATCTTAAAATTATTAAAAAACGTATGCGTACTGAAAATAAATTTGTTCTGTTAACTGTCAATATAACAAGTTTCTGTTTTGTTTGTATCCCTGGTAATTATTTAGACAGAACATCATTATAATAATAATAATAATAATAATAATAATAATAATTGAAATCAGTGGCACTGAAAATGTGTAGATATTTCATGTAAAGTGCAAATAATTATGTATATCCTGTAGTATCGCCATTCAATTATTTATAATTTAAGAAATAGATTCAAACATCAAAAATACCTTAAGCTATCTGTGTTCTTTTAAATATATATACTTAAAAAGATCCTCTACTAATTTGATGATATAAACTGTGAACCAAAAATATTTCCAATTTAACTACTCTTACGAGTATAGTGAGAAATCTATTCTCTCACTAAACCCATTAAATATTATGGTAAGCCACAATACCGTTTCAAATGTTTGAAAACACAATGTAATAATAGTTACCCCTGTATTTTAAGAAACCTGCCATAATCTTCGCGGTACATAAACTCCTTACAGATAAAGATAACACATCGCAACGCAACGAATCTTAACGCAACACAAGTTTAGCATTACAAACCTTTCTCTCGGCAAAATAACGCCCTTCATCTTTATTTATAAATTACAATGTTCGCACACACGAACGATCTAGCAGGCGGTGATTACGTGCCCGTGCATATCCTTTAGTTATTGCTATTTACGCTATTACAATAAACGGTTCAATTACGAACACACAACCAAGCTATGTGCACGTGAAACGGTATAATTAAATAGTTTTGACGAAATCAACGTGGCTTTGACGCCAAGGATTTTGATGCCGGGCTAGAAAAGAATACCGAAGATTGAGATCTGCACGCATTTGGGTCACGTTTCATTTGCGCTTCATTCATTTTATATATTCATAATCGCTTACTACAACATCGAATATTACTATATTAATTGCATTCTTAAAGTATCTTCAAGATTTGCTCTCATATTTTACGCGAGCAATTTTTTTAAAAATATTGTAGAAAAGTAAAAAATCAATTATTGTAACTGGGTCCGTTCAGTTTTCATGCCAGTTGTTTATATATATATTTTTATAATAACATTAGACTATACTGGAAGAGAGAAGAAAATTAGAATTGTTATGTATGTTTTCATTGATTACAAATTTTACCGACTGTTAAAATTAACAGAAGCAGATGTAGAATTATTTTCTATTTTTCTTGAAAATAATTTAAAAACATTTGACAACTGAAAAGATTTCATGATAAATGTTCAAATTGTTTTGAAAATATTAAGTGTAACTTAAGTAAAACAATATAGAATAGAAAGACTATGTCAAATGAATAAATAAACATTGCTGTTAACAATTCAATATATATTTTTATTTAAGTGACATATAATATTTAAAACACGGCGGTGCAACTGGTCATAAATATTTCGTTTTCATGTTGGATTTGTTGAGTCAATCAATAAATTTTCAAAATCTGCAGTGTTGTATTGTCTCCTTGGACAGTTTAAAGTTCAAATGTTTCAATTTTTGAATCCACCGTTCGATACATCGATAAATTTCGTTATTCTTGTATCAATTTTGAAATAAGGGTATGTCAAAGAATAATTTTGTCAGTATTTTACAAAACAGAAGCAATTTATTTCTATGTCAACTTCAGTATAATATTTTAAAACTACAAAAATATTTAAATTTATATATATATATATATATATATATATATATATATATATATATATATATATATATATATATATTAATTAACTAGTATGTTACTTAGAAACAAAGGTTGTTAAATACTGCCTAGTTCGAAACTTAGGTTAGGTTTACACAAATCAGTGAAAAACTAAAATTATATTACTTGTACACAGCAAATTTTGTTGATGAACAGACTGAAATTGGGTGTGCGAATTTATATATGGAACGGAGTTCATATCTATCCTGTAAATATTTCTATCTAAACATCTTACTTTTGTATCATTTTCTTGTATTTTTCATATATTCCTCGGTTGCTCATACAAACTCTTGCGTGCAAGTTCATCAGTTGTATTTGCATTTTACATACATACCACATGATTAAACCATTTCAATTAACTCAATTCCAGTGTTTTTCTAATCATGCATTCGCCATACACTAACGTTATGTATTTACCTTCGTTTTTTGTTTTAATTAATTTGAATTAGTTGCAGTTTTACTTGTCGTAAGAAATCATCGCTAAAGACAAATTATGAACTTGTAAAATTTAATGAAAGGATTCAGTGTATGATTTATTAGAGAAAACAATAATTAGATACATGGTACATATGTAATTTTTCTATTGCATAACTTGAAATATAAATTGGTAAGGTAATTGCAAATCATTCTTTTGAACAAACAAATATAATTTATAATTGAAAACCAAAAAATTGGCCATTAAAACAAAACAGCAACCTAGTCAATTTCATGCCCGTTCTTCAATCTTATATATGTGTGTATGTCTGTGTCAATAGCCCATATTTCACTGTCACTAATGGACTTAATTTGAAATTAGTTAGATGGTATCTAACCGAAAGCAATTTGCAGATATAACAAACACGAGGAAAGCAATTTCTACATCTCACATTTTTAACTCTCTTGCGTAACGATATATTAGTTTTAGTCCTTCATAATAACATGAACTCAGTTGAATAAACACTCATAAATATTGTGTACAACAAGGATTAATCGCAATGAAAAGTACAATTTCTGTATCTTTCCGTTGATTGGATTTTAATTATGACACGGTATAATCTACACCATTTCAATGCAGAAAATACGATTGTGGAGAATTTTATTTTTACATTTCATATTAATAGGAATACTATTGATATTACAAAAGTATACAGGCTGTTTCACAACTTCAGGATAAATAATGTACTGATCACAAATCAAAATAATATATTATACATCTAGGGAAAGAAATGCATGACTGAGGGAAAAATATTTATTATTAGTAGTCTTAGATAAAATAATAAAATTCTTTGATAAAAGAGAAAAATTATGTAAAAGTTTGTTTATATCAATTTACTTTATATTTCTAAATTGGAATAGTAAGAATGCATCGAAGAACCCTCGGAAGAATCCCAAGAAATTGTTGATACAGCTTCTGCAGTTGTACTTAAGTTTTAATTTGTTTCATTGTACTCTATTGTATTTTACAAATATTTGACAGCAGAACTATAATATTGTCTCCCTAGATTACATAAAATGTTTTACTTCTCTCCTGATTTTTGTATCTTAGAAACAGTCAAATACTTCAGGTCTATAAGGACTGGTTGTTCCATCTCCGGATAAAGGTCCTGATAACTATCGCCAGGATAATTTTAAAAATACAGCAGAAAATAGCATTATTTATATTTGTGCTGTCTTCGATAACATTTTTTTTATTTATCCCGCTGATAATTATTGGAAACTTTATCCGGAAATGGAAAAACCGGTCCTAAGTAATATAAAAATTTTAAATAAATAAATGAAAAATTGAAATGTGTTTTATGTTTTCTTTTCTAAGTAATAACAACACAAGTAAAATATTCTTGACAACGGAATTCAAATACACTTTTTTCTCTTCATTATTAACATCAAGATACAAAACACTTAGTAACGGTACAGCGGATTAAAACATATGATTTCTGTCACGATTAGACTTTTACATCTTGTCGTTGAAAAATGTATCTTTTTGCAAACTCATCATTCTATAAAAGATTGAAGGATTGCTATATTTTTTTGTATTATGTGTAAACACAGAAACACGCGCCAAACTGCATTATAATCTTGATCGATGCTGACATTTCCAAGAGTGTTTAATCAACTATAACAGAAGATGGGCCCGGCTCTGCAAATACATTGTCAGGACTGGACTAAGTTCGTCAGAAACCAGAACTATGTTGTCAGCTATCAGTTAACAATTGTCAAGATGGTTGATACCATACCTGTTTTAAAATTTCTAGGATATAATTAATTAATATTATCATTAAAATACTAACTGTTAGTTCAATAAAATGGTAAAATAATATTAGTAATAAATAAATATTAGTTTAATGTATACTCTAGATACTTATATGTTCATCAGGGCAAGTTTACATTATTTACTATTTTTAATTAGCCCTGACGTGTTGCCGAAACGTTGGCCAATTACAATTAAATAAATAAATATATCATCACGCCTTTTACCCATTACTGGGTCTGGCAGTCCGCCGTAGCAGATCTTGGTAAGTGGTATATTTCTTCGTTTGAAGTGCGGCTACCAGCCGTCAAATCACGGCCCCCAAACATGTTAGTGGAGGGGAAGCCACAGGGGTAGATTTAAATTGGTGAAAATTGTTTGTCGTCTGTGGGGATCGAACCAGGGTTCTCAAGATCCACAGGTCGACTCGATACCACTGAGCCACCTACCCCATTAAATAAATTAATTAAATAAATGTAGATATTAATTGACTGTTTTTCCCGATTAATTACCACTTGACATTCTACTACCAGGCGTCCATTAAGCTATTTTTAAAAATTATAACTTTTTAAAATTTGAATTGTTAACAATTTTTAAATGCGTGTTTATATTCTAATTCAACTTTTTTGCGTGATTAGCTGCTAACGTTTTGTGCAACTAGGCCTAAAATAATGCAGTTTTGCATGTGTCAAGATTTTGTATAATTTTCGTATAGGTTAGGGTCACAGTAAATTAAATATGTATATATTAAGTTAAAATAATGTGAAGAAATATAATTTCATGATAAACAATGGTTCTAGGTTATAAAGTAATAACATATAATTAATGTCCAGATGTGAGAATATTCTAATTAAAGTTAAGTCGAATACCCTGAAGATGAACTGGCATAGAAGACGTATTTTCAGAATTATATAACGGATTTGAACACAATTACACATCTTACGAATTTCTCTGCATAGAACGTTAATATTCATCGTGTGAAATCGCCTGAAGTTCGGCTCTGCAAAACAGCACACGTTGCAAATAAACAATTCGTGATCTCGCGTCAATATTTATTGACCGTAACTGTATACTTCAGACATAACGCATAACAAGAAAGACTATACTATAATTACAGTTATGTATGAACAAAAAGAGGGATGCAAAACTGCTTAAAATAAAGATAAGCATTCGAGTATATTATGCATCTCAAACATACTTAGAATCACTGCAGAAAATGATATCTTTTCACTTTGCCCTTTTTCCGTTTCGGTATCTAATACGTTAATAAGTTTACATCAGGAAAATTTGCACCTTATAAAAGATACACCTGTGATTTTTCCTGTACTAACACTATTAGAGATAGAGAAGAATGATGTTATACATTGAATATGTATAATTTTAGATAGTTTGGACATGTATGTCGAAGAAAGATTGGCGAAATAGATGTATGTTGGAGAAATTGAGTGTGAAACATTATGTGGATGACCTAAGAATAAATGAGTGGATATGATTGAAGGTTTGTTGCGTGAACGAAAGATTCTGAATAGAAGAATAAAGGAGCATGTATGATAGAAATTACGAATTTGAATGAAGGCAAAAGTGGTCTACCAGTATTGGATTATTTGCTAAAGGATGAATTTAATGAATAAATATTCAGTGAATGTACTCGATGAATTTTTCTAATGCAATCTTGAGAACAAATTTGAATAATGTGTGAAATGAGAATGGGAAGACACTAGAAAAGCGAGCCCAACAAGACAGAAGACAGGGAAAAAACCGATAACAAGGACGGATAAATACGTAAACAACAATTCAGACACGAAGAATATAATCTGATCTCTGAAAAGAGATGAACATGAAGCAGAAGACAACTAAGACAAGGAAGGAGAATACTGGAGTGCCGCAAAGTTCTAATGAGAGTCATTTATTAGATGTTGCCGTCTCAGTCACGCGCGCAGCAGGTGGTGTATGTCGGTCTTTGTCTGTGCTTTCCCTTTTATGCAGTTTGAGAGCTGATTAGCCGCCTGTGATCGTGTTCTGTACCCACCTGCAAGAGGCAAGAGCAGCGACACATTTATAACGCGATGTTCTGCGTGCAGTTTCACTCAATGCGAAGGAATTTAAAAACATTTGCGGTACAGACGATAGTAATTGAGTGATGTTTGCTCGTGAAGAAACTGATTGTATTTTAAATTAATTACTAACATAAAGTTTGCGAAGTATTCACCAAGGAATGCAAGATGTTTAATCCGTATAAGGAAATGGAACTGCCAGTTGTTCTTGTTTAAACAATAGCTAAAAATGCTTATTTAATAGGAAAACATTAAAGTTTTTGTAGACAGATAAATAAGTGGAATTCAGTGAAAAAGAAATTCCTTTGCATATTGCCTGCAATGAGGCTCTAGTTTTATTGAGGATGTGTACCATACATCATTTCACACTTTGTCAAAGCATACTGTCATAACATTTATTAATGGGATATTTTACATTACCTTTTCTTTTTGATCCAAGGTTCAAGCGATGTTACTAAATCCACTAACAATATGTCACAAAACTTGTGGCGATTGCAATTGAATACAAACAATTACAATTAAAGGCTCTTAAATCTAGTTACTGTGCCCAGTATTACTTTATGAAAAAAGAAAAAAAATATAAATCCTTCATTGTCTAATAGTATATTGTACAATGACCATTGAAAGTGCCAGATAACATGCGAGTGATTCAAGCACTGTTATCACATTTTATTTTCTTAAAAAAGTTTAGACGAGCATTTTGTTACACTTTTTCAACTTTCTTGGAAGCATTGACTTTTAAGAAATATGAATAAATTATGTAATTGTTAATTTTTTTAATGAAAATTTACAGTCGTTATATAGGATGTATTTTATTTTTATAATCATTGGCTGATCAAAACATTAAAATGAAGACATATTTAAACTTCTGTGTGCTATACCAGTTTTATTGTTTCACATTTTTATAAATGTTGATAGATAATATTTTAAAGTTTCATAAGCAACGACAATGTAATCTATGAAACCTTTGATTTATTATAACGATACAAATTGTTTTTAATCAGTAGAACTCAAACTACTATGTTATACCCGTAAGTGTGTGTTTATATGTTAAACATATTAATGTGTGTGTTATTTTCAACTTTCCGTTGTAATTTTGACTATTTCAAGTGGTCGTTTGAAAACTAATTTAAGATCATTAGTTAACTACTAGTTATCACCCTCGTTTGGCTATTCATACCAGAAATCAATAGTATCTCTTCACAAAGTATAAAACGAAACCACGTCCAGAATACGTTGATTATGATGAGTTTAAGATTGAAAAGAGTTGAGATAATTTAGACATATGAAACGTATGTCGAATGAAATTATGGTGAAACAGCTGATGTTGGAGAAGCAGTGTGATGAGTAAATGAATAGATGATTCAAAGTTTGTGCCTATAAAAGATTCAATAAAATAATAAACGTGTTGGGGTTTAATAGAAAATAGTGCATTCGGATAGAAATATTTGGCAACGATTAATTCCAGGATGTATCTAATGAAATAAGGGTTCGGTACTACCCCATTTTATAGGATTTAGCTTAATATTCTAGATCATATTAAAATGATATTAACGACTAACCGTTTAAATCGTATTTTGCAATTATATTTTATAGTAAAAAAACTGAACTAAATATGAGAACAATTTTTTTATATGTGGTAAGTGATTAAATGAATAATAGGTATTTATAACTAAATTAGTGTGATTAATGTGATATTCTAAATGCTCGTGTGAGAAAGTACTTAAAATATTTTAAAAATTATTCTGACATTAAAAAATTAAATATTTCACACTGACTAAAATCACTTTTCTTATTAACCAAAATATCAAGTGAACAAAAAACTCATCCAAAAAACGTACCCATTAATTACAAATTAACTAATGAATCTGAAACTTATTAAAATCTTCACAAAAAAATCAATTTTCAATAGCTATTTATCTTGAAAGATGTGCCATTTGAATTCTGTTTGTACATAAATTAAGAAACTGGTGCGTGGTTAATTAGTATAACTTCGTTACGTTAATTACTGTGTTTGCGCAAACCATCGTGCTAATTTCTTTTATTTAAAACATTCGTAGAAGTGTGCGTGCGTAGGTGAAAACAACAGAACAAAAAATATAAGACGATTGAACGAAGCCAATAGCTAATGAAATAGCAATGAACCATCACGTATAGCCTAAGGTGGGTGTTCTGTGTTATTTAATTATCTTTCAAATAGTCAAGACATTCGTTTTCTTCGTTTCTGTGCATGAAGAAATCTTATTATTTAGTTACTTTATTTTTTAAACGGTCCAAGAAAGTTACTGGTCTTTAAACATTTCCTTGGATTCATACGATTAATGTCAATAATATCATCTTTTCTATTGTTTTGATATCTATACATTTTCCCACAACAGGAATAGTAATAAAATTGCGTGATTTAACATCATATTAAATCAAGAAGCGAATACATTAATCCAATGTGAAATATAAATTCTAATTTGAAATAAACTGCAGGGCTAAAAAGTATACAGTGGGAGGGGTGAAATTATGTTGGTTAAATCATCCCTTATCCAATAAGGAAAAATGATAGTTTAATCTACAAATAAAGAGAGAAAAATAATATTATGATTAATATTACTTTTAGAGTACCTATACCATTTAAATTTCCGCTATACTTTGATGAGCGAATTTACCAACCCATCATTGCTAACTTTTTTATTTGAAGAGATAGAGAAAGACCGTTAAATATTTATTTCGATAAATTTATCACCGATTTACTAACGACAAGTTAAATTACTTCCAAAGTACTTAAAATTTATTCATTCAAATGACAGTCAAGATTTTGACAGTAATGTTATATAAACCATAAAATTGATTCGAATTTGTTAATTTAATAGTATATTATACAACGACGCTATAATGGATGCTCTTATTCCCGAGGATGAAGTTTGCAACCCGAGAGAGCGGAGCGAGCAAGGGTTGTAATCATCCGAGGTAATAATAGCCATTATAGCGAGTTGTATACTATACTTTATATACGACTAACATATACGACTAATTCAATAAAAATTAGTCAATTTTTATATTATTTATTATCTATTAATTTTACATCTATTTACCTAATAAATTTACATCTAATTGAAAAGACCATAATGAAGATGATTTGTATTTTTCACCTAATTCAGTAAAATATGCTAACAATACATTTTCTGAATACGAATTTGTCTTCATTTTAATACGCCAGTCCATAAAACTTTGGTATGCTTTGTCATAAAAATTTTTAGACTCTTGCGGTAATAAACCATATGTAGTAGCATCAGCGATTTTCGTTATTTCTGGTGGTGTAGAAGATATACTGTCTTCTGTAATACTGTCTATTTTTTCAATTACAGTTAAACACAATAATTTAATACAATTTGCAAGACCGTTTTTGACAACTTCTCAACGATGATTTCGTTTTGTTTGTTTCCGATTCGTTAACAACAGTGAACTTAGCAACGAGCATGTTTAATTTAAATATGAGTCGCTATGGCAACACTGTTCCCATGGCACAATAAAACAATGATCCATGTTTTAAGCATTTTGATTGGTTCACGAGCGGGAATAATGACCATTATTCCCGAATCATTATTCCCGGCAGGATTAATATATAGCATTACATAGCAAAAAACGCATATATAATGATAATATTATTAGTTAGTCGTATATAAATATATTTACTATGAAAGTATTTTTTTTTCTGGCTTCGTGATCCTGCGTTTTAGATCTTAAAGTCAACAGCAACTCTGGACGATCACCCATTCAAATACTCCCCGTGCGCTACTTTGATAACTTGCGTTATCGCATAGATCAGTTTTAATGAGTTTGAAAGCTATGGTTCTTGACAGGAAATAAATTTATTCTGTGCTTTATAAATCAGGCATAATTAGCGTAAAATTTATTTAAAAATGTACATCAAATAAGCGCGTTAGAACCAAAAATACATAATGTAATTTTCAATATGTGTTTTATTATAAAAATTACTATTTTGGTTATTATACGCTTATTTGATATTCAAGTGTTTTTATAAATAAATATGTCATCACACTTTCTACATTGAGTGTCGCACTCTGCCGTAGCAGTTCAGTGTAATATTTCTGAAGTGCAGTTACCAGCCGGTAGGTAGTTTTAACGTGGTGAAAATTGTTTGTCATCTATGAGAATCTAACCCGGGTCCTCAACCCCACAGGCCGACTCATATCAATTCTTTTGTCAGATAAAGTGTCGCTATTTATATATAAATTATTTGTTTAATATTTATTTTTGAATTTGTGAGATAAATTCATATTCAGTTTAAAATAATAATAGTGAATAGTAACTGGATATTTTTTAATGATAACGCTAGTAGATTGTTAGCTAGTGTCAGTTATTATGAAGGGTGATTAACTATATTTTTAATTGTTAAACCCTCCGGAATTATTTTGGTCAAAAATATTTCAAGTAAAAGTTGAATATAAATAAATGTTATAACAAGTATTTTTGTCCTAAAATAATTTGTCCGGTTCGAAAATGAAAATGAATCTCCTTTAATAGTTTGTTTTTACTAGCGGTCATTGTATTCCGTGCTCATCACCGGCAAATTCTGTGTGGTTGTAGCTTATCACCTGTATAGAATAGAAAATGTGTGAAAAGATGGAATATGTTTTGTTTATTTTCAGCTTCACCTCTGGCGTCGGCTGCCATCTATTGACCGTTGTGCACCAGGTGGATGATGCGTTTCCTGTGGATTCGACTGCTACTGGAAGATAGGAAGAGAGCCATTTTTATTCAATAAAATACGATTGTGTCTGAGTAATTGGGATTAAGTTGGATATCCAATTAGTAATTGCAGTTAGCAATTACAATTAATAGTAACTGTTTATTATTTCCTCCAGGCGTAATCGGAGAGAAATGCGGCCACTGGATACTCATCCACAATGACATGAAACCCTTCGTTGAAGAGCTATTTTGGACCAAGCTGACATCTTCGGACCCATCCTGAGAGAAGAGATTGAAACCTGCAGAACAGGAGTCGAGGAATTTAAATAGAATGAGCTTCGCCAGAGAGCTAGCTCTAGAAGTGCAAGCAAGGTGCTTCAACAACTCACTACTGACGCACGTTCAGGTACATTTCTTTTCTTTTACATTTTGTTAAAATGAGTGGTTTTTCTGTTTTTCAATTTGAAACATTAGTCACTGAGAGATGGCATCAGCTATCATCCTCTTATTGTATTCCTGCGCTAATTGAGAATTGGTGGCGCATTAGTATATATATATATATATATATATATATATATATATATATATATATATATATATATATATATATATATATATATTATCAAAAACCTTTTTACCCGAAGGTGTAAGGTTTTTTCATTTCAGACACCACACAACGTGGTAATGGTGGCGACGACGATCACTCTTCAGAAACCTATTCATGTCGAAAGAGAAGAGAATGGATTGATCTTCTTCTACGTGGCAGATCAGAAACATTTACATTTATTGTCAATGTACGTGTTCAACTGCGATTTGGAACCGAAATCAAACGGAAGGTCTTGAAACTCCGTGCACGGAAATGTTCTGGCATTGGTGAGAAAGTTAATTATAAATAAAATCACGCCTTTTACCCATTACTTTACAATATATTTATTATTTGTTTACTATTTATTTAAGAATTTATAAGATAAATTTATTGTCACTTTAAAATTATAATGGTGAATATTAAGTACATTTTAAAAAATGATAACACTAGTAGATTGTTATTAGTGAGACTGTCAGTTAGTATTAATGGTAATTAACTATATTTATCATTGTTAAGGCTTCGAGAATTATTAATATTTGAAGTAAAAGTTTAATATTGACGAATTTGTATCACTTTTATTTAAAATATTTTACTCAAAATAATCGTTCCAATATTTAACATATGAATTTTAAAAGTTTGGTGTACAATATTTAAATGGTGTGTATCTTTTAAATTTGAAGATGTGCGATAATTTAGACTGTCTATAGTTTTGTTTGTAAATATGGCTCATTTTATAGAAAATATGAATGACAGTTTTTCCATAACTTTAGAAATAACATTTACAAATTTGACATGTTTTAAATGGCTGTATTTTTGTAATAAGTAAACTGGGTTTCAAAATTAAATTCCCCACCCCTTGACTTATACTTTACCATTTATTCAGCTGTTAAAAGTTCTTAGCCATTTAAAAAAATTCAATTTATGAACAATTTTTTTTTGTAACATTGTCATGTTTTAACTTTTAAACCTGTAAAGATAATTTAAATTGATTTTTAATTTTGTATTCTCTATCTTTTGAACTATATTTAACCATATTAACGTTATTGAAGCGAGGATAGTGTGTTGGGATGAGAAGGTTTGTGGAAGACTGATTTTTGGATGAATCTGATGAGTGGATGTTCTGTGAATGTCGCAGGGGAAAATTATTACTGATATTTACATTTGGTTAAAATACTATACTAAATTAAGATATCGGTCAAGTGTTAGGAAGAACCCTTTAAGAGAATCACAGATTACGTAGTTTTCAATGATGGTGTCCTCTTTTTCTCGCTACCTACCCTATCTTACCTAAGTGTTTGTCAAAGACTAGCTACGAATCTACGACAAAGCAACCGAAGCGTGCTTGTCAAGTTAGAAAAAACGTTGAGCATATTCTGTGCCCACGACCTCTCGGTTCACCGCCTACCAACCTACCCGACTGCTGGAAAGATTTCGCAGTGCTCGAACAGTCGAATTATGTCTAGATCTCCCAATGACTCATTGGACAATATGGTTCCTGTGATTCGATAACTCGACCACCCAAGACATCGGCTTACACCTTTTAGCTATACTCAGCAGTATGTTCGCGAGGGACACGCTCCACCCGGATCACGAAACGCTTACAAACTTGCCTCCTGGTGATGTATGTATGTTGGGGCCCCACGTGGGGCCAGCGTTTTGTGGTGGACCATACAAAATATACGATATCGACTCGTGAGGTTGATTACAAATCAAACCCACGATAGATATCGATCTACACAATATCGATTCGTAAAATTGATTTATAGTCATAAATCAACCCCACGAAAAGAACTACACACAGTTAGGATGGCCTCCTAATAAGGCAGAAACTAACTAACTAAATTAAATGAACGTAGAGATAAAAGACACGATATCGACTCGAGAAGTTGATCTTATAGTATAACTATAAATCAAGCCCACGATACGATATCGGTATATAGTTATGAACGCCTTTAAATAAGGCAGACATTCAAAAAGTTAAATTACACGACGACGTTTGTTTGGCAAGTGAACAAACACAAACTTCTTCATAATGTTCATTTTTCCTTGTTGCAGACACGGAGCATGAAATAAAAGTGAATTTGAAACATATACACATCTAACATATACTTCAAATACAATATTACTCATTTTACTATTATTATTATTAGATATTATTATTGTAATTGTTATATTTTTATTTAGTATAAACAAAAGTAAAGTAATAACGTTTCTAGAATTTAGTAATTTACTTTTAAAACACTTTAAACAATAAATTAAAAGACACCAGATGTATGTCAAGGCTGTGTCTCAATAAAAATGTAATCTTTTCTCATTTTTTAAACTAATTAAAATATAAATAAATGACATTTTACTTATCTTTTGTTCCTGAACTGTGTGATTATTGCAGAACTAGTGAAGCAACCGGTGGACAGCGTGGACAACTTGGGCATGGCGCTCGACTTCCGGAACTGAATGCCGAATTCAGCTAATTTGCGTAAACTGCAAAACAGAATTTAAAATGAGCACCTATCATTAAAAATACTAAACGATGTTTAAAAGTAATTTTTAATATTCAAGAATAACAAATAAACTTCTCGGAAAATCAACAAAATTAAAATACAAGTGCATCATAGTGAATAATATTCACGGAAATAATAAACATTATCGCATCTTTGAACAACAGCAACAGTTTGAATTGTAAAATAATCAAGATCTCAGCAGAGATTATTGCACCGCACTTAGTTCATAACTCTTCTACTTTTAGACCTATTCTATATATTGCCAGTAGTCAACCACTAAAGCTGCTGTTAATCTTATGTCATACAGAACTGAAAATTTTGAAAAAAATTAATACTATGGAATTAAAATAAATTTGTTCCTACATGGCAAACACAAATCAAATGTGGTTTATTCTAAAAAGTTAAAAAATCTTCAGAAATTACATATGGAGTACCACTGAGACCGTTATTATTTCTGATTTATATAAATGATTGATCTCCCCTGTAACCTCAAACAGATACTTTGCAATTTTACACGCAAGTTCTGATTTCAACAGTCTTCAACTAATAACAAATAATTCCTCCGTTTTACATAAATAATTTAGTACAAATAGAGCAGCAAGTATGATTAATGAAGCAAAATGTTTAGGATTTTATTTGATCCACTGGCTACATATACATAGATAACATGGCTAATAGATTAAATACAGTTTTGTATCTATTCATGTTGCAAGAACAGTACAGTGTAAATCCGGCACTGTACACAACTCATAACCAATGAATGATATGAAAGTTAACTTGAAACATACTCGTATACAACATATACAAATCTACACTTCAAATACAATATTTCTCATTTTACTGTGATTATTAATATAAATTATTATTGTTATTATTTTTTTTAATTTAGTATAAACAAAAGTAAAATAATAACGTTTCTGTAATTTAGCAATTTACTTTTAAAACGTTAAACAAATATTTATCACATCAAACATTAAATTAAATTAAAAGACACCAGATGTATGTCAAGGCTGTGTCTCAATAAAATTGTAATCTTTTCTCATTTTTTAAACTAATTAAAATATAAATAAATGACATTTTTACTTAACTTTTGTTCCTGAACTATGTGATTATTGCCGAACTAGTGAAGCAACCGGTGGACAGCGTGGAAATCTTGGGCATGGCGATCGACTCCCAGGACTGAATGCCGAATTCAGCTAATTTGCGTAAACTGCAAAAAATAATTTAAAATGAGCACCTATCATTAAAAATACTAACCGATCTTTAAAATTAATTTTTAATATTAAAGAATAGCAAATTAGCAAAATAAAATTATATGTTTGAACCAATAATAGCGAATATCACTAATAATTTTCCACTGTGTCATTCACAGAACATCCACTTATCAGTCTTCGACAAATATTCTCAACCCAACACACCATCCCGCTTCAATAACGTTTATTTTTATATTAATTCACGGCCCCCAAAGATATTAGTGGAGGGGGAGCCATAGAAGTAGATTTAATTTGGTGAAAATTGTTTGTCGGCAGTGGGGATCGCACCAGGGTTCTTAATATCCACAGGCCGACTCGATACCACTGAGCCACCTACCCCATAAAAAGTATTTGTGAACTTTATTTACAAGATACAATGATCGCTAGTATAAATAATCGATGAAAGATGATTTGATTAAATTTATTTTTCTGCTTTGAATCGATCATAAATTGTTTAGAGAAAAATACTTTAAATAAAAGTGATTCAAATTTATTTACATCTATCGTTTATTTGAAATATATTTGTATAAAATAATTCCGGAACGTTTAACAATGAAAAATCTAGTTAATCATCCGTAATTTGTTTTTTATACTAACTGTCACTGTATCACCATGGAAAGTATTGTGTTACAGATGATAACGATTCATCATTATATTTTTAAAGTGAATCGTTATTACAAATAATAAATATGTTGTAAAGATAATTATTATACATAGCATCACGATATATCTTATTAAACACATTCACTCATTAGATAGGTGGCTCAGTGGTATCAAGTCGGTCTGTGGATCTTGAGAACCCGGGTTCGATCCCCACAATCAACAAACAATTTTCAATAAATTAAATCTACCCCTGTGGCTCCCCGTCCACTAACATCTTTAGGGACCGTGATTTAACGGCTGGTAACCGCACTTCGCGCGAAGAAATATATCACTTACCGAGATTTTCTACGGCAGACTGCCACACCCAGTAATAGGTAAAAGGCGTGATGATATATTTATATTTATTTATTTACTCATTAGATTAATCAAAGACACATTCTGACACACCATCCTCGCTTCAACCACATTTCGCTGTTTGAATATTGTTCTTGCGTGTATATCCCAAACCTCACTCACACGGATAAACATAGAATTACTCTTATGCAAAATTCATGTTTACGTTTTGTTTATGGTGTGCGTAAATATGACAACATAAGTAAATTCCGCGAGATATCCAAAATGACCACGGTTAACAATCGCGTATCTTTGTCTGGTACATAAAATTAGATTGACTGGCACCCCCTTTTATTTGTTTGATAAACTTGTTGAAAAAGAATATAATTACACTCTTCGAATTAAGGACTTATATATTGTACCATCTTTTAGAAAGTCCAAATATAAAGGCTCCTTCTCGTATCTGGCATCAACTTTGTATAACAACATCCCTGCTTCTTTAAAATCTCGGTCTTTGAATACTTTTCGTCAACATATTAAGAATATATTTATTGGATAATATGTACTTTAGTTTGGCTTTTAATTATTTATATATTTATGTAACACGTGTTTGTTAATATCTCTGTACCTTTAATTTTTGTGTTTTTCATCCTTGTTTTTATATTTTTTTTGTAAAACATTTACGTTGTTTTGATGATGATCTTATTAATGTATACTTTTGTTTTTGTAAGGTTAGGTGGAAGAACAGCCCTGGGCTGAATCTCGCCTTTGACTTATTGGTCAATAAAGATTTATTTATTTATTTATTTATTTCCGTTCCTATCCACGCACGCAATCTCTCATTCAACATTGTCAACAATGAAAAACTAACATCGCTCTCATCTATATCATCTATAATATTTTCATTATAACCATTCAGTCCATAAGAAACCCCTACACCATCTTTTCCTAACATCTGATTCATTCTACAATAACTCATCATCTCTTCACACACAACTCGACCAAAACATTCTTTTTTTTTATTCATACTAAAATCAATCGTCCATATTTTACCAAATTTATATATTTATCAAATCATCAAAATGCGCTTTACTTTCTCTCTCCTAACACATTTATTGAACTTCTTATTCAAATCGTTGATATACTAGCATGTAAACAAAGTATAAATCGAGCCATCTCTACAGCAGTTTCTAATACGAAGAGCCTGCCTGCTAATGACGATGAATACATAACATATATTGATTGATGATTGACGAATCAGGCTTCTTTTATGCGAAGCCGCCGCGCCATTGTGCGGTCAAAACATCGCGAATAGAAAGCCGATAATTAAAAAATCATTACAACTTACTAAGTGAAAAACACCTACGTAAATCATTAAAAAAAAAACCGTTAGATTTAGGTCTTCCGTTTCGCAATTGTTATTGTTTGTACACAACAAGAAATGTGTTAGTAAACGTCCTTCATGACTAATCAAATTTTTATTAGTGTTTTATTTTTCTGTCGGAAGAAATTGGAAAGTAAATGGGAGGAACTACAATGTGTCTTGGTAAAGAAAACAAAATCTTAACGGCAAACATTAAAGTAACTGCAACATTTAGTTTTCATACGACAATTTTAAATTTAAAAGCTTGTAGTTGCCACAAACTAAAGTTCATTTTATATTCCTCCTTGTCAGTAAGTCAATTATTATTTGTTACCGATCGATATAATAACAGTGGCACTTATTTTGCATGCTTTGTTGCGAATACATGTTATTTTAGCAAGAAGAATTTAACTCTTACCTTATAATAAGTAAATTTATAATTAGTGCAGTCGTTCATCAGCATCTCGTAGATCTGGGCCCGAAAGAAACAAAATGAGCTATAAATAACTTATACCACAAACAAGTTCAAACGGTATAATTGAAATAAGGCCGAAATAATCCAATTTTTAAATGTATATTTATCGCTAATTACGGTTTAAATTTTGGCAGCAATGTTACTGTCCATAAGTAATATATATATATATATATATATATATCATCACGCCTCATACCCATTACTGGGTGTGGTACTCTGCCGTAGCAGATCTCGGTGATATATTTCTTCACGTGAAGTACAGTTACCAGCCGCAAATCACGGCACCAAAGATGTTTGTACTTTAACCAAGTTCAAAATTTAACTGCCATTTTACAATCTGATCGTAATGTACTTCCTGAAGTACTGAAATCTTGTATAATCTTTTTTAATATTTGATCAATTGAGTATCATCAGTCTGCGTTTGTTCAGTACCTATTTATTTAAAATTTAAGTAATTTTAATGAAAGCAAAACAAAATATTGCAATAAAAGTCGTTCAAAAAGCGTCTATTAATTCAATTAGTCTATATTTAATATACTAGAACCGTACTTCATTTGTACAAAGTGCTACACCCAATAATGGGTAGAAGCATGATGATATATTTATTTATTTATCTAGAGAACGGCGGGGGAATGCTGTGAAATTCCTTGTTTACGTTGATAATTATCTATATGCTTTCTTTCTTCAGTTAAATCAACCGTTAGAGAATTTGCGACAAAAAATGACAAAGATATTCTAATTGCATTCTATAATATATGTACAATTGCAGAAATAACTAATAATTGTAACATGTATTTTAAATTGTAATAACTATAGCTACCTATGTATGTAAATTGCTGTGTAAGTTTATTGCTACTATTATGACAATTCTTTACGGTTTGTTACCATTGAAATTAAATTTAATCGATTCGAAGTATTTATAAGATAGACATTAAATTGCACAAAAAATAGATATGATAGTCATTCCTTATTATCTATTCTATTACTGTACTTACGTCATTTGCTAACTGCTTAATTATCTACTTGTTTGTTGAACTGTTTTATAAATTAAGTACCCACCTAGATTTTGTTATAAATCTGTATACATTTTATATGATTCATTTTGCTACATACATACATACATCACCGGGCTTAAAATAAAGCAATTAAATATTCTACTAACTAACAAATAGTTTTGTCAACGGGCATGGCACAACTCATTGGTACTAATCCAAGCGAGTTAAGCAACATTGCGTGCGGGGAGTATTTGGATGGGTGACCGTCCAGAGAAACCCGCGTTGCTGTTGACTGAAAACCTAAAACGCGAATCAGGGCGTAATGGCGGCATATGACCTATGAAGTAGTTGGTTCGCCAAGAAGCCACAAAAAAAATAGGTATGCGAGTATACTTAAATAACAAGCAAAAAATTACCTGCAATCAAATTGAATTATGAAATAAATATATAATCACGCCTTTTACCCTACAGAATGTGGCACTCTTCGTAGCAGATCTCGGTATATGATATATTTAAGTGCATAAAGTGCTGCGACCAGCTGTCAAATCACAACCAGGGTTCGAAGATATATATCGATCGATATATATCATGATATTTATTTTGATATATATCGTCATATTTTTGCAATGATATATATCCATTATATAAAAATTTCAAATAGTCTATAATAAATACAGTATACCTCTCATTATTATTTTCATTAATTCTGTTAAAATTATGTTCTAAAGATAATTGTTACTTTACTAGCTTTTGACTAACTTCACATCAACGACATAAATCCAAATTGTGTGCCATTTGTGATGTCATTAACGGGAAAGTCTGAACCATTTCCAAAATTTTTATTTGGTACTCATTTTAGAAATACAAATCCTTTAATATGGTGGAAAAGTGTAACTATCAATGAGTTAGAGTGGCCAAATAAAAGTACATTTATTGAACTATGTGAACAGTTACACACTGCTGTAGCAGCTACAGCAGGGCTGGAACGATATTTCTCCACTTTTGGCATTGTCCAATCTCAATTACGTAATCGTCTCGGTAACGACAAAGCCGCTAAATTAGTTTTTATGTTTAAATATTTAAACCAAAAAGAAACTAAAAAAAAAAAACTGATTTAGATTGGATTTGGCCAAGTGAGTCTCTATCTTCAACGGTATGTTCACGAAATTCATCAGAAGATGATGATTTGCCCCTATCTAGGATATAGGATTATTTAAATATTCTTAGTACTATATAATATTTGTGTATCCATTCAATGTATATTTACTTTTTTTCATTACCTATGTTAATTTTTTATTTAGGAGTTATAATTTATTTTGTATTTCCTATTGTGATAATAAATGTGTACAAAAACTAAAATTAAAAAATAAATATCCAAAAAGTGATATTTATCTGATATATATCCTATATATCAGATATTTTGATATTTATTATAAATATCATGATATTTACGAACCCTGATCACAACCCTTAAATATGTTAATGGTAGAGGAGTCACAGGAGTAACTTTAATATAGTGAAAATTGTTTGTCGGTTGTGGGTCTTGAACACGAGTTTTGATATCTACAATACGATTCTATACCACTGAGCTACCTACCCCATTAATTAGAATTATAAAGAGAAAAATTGGCATCAGGATTTGAACCTGGAGTCAATGGAAACAGGATTGGAGTTTTTAAGTTCCCGGTTCAAATCCTGGCGGTATCTCAATTTGATTTCATAAATTTTAAGTATTTACTATAAATATTAATTAAATTTCAATTGCTAAATATTCTCCTTAAATAACAATGTCACTGCATGCGACTCCAAGTCTTTCAGTAAATGAAAAAGTCATGAGATCGAGGCTGTCTATGACACATAACGAAGTAGTGAGAAAAGTTGGAATAAAATTATATTTGATTCACATGGCGGTCGTCGCTTAGTTGGTTTAAAGCTTATGATCGAAGAGCATAGATCTCGGGTTCAAATTCAAGCGGTATCTTAATTTTTCTCTTTAGAATTCATTTTGATTTCATCGATTGTTAATTATTGAATTAAAATGCTAATTAAAATTAAAGAACTTAATACGATTAAATTTTGCACTTTTAAGTTACATTAAAGATCTACAATTAATAATAAATAAAAAATAAATATAAATAAATCATCACGCTTTTTACCTATTACTGGGTGTAGCACTCCACCGTAGCATATCTTAGTAAGTGATATATTTCTTCGCGTGAAGTGCGGTTACCTCTGTTTTCCATCCATTGGCGGCTGTTAACTTCACACTAAGAAACATATCACTTACCGAGATCTGTAACGGCAGAGTACCACATCCAATAATGAGTAAAAAACGTGATGATATATTGATTTATATAGTTTTGTTGTTAGACAATAAAGCGAAAAATATTCGGTTGTTAATTTCCACAAGTGTACCTATAGACGTTCATAAAAAGATGATGAGCGGTCACAACATGGCCTCTGCACCTTGACATGTCAAAATGGCGGTCGTTGAATTATTATTATTAGAAACTTTTCTATTTATGCCTGAGGAAACGTTGCAAGTATTAAATGGAATGAGGTAATTTGATTGAGATTGCGAGTGAAGTGTAAGGACGAGTAATATTTAGTTTGGAGATTAATTATAATGCCTGAAGGTGGTCGAATTATTTGTTTTTATAGTGAATCGTATCTTATTATATTTAAATAAATACATTGGAAGGTAAGTATCCCTGAATTATAATTTTCGTGTCTGATCCTATTATTTATAAAAGCAAGAGGAATGTAAAAAAAATCTTACATTATTTTGTTTGTCTTTCTAAATTCTTTCAGTGGGTGTGAAGCCTTCCTAAAATAGCCCAATTATAATAATTATTTAAAAGGATAAAAAAAATTATTTCGACTGTTTATAAAATGTGAAATGATAGACTTAATAATAAAAAAATAAAATTGACTGAATTCCAAAAAGTCTATCATTTCACATAATAATTATTCTTAATTTTTGAATTTACAACAGATGAATCTATGTAATTCTTTCCTTACTTTATAGAAATGTATTTATTCAGCATTTAATTAAAGTAGGTAATTTAAATAATAAATATATAGTAACTAAACGTAAAAACTTAATTAAGAAACATAAATAAAAACTGCATTTTTATATTTACAATGCAGTATATAAAAAAAGACATAAAAAGTTATTTTTTCTAGCGGAAACTGCATGCACTTTTGAAGATTTATATTCGTGTTAAATTCCACGTAACTATGTATAATTTATGAGGACAGCTCACATGACTCGCAGATGGAAGGACATGGGCCGCTAGCAGGCGGTTTCGCACCCGGACACCCCATGGACAACGATTTAATCGCATGCAGTTACATCATGCCGCGTAACATGTAACGGTGTAGTGTTGTGTGACTTGAATCGCGGAATAGGATTATATTTTTTGGTTATTTTTGGAAGGTTAAGCAATTTGAATTAATAGTAGTTGACTCTTGAAACATAGCAAAACATAAATTTTTACTATCTTTTAAACACCATAAATTAGTCAAAACTTTATTTCGAATTAGATAACTTGTATACTGGTAAATGTTCAAATTTATATAATTTATTCATATTATATTTCAATATTACTCGAGCTTTCAGGCGTCGCGAACAACTGAGAGTGCCCCAATTTTGACGTGAGGTCTATATTCAATGTCCTTAGAACATTTTGTCCCAATTGCATAAAATGATTTTAACTATGTTGTTAACTAACATGTTAAAAGTTAACAGTTGACTGACACCACATTTTACATATATTCTTAATATTATATAATAATTAATTAATATCAGCACTAAAATTCTGATTAATAGTTAAACAACAATGGTAAACTAATATTTGTATCTAATAATTATTAGTTTAATGCATACTATGGAAATTATAACGTTTCAAAGTTTGACATTTCTTGGAAGTGTTTTTTATTCTAGTTCAAATTTTTCACATAGTTAATAACGTGATTATCTGATAATGTTTTATACAACCAGGCATTAACATGTATAGTACATCAAGCGATTATTTGAACAAACAACTTTTATTTAATACTATATCGTATTGCCATGTTTACAGTAGTGATTTCAGTCCAGAAATTAAGACTTTAAATAAATATAACAATTTTTTACATTTAGTCACTTTAAAATTTCGGACATGATAATAAAATTTAATAATTAAATGCGACACAGTATGAAATAAATCGTGGTACGGCTACGTCCGTTAATAATATTTTATAGTACTCATTTCGAAATTCCAGACTCTAATCGATGCTTGTGTGAAAATTTGTCGATACTAACAAACTTTTCTCGCCATGATAGTTGCCCAGTAGTACTGTTGTTCCATGCACATATTTCTGGTTGAATAATATATACACAGTGCTTAGCTGGGAGAGAATGTATAGACACTTGCACAGTTAAACCTTGTATATACATTGCTAAGCCAATAATTTCTGTATGGAACAATTATTTTACTGGGCAATTGCGATGTCAATAGCCCTTCATAAACAGTTTACCTACTTAAATAGTGTCAAGCAATTATCAACTTCCTTAGATATATTTTGTATGACACAAAAAAATATATTTGCGTTAATAGCAAACAAAAAATGTTCACAATTGCATTGATTAGTGTTTAGGGTTGCCACCTTTCTCCGAGTACTGACCCGGAGATTGTCGACGGGTTGGGGGGGGGGGGGGAGGGGGTGTTGGGAGTTAATTCTGCAAAACTCAAATTAAAGCTCATCAATGAACATAAACAACAATATTATAATTCTATAAGCGCTATCGGTACATCACAACTCTTCAGTTATATCATTCTGCCATAACATATTTGTAACTGCGTGACAATGCCTGAGAAACAAATGATTAAACTGCTTACCTGTTCGAATGCAAATACGACGGCAGTTTCTGAGAATCAAACTTAGAAATAACCACGTAGAAATAATTCTAGAGACATATGTATTAAATACAAAATAGGAAGAGTCAGAGTCTCAAGGCTTACATACATAGATGTCGCCACTTTCCATAGATGTGCCAACGAAGTTTGGCACAAATACCGATCTAAGTAAGGCGCGTTTCTATGTATCATATGTGTAAATATATGCTTAAGCCAAAGAAAAGTTTAATTCATTGACACAAAGGACGCGGGCAAATCGGTAGTTAACCCGGAGAATTCAACGCTGATCCGGAGCCCGGAGATTTCGTCTGAAACCCGGAGAGGTGACAACCCTATTAGTGTTTATAGAGGGATGTAATATTATATTATGTAACAAGTTTTATAAACATCTCTTTAGTAACGAGTTTTTTTTTGACATGAGCTAAGCTAAAAGAAGCAAGTGTATAAAAACAGGTATCTAAAGAGTTTATAATAACGAGTCACACACTATACTTTTTCTACAATCGCAAATAAAGACAACAAAACAATTATAAATTTTATGAATTATTAAAAGATGAATTTGAATGAGTTAACAAGATATAAATCTAAACAGTCTATTTACTAACCTAAATAGTCAATGTAAGGATGACGGAGCGGATGCTGCCTCCGCGGTACTCTAGTGCGCGGTTAGCCAGCTAAAAAGAGAAATAACATAAGAAGTTACTCAGTGAGGAATCAACTGCCACCACACACACACACCACAATCACTCAACAGGTGATCGCTCGAAATAACACACATACAACAACACGTCACTCTGAGAGTCGTCTCAAGGACAGCGCCAACCAGGCCCGACGAGAGGGGAGGGTAGGGGGGTAAAATACCCAGGGCCCGTGGAATTCAAAGGGCCCAGATGTGATGCTATTTTATAAATTGCTTTTAATTTTCTACTATTTCACCAATTTTTTATATTCTTTACTAAAACATATATAACGAAATATCTGATACACGTTTTCAACAATTTATTACATTGTATAAAGTACTAAATGACGAAATGCTTGATCAAAGGGCCGGCCCCAGTTGCAAATTTTAAATAATTTATGAGTACGTATCATAGCGTCTAAAACCACAGCGTCGACAACCCATAGTGTCGACAAGTCTATAACCCCGACAACCCATAGCGTCGACAACACCTCCCACTCCAATGTTCATAGCGTATAAATCGTGTTCGTGTAAGTTTGCTTTGCGATGCCATTCTCGCTGCCAAATAGTATAGAAAACGTGTAATAGATGGCGCTGAATATTACAATGAACCAAATGAATCGACAACAAATTTCAAGATTTTTTAATGCAATATATAAAAACAATATTCATATATCCTTTTAATTGTAATAGCTACGTGAAAGTAAATATGATTAAAAAAATTACAAATACTATATGAAAACAAATGCAATAAATTTTATTATTTATTGCTTTTACATTTACATTATATCAACGCTAATATTATATTTTACCAATTTTATTTATAATTAAAAGATTGTAAATTATGATTTATTTTATAATTCTAATTTAGTTATTACCTATATAAATTAAGTGAAATATTCTTGATATTTTATAAATAAAAATACAATTGCATTTAACAGGTTTACTTTAATAGTTGTTTCCAAATTTGAAATATACAGAAATTAAATAAAACTAAAATAGAAGCATACAGTGATAAGTGGTAATCAGTCAATTTTAAAATATTTTTCTAGAAAAAAATAAAATCATTTAAAACTTGAGCAGCAACAATATTGTTAAAATAATGAACAAGTGATGGTACAAACAAATATAGTTTCCATACATCATTTAAAAACAAAACAAAAATCAAATATAAATCTATCTCATTTTGATATTCCAGGCTACTGTTTTCTCGTAAAAATGTATTTAGCAGATTTATAACGTAAATAACTATTACTACCAAAAATAAACTGATCTTTACAGCTTTCGAGTATATTCAATTATATTCAAAGATGTGTCGCCCAAATTATTGTGGACAAAAATCATTTAAATAGATACAAGTTTGTAGAGAATAAAATTCTATTTCTAAATCGGTCAACCTTTCTTATTGTACTTGTTTAATTACTGTAAGAATTGAATTTAAAATTGCCTAAAATTAGCTATTTTATTTTTAAATACTACTAACCGTGGAAGAAAACTAAATTCATGTAAATATCATAATTATTAAATTATATATTTCAATAGTACACATCATAATTGACATTTGATTAAAATAATAAATATTTAGTCTTCTAAATATTTGGTAACTTTTTAATCATAATTAAAATGTTTTACAAAACTATGTAGATCTGGTGAATATAGTGGCTGAAAAATGAATTCGATCCGCAATTCGTAAGTTTTGGCCATGACGACTGTCAACGTGTTGTCTTCTTCTTTAAATATTGCCTTCAGGTTGTTAAATAATACTGCGTATATTGTGTTACTTTTTTTGACATGATCGATAAACACAATTCCGTGACAATCCTAAAAAAACAAAAACAGTCACGGCACAATATTATATTACATTCATTTTTACAAAAACGTTCACATCTACTGACACAATCGTCAGTCAAACAATAGCCAAGTGTCAAAAACAGCTGAAATTTTCAGAGATATCTTTCAAAACATGTACAATTATAGTACTAGAATAGTTTTACCGAATGACTACACTTACATATATTGAGGTTCAAAACTTTTTAGACAATTCTCGTATATAAATCCCAATGCTAAAACAAAAACGATTTCCAGTAATTGTCGCAAATGCTCCAATATTATAATATATGTATTCACAAAGTAATTGTAGTGTATAACCAGTTCTTCGTACTCACACTAATTTGATATTTGACAGTAGTTATTGCATCGTTTTGTTTCATTAAAACAATCTGAAACTAGAAAAAATTAAATTGTATTCCTTTTATATATATCTTATAGTGAAAAATAACATACTGATTCCTGATATATACATATTTGTGAAGGTAAACTTAACTTCTAAAATTGTTAAAAGGTCCAGAAAACCAGAGTAATCCTGGCATCCAATACTAGCAGGCACTTTTGACGTATAGTATATTGTCAACAAACTACATAATAAGTATAACCATGGTCAACTAGATGTTTTACACATTATTTATTATTAAAAATCATCTTAAATAAATGGAATATAGTCTTACAGTAGTTCATTCTATTATATTACCTGATTTTAAACAATAATACATTTATTTATTGGATATTAAGAAAGATATGATTTTAATTATAACAATTACGCGCCAAATATGAATCTGCTAATAAAATTTGGTTGTGATGTTTAGGATATAAAAATTCGTTTCCACCCCTAATAATTGATGTGCCTCAATTATTTTTTACATGTACTTACAAAACATCCCTATATATATTTTAAAATAAGTTCGGTGTCAAGTAACCCCAGAGCAAGGTGATAATAATTTTTTTAATTAATAATATATCAATTTTATATTAGAAAATTCGTATCAACCCTAAATAGTTTATTTACCTAACATATTTTTATATATGAAAGTACACTACACCCCTGGGGATATTGTAAAACTAGTTCGATGACTAGCAACCCCGGACCAAGGTGGTAATTAATTTTATCCACAATCAACTCATAATATGCATTTATTTGTGCTCATTGCAATTGTATAAAGGGACAAATTATACACTAGTGGAATAAAGTAATTTTATTCCACTGTTAAAACAATGAACGAATAATGCACAGAAATCAGTCAAATTGATTGAATTACTTATTAATAAAACATTAACATTTATATTAACACTTAAATCATTGTTTGTTTTATCTAATTTGATGTCCTTTCCATTGATAACAATCTTATTGCTGGCGCTATTTTCGGAATTTGTACGAATTATCGATGTCTTCTCGGGAATCGGTTTGTACCCCTTACATTCACTCTTCAAATAAGCTGTCAGTTTGCTATATTTTGAAATATCTATATTTTCGTTAACTTTTATGGTAGCCTTCAACGTGGAATACGTAGATCACGCTGATGAAACCGCATACTTTTTCTTGATATTATAGAAATATGTAAGTACATGTAAAAAGTAATTGAGGCACATCAATTATTAGGGGTGGAAACGAATTTTTATATCCTAAACATACACAACCAAATTTTATTAGCAGATTCATATTTGGCGCGTAATTGTTATAATTAAAATCATATCTTTCTTAATATCCAATAAATAAATGTATTATTGTTTAAAATCAGGTAATATAATAGAATGAACTACTGTAAGACTATATTACATTTATTTAAGATGATTTTTAATAATAAATAATGTGTGAAACATCTAGTTGACCATGGTTATACTTATTATGTAGTTTGTTGACAATGTACTATTCGTCAAAAGTGCCTGCTAGTATTGGATGCCAGGATTACTATGGTTTTCTGGACCTTTTAACAATTTTAGAAGTTAAGTTTACCTTTACAAATATTTAGAAGAAATATCAGGAATCAGTATGTTATTTTTCACTATAAGATATATATAAAAGGAATACAATTTAATTTTTTCTAGTTTCAGATTGTTTTAATGAAACAAAACGATGCAATACTACTGTCAAATATCAAATTAGTATGAGTACGAAGAACTGGTTATACACTACAATTACTTTGTGAATACATATATTATAATATTGGAGCATTTGCGACAATTACTGGAAATCGTTTTTGTTTTAGCGTTGGGATATATATACGAGAATTGTCTAAAAAGTTTTGAACTTCAATATATGTAAGTGTAGTCATTCGTTAAAACTATTCTAGTACTACAATTGTACATGTTTTGAAAGATATCTCTGAAAATTTCAGCTGTTTTTGACACTTGGCTATTGTTTGACTGACGATTGTGTCAGTAGATGTTAGCGTTTTTGTAAAAATGAATGTAATATAATATTGTGCCGTGACTGTTTTTGTTTTTTTTAGGATTGTCACGGAATTGTGTTTATCGATCATGTCAAAAAAAGTAACACAATATACGCAGTATTATTTAACAACCTGAAGGCAATATTTAAAGAAGAAGAAAATGCCTTTCCACCAAGACAACACGTTGACAGTCGTCATGGCCAAAATTTACGAATTGCGGATCGAATTCATTTTTCAGCCACTATATTCACCAGATCTACATAATTTTGTAAAACATTTTAATTATGATTAAAAAGTTACCAAATATTTAGAAGACTAAATATTTATTATTTTAATCAAATGTCAATTATGATGTGTACTATTTAAATATATAATTTAATAATTATATGATATTTACATAAATTTAGTTTTCTTCCACGGTTAGTAGTATTTAAAAATAAAATAGCTAATTTTAGGCAATTTTAAATTCAATTCTTACAGTAATTAAACAAGTACAATAAGAAATGTTGACCGATTTAGAAATAGAATTTTATTCTCTACAAACTTGTATCTATTTAAATGATTTTTGTCCACAATAATTTGTGCGACACATCTTTGAAGAAATAATTAATTGAATATACTCGAAAGCTGTAAAGATCAGTTTATTTTTGGTAGTAATAGTTATTTACATTATAAATCTGCTAAATACATTTTTACGAGAAAACAGTAGCCTGGAATATCAAAATGAGATAGATTTATATTTAGTTTTGTTTTTGTTTTTAAATGATGTATGGAAACTATATTTGTGTGTACCATCACTTGTTCATTATTTTAACAATATAGTTGCTGCTCCAATTATAAATGATTTTATTTTTTTCTAGAAAAATATTTTAAAATTGACTGATTTCCACTTATCACTGTATGCTTCTATTTTAGTTTTATTATATTTCTGTATATTTCAAATTTGGAAATAACTATTAAAGTAAACTTGTTAAATGCAATTGTATTTTTATTTATAAAATATCAAGAATATTTCACTTAATTTATATAGATAATAACTAAATTAGAA
Source organism: Pterostichus niger (assembly GCA_947425015.1). Taxonomy (NCBI): domain Eukaryota; kingdom Metazoa; phylum Arthropoda; class Insecta; order Coleoptera; family Carabidae; genus Pterostichus; species Pterostichus niger. Next base: position 20,112,609 of record OX380344.1, on the reverse strand, counting down.
TTATAAAATAAATCATAATTTACACTCTTTTAATTGTATATAAAATTGGTAAAATATAATATTAGCTTTGATATAATGGAAATGTAAAAGCAATAAATAATAAAATTTATTGCATTTGTTTTCATATAGTATTTGTACTTTTTTTAATCATATTTACGTTCACGTGTAGCTATTACAATTAAAAGGATATAAGAATATTGTTTTTATATATTGCATTAAAAAATCTTGAAATTTGTTGTCGATTCATTTGGTTTATTGTAATATTCAGCGCCATCTATTACATGTTTTCTATACTATTTGGCAGCGAGAATGGCAACGCAAAGCAAACTTACACGAACACGATTGATACGCTATGAACATTGGAGTGGGAGGTGTTGTCGACGCTATGGGTTGTCGGGGTTATAGACTTGTCGACACTATGGGTTGTCGACGCTGTGGTTTTAGACGCTATGGGATGCTTCGTAATTTATACACTATTCAAAAGTACATTATTACATTGTTGCATTTTTGTTTCTTATATTACTACATTGTATACAACACACATAGGCAAAGGCTCTATACATTTGTGCGTAGTGCTGTTTTGGTATCCCCTGCATTTATCGAATATGCAACTAGATATTAGATAGTCATACAGTAAGTATACAATACACATCGCTGCACCAATTAACTCAGAATTTTGTATTTAATTTTATTTATATTGTTATAACTTTATTTAGATATTAATAATTCTTATTGTTGTCATACATATATTTATAAATATATTTTTTTTGGTATCTTATATTTAATTAATAAATATTCAAAGTTAAAGGAGGCCCGAATTTTTTTTTCCCGGGGCCCGCTTTTTCTCTCGGCGCTCCTGGCGCCAACCAGAGTGACCAGAACCAGTGCTCAACACCCACCCACCAAATTGCCTAATCTGGGCACCGGGAGTCAAGTAGAAACCCACACTCCGCCCGCAATCGCGGGGTGTTAGCGAAACGTTGGGCACCTCCACCGTTGGCACGAGGGCTAGCGGGTCGTGCCCCGTCAACCCCGCAGGGGACTTCCCTGGAGTGACCACAGCATACACAAGGAAAGGATCACATACACATACACCACATGACTCAACTCACCAATTCGTTCTCAAGTAATCTCCCAACCTAACACAACACGATATACAACTTATCACTCACAAATCTCACCACAAACTGGAATGAAATGCAAAGTTAATTAGCTATTTAAATGAAGTTCTTATCCAACGGCACTCGTAATCCACCTAAACGCTAGATCGAAGTAGAAAACATAATCAATTAAGAAATAAAGACCTTACGTGAAAAAGTGACGCTAACAGAAAAATTAAATTCAGGGGCGTATCTGGGGTACTTGGCGCCTGGGTTCTGAAGCAGAATGTGGCGCCCCGAGGCGTGCGCCGCAGGCGAAAATTTTGGAGCACAAAAATGCGATACGGTACTCCAAATATGTGGAATTTTATACTCTACGATACAGAAAAAGTAAGGCAGTAAGCCGACATGCCGTACTATGCGAAACTTGCGTGTAGATTTAGAGCAATAAGCAAACTCATGACAAATAATATGTTATTCACCTTAGCGTAGAATAATAGAACATTGTTTGTCTAGAAAAATAACTATTTTTTAAATAAATATTTTATTATATAGTTTCTTATAAAATTAAATAAAGATACAAAAAAACAAAAAGATATTAGTTCACTACATACAATTATACAAATAACAAAATAACATATCAATACATGTAAATTAAATTTACAATAAAACTACTTAAATACACATAACTATACCGCGCGTTCCACGTAAAGGTTGGCATAGAGAAATAACATGTGAAAAAAGGTTTTTGTAAATAAAAAGTGTCCGGTAAAAAATTATGGTACAATATTGCACATGACCATACTTGACCTATCCACACACATTATTTCATACAGATTACTTCATTTTAATGCCACAAATTAGAGAAATTAATGAAAATAGTTCGAGAAAATCGCCTACTAATTATGATTTTTTGTGACAGCTTTGTCATAGAAACAGAAGCTGTCACTATAACCGTCAAGATTTGTTGTGAATATTAAGAAATCTTGACAGTTAACTTTATATTTCATACATTAATCACATTACTTCGCGATGTTTTGTAATTAAAGGCCTTAGTACGATAGTAGGTACCTACATTTGGTATTCATTTAATTACTTTATTTATTTTACAAATATTTATTTTAACTTTTGCCGTCTGTCGCCCTTTTATGCTGGCGCCCGGGTTCTGGGAACCCCAAGAACCCTGGGTTGGAACGCCCCTGATTAAATTACATTGACAGATGTGTGAAGCAAATTTCACCCCGTGGTAAATATTTCAACCCGTGACTAAAATGTTCGAAACCACGGCTTGTCAATATGTGATTAAGATGTTTTTTTTTTTTTTTTTAAATTTATATATCGGACCAACTACTAAGGTCATATGCCGATATGTCCTTTGCATGGTCGCCACGGGCGGGACCCGAACCCACGACCTTATGGTTGTGAGTCAGGCCCTCAACCCGCGCGACCATCACGCGGGACAGATTAAGATGTTATTTAGCGCCATAGAAACCAATACGTTAAAGGACATATTAATAACGGAAGTAGATCAAATGATCGTTGGTTAGAAAAATTGGCAATCATAGTTCAGTGCATAAAATCGAGATAACTTACGCAAGAAGTTGTGCGTTCAAATTTTTCTGATTTCAATTTACATAAAAATAAAATTGAATTCAAGTGGTTTTGTAATTTTATATAAATGTTATTTATTTATTTATTGCACACGTTAATAACGATAAAATAGATCGCAAAAAAATATATGATTTACAATCTAATGTATAATTTAGAAAGATATTCAATCAGTGAAATAGTTTTCTCATTCAAAACTATCGTAACACGTCGAAATTTTCAATTAAATTTGATTCTAGCAACGCCTCAAATTCGATTAGGCTATCAAGCACGCACAACGCACAGTAGCCGTTCCAGGTGTAATAGAATACATAATAACCAGTTGTATTATTTATGACTGTGCGTAGCAAGAAGAGGCAGCTGTACGCAATAAAAATAACAGAATCTTTTCTCATAGGTATCGTAATGATGGCAACGGAGATTAAATTCTTCGGTGTGAGTGTACAAATATGGACGGGATTATTGGATACAAATTGATGTGTTCGGAATGATAGTTATGATTGAGAAAAACTGTTTTCAAATTGAAGTTTCAAGTTATGGGAACGGATTTGTTGTCTGTGTTTGACGCAGGGACGGACTCACTTTCTTTTTATAGTTTTCAGAAGGGCCTTAAAAATCCAAGCGCCAGCCCTGGTTAGGTATTAAATAAATATTATTTCTCTACGATTGCTATGAAAAGTTGACAATTACCCTCTTTTGTCATCGTAAAGTTTTCTGTGGAACAATCGAAAAGATGTTGAATGCGCGCTTATTTCAATAGTTACCAGGGATACAAACAAAACAGAAACATGTCATATTGACAGTTAACAGAACGAATTTATTTTCAGTACGTATACGTTTTTTAATAATTTAAGATGCAATCGTAGAAAAAATTATGTGTGTATCACGAGCATAAAGTATTTTTGTTCCTCTTGCACTATTGCAGTTCTCGCCTTTGGCTCACGCTGCAATTACCGTGTTCGAGTAACAAAGAATTACTTTACGCTCTTAATACACAAATAACTATTTTGATCATTACTTTTGCTTTATTATGACTAAAATTAAAATGCGATATATTACTTTTTTAAACCCCATTCTTTTTTATCTGCAATATATTTATTTTATGGGGTAGGTGGCTCAGTGGTATCAAGTCGGCCTGTGGATTTTGAGAACCCTGGTTCGATCCCCACAAGCGACAAACAATTTTCACCAATTTAAATCTACCCCTGTGGCTCCCCCTCCACTAATATGTTTGGGGGCCATGATTTGACGGCTGGTAACAGCACTTCACGCGAAAAAATATATCACTTACCGAAATCTGCTTAGGCAGAGTGCTACACCCAGTAATGGGTAAAAGGTGTGATGATATATTATTTATTATTATTATTATTATTATTATTATTATATTTATTTTACTTAAATAATATTTTGTGTACAATTAAAACGTACACGGTCACTATTTAATGGATGGCCTTTGGTCGAATAATTTTAATACACTTCTAAATTGTTTGGTTAATAATCTAAGCATTGCGGTATTATTACAATCCGAAATCTACACTATCATAATATGTTATATTTTTTAAACGTATTAGTCATATCCGGTATAAACATAAATGTCAACATACTGGGATATCATCTGAGATACACTGATAAAAGGTTATCAGAATATAAGTTCTTAAAATGATTGCTAAATTATAAACTAAACCAAAGTCGGTATGGCATTTATTATCATGGTTTCAATAGAGGAAAAATCAAGGTGTTATTTACTTGTATTTGATCAACGATTTAAATAGAAAAAATAATACTTTCGACATTTCCTTCATTTGATCTCAAAAATTAAGAATAACAAATAACATAATTTGCGGGCTATTTAACAATAATAAGATTAGAAAAAAGATTTAGATGCAGAATTCATACACAATTTATTTTAATCGTTTTCTCTAAAGTTACTACGGAAGCACTAGTAGCAGAGAAATTATAATAAATAAATAAATATATCATCACGCCTTTTAACTATTGTTGGATGTGGCATTCTGCCGTAGCAGATCTCCGTAGGTGATATTTTACGTGTGAAATGTGGTTACCAGCTGGCAAATAATGGCCACCAAAAATGTTAGTGGAAGGAGAACCATAGGGTTTGTTTTAATATAGTGAAAATTGAACTCAAGTTCTCAAATCTACAGTCCGACTCGATACCACTGAGCCACCTACTCCAAAGAAATTATTTCCTAAATTAATTTATACCACAGTATTCTCAGGTTAATTTGTATTTTAAGTGATTGACAAATAGATATAAAAATTAATCCTAAATAATAATTTACACAACACATAAAAAAAGGTAATATTTAAATACGCATTTCTATATACAAAGTTCATCTATTCTGTACAATACTACTTTACTTTACATTGTTATTAACGACGGTCGTGAAAACAATTTTATCGTCCCCTGCTATCAGATTTTAAAAGCTAATAATATACAAATTTTCAAAAAGAATATTTTTTCGGATTGAATTCAATTAAATTTATTGTTACAAATACAAATACAATTATTTGCATAAACAAATTAGAATACTCACGGCTTGAAAACACTGTCCGTATGTATAGTAATTTTAATATATTATTCCTAATATCAAAAAAAGAAGAAATAAAAAAATAAGCTTTTATAAGAGGGATATTGGAAATAGGGTATTTATACCATTTCAAATAAATTATTATCGTTGAATTAAAAAGTAAAACATATGAAATCTAAATAATTTATACCTGTTACGATAAAAGGATGAAAATAAATGTCAAAGTAAAAGAGATATTAACTACTCAGGATATTGTTAAATACTGCAAAACTATTTTGGACAGCAGGTTATATACATAGTTCAGCAGGACGCGGGACAACCAAGTCCACAGCGAAACAATCCCGCTCAAATTCGAAAGTCGGATAACCCTGTCTGCTATTAGCAATGTCTATTAAAATTGCTAAAATAACAAATATTTGTTGAAGACAAGGTTACATAATTGTATTTATAAGTATACAACGGCTTTTGAATTAAAATTTGTAATAAATTTTATAGTTTTTTGCATAAAAAATATTGTCTCGCACGTGAAAAGTGTCTGGCGTTCTTAGAAGCAGACAGAACTGTTATTTCACGGAGTAGATATACAAATATCTCTTTTCTAATAATAATAATAGTGACTAAAGAAGAAGAAGAAGAGTGGTGTGTTCATTATATTTAGGCAGTGCTGCCAAGATTACTTAAATTAATAACAATAAAATGTAAAATGTGTGCCTTGGAATTTTTTGTTTTACAAATACGAGTACTTTTCTTAACACCTAAATAGGAATGATGGTGTAATGAACAAAATTATTCTTACTCACATATAATTAAAATATTAATGAGAATCATTATTCAGGGAGTTTGTTGTAAAGACATTTTACTACAAACTCATCGCAAAATATAATTTATTGCGCTACAAGAGAGACATTTGATATATAATAAATTATATTTAATTTATGGCTGACTTTAAAATTCATGTCCTTATAAATAATTCCATAGTTGTTAACCAATACAATACAGTTAGAAAAGTATATTCAAAATCTGTCAAACATCGCTAAAATAAAATTTATGTTCTGAGAAGATGAGCCATAAACGCAGACATCTCAATTTAGTTAATTTCGAAAATTAATTTTCAGATTTTGAATGGCACAGTTTTCGTTTAATTTAGTGAAAGTCGCCATGTTAAAAGTTTATATCTTTGCGTTTTATTGCAGTTATTAATTGTTGTCTTTTATAATCAACCTGGCTGTTTTAGATTATGATAATGAATTTGGTAATAAAAATTTTGAGTTATGAACCTGTATTTTTTGGAAAGACCGTTAGCGCATCATTAAATTTTTAATCAAAAATTAACATGGATTTTTTGTTTTATTTCTTTTTAATGTCTACATCAAATACTTAAAAGGATATTGAGGCGGATTAAACATGTTTATGCGATGTTTTGAAACTCTTCATTTTTATACAAGAACTAATTTATGTATGAAGAAGACAACAATTAAAAATTAGAATGTTCAAGTTTTTGAAATATTTTTAAATGAACAACATTGTAAAAGGTTTATTAGTTATTCAAATGAAATTCGTGGACACTTTGTATATTTTATCTGAGAATTACTGTTGATCACATTTTTTCAATTTTCATTATATAATACTGTTCAAAAACTTATCATTTGTTTAATTTAATTATTATTTACTTTTTTTCCATGACCTGTGAATTTTCTGGAAAATATATAACTTTTGTTTTTTAAATGGAACTTTCTTTATATTTTTATGGAATAACGTTCTAAATCATAAACTTTTATTTATTTATTTTGTTTAAGATTTAATAATTCTCTAAATGCAGAAACAACCCAATATTATCTAGTTTTGTGAGTTCTTCTTAAATGCCCCCATATTAAAACAGTATTAATCAAAGGCGGATTCAGAAATCGTATAAGGGGGGAGGAGGCAATTACCCTTTTTTTCGTACCGATATTTTTTTAAGATAAACAAGAAAAAGAGTTCAGAATATACATATATTTCTAAACCGCTGTATCTTCTGTCGCTATACAATCGGATGTTAAATTACTATATTAAAACGTCTGTTTTTTTACCTAAGCGGCTTTAATGAAATGTCCTGATGCAGATGCATCAAAAGCAAGTCCTACAAGACGTTCTTCAGACATGTAACTTCTATTTCTTTCTAATTCGAATGAAACAAATGAAACCCTCTTCCCGTGGATCCACCCTTGGTATTAATGAAATCGTCAGATGAGTGACAGAGATTGCTACAAATTCTAATTCGTTACTTCGGTGCAAGAGAAGGTCAAATAATATATTGTAATAAAAGTGTTGAAAAGGTATCATTGGAAAGCATTTCATTCACACAAGTTTTTCAATGGTCTTTCAATACGTATATTACATATTCTTTTTTCCTACGACAATTTAGCATTTTACTCTATACGAAATTATTCAATTTTTAGATCTTTTATCTCAAATAATATCAAAAGTTATTGCGAATTCTATTGTACCATTGTCATTTTTGTATTTATAACAACCGAAAAATAAAAATGTCACTTTGTAGACACATGAGTGCAGAAAAAATCACTTTTTGCATGCTAATGTATGCAGATAATGAGTACTTTCCGCACTGTAGTAGGAAATCAATATTGTTTATTGCTTCAGTGTGAGAGTTGACTTATGTATAAAGATTTTAATTCTTTTTTTAGATTTACTGCTAGATGTTTTATAGGTTAGAATGTAAGAAGAACGTGTTTTTTTTACATAATAAAATATTCCTAACAAAATAAATAATAATAATGTCAATGTGCAACATATCCGTATAGTGTATACAAATAAATATCCATATTTCTATGTTTTATATTTAATGCCAATAAAATAAATAAATTTGTATTATTTTATTGTTATTTTAATTGCTTTTAAAGACAAAAACTATTATTGTTTCATAAATCAGTAAAATTGATGACTGTATATAGGAATATTATTCATAAGTGCATTACACTTATGACTTATGGGACTTTACTACAATATTTTTTTCAATTTTAGTATTTTACTGTTAGCTCATAAAATTTTATATCGAATTTTCCACATCCTCTAACGTCAAAATGAATCATTTTCTTTGATCATTAACCACAGTTTAATGTGATGCATTGACAATGACGTTTAATTTTCCATTGTATTGTATTGAACAATTATTTTTATTTTTAAACACGATTGCCTAATATTATGTAATTGCTTTATTTATTTATATCATTTCTTATATTATCGAAAGGGAAAATAAATTCCGTTTAAATTGAAAAGAAAACAGTGAAAATAAATGTGTAAATATATCTCTATCTACTCCAATGTAAATAATGTAGATAAATTCTGGATTATTTGTATGTGGTCAAACCGCAAATTGTAGTTTGAGATAATATTTTTAACGCAATAATTTATATGCATTTAAGTTTGCGCAAATATAATACAAGAATTTTCAATTATATATTTGAATATTGAAATTATCTATAATTTACAAAAGGTATTCGTAGATATATTTTCAAGAATAATTTGCAATAAATTATATTTATCGATAGTATTACTGAGAAATGAGGTGTATAGATATTATTTCGAATTTGTTACATGTTTAAACATTTACTTGAGTTCTATTAGAAGTTCTTTGTTAACCTTATCCATTCTTCGTATGTTTTAAACAAATTTTGGCAATTAAGAAATGCATAAAATTAAATTTATTAACTGATTAAAATGCAACATAATTACAGCATTCATTCAGTATTTAAAAAAACTGTAGTTATTCTATTAAAAGGATTAATTGAATATATATAGTGAATATTGATGACAGTTTTAGAAATGGCCTTCAACGACATATCCTGGATGCACAACAAATTATTATCGCCAAACCCTGTTGACATTGGAAAAATAATACATGAAATATTTCATTTTCTCGACAAATATTATTTAAATTAAATTTATGGACGCATGATATTTTACATACTATCCGTTTTTTTATCAGTAACATAATTAACATTTTATTCAAATTTATTAAGCAAATTAATCATCAACTAAATTTTTAAATCTGTAGAATTCTGCGCTAAGATGTTCATGTAAATCATTCTGAAATAATTACATAACTTTTCTATTCGCTATGAGGACCACACAGATCATTATATCACTTTAAAATACATAAATTTGCAACTATATTATGCATTATTATACAGTTCTTGAATTGATCAACTGGAATCCGAAAGAACACGAAATGCTTTTACTATAAAGGTCTATTAAGTATACTCGACTAAGTCTATCGATTGGCCATACTAAAGTATTTTGGACAATGACTAATTTTGTCATTTAAATTGTATAATAGATAGCAGTCACAAAATGGCAAAATATTAAAAAATAATATTATGTAAAATTTTCTAAAATTTATATAGTGGTGACATAAGATGTTGCCTCTCTTACTGTTATAAAGTAGGCATAGTCATGAATGTGGATTAAGCGAAAAAGGTGTGCCAGATATGCATATTAAACGAAGATTACTATTAAATTTTGTTCGGCAATATGGTGGTGTGGTTAGCGTTACAGCATTCGAATCCGCAGATCCCGAGTTTGAATCCGACTCAAGCTAATAATTATATGAACTACCACAATGCGGTTCGGTGAGTGTGGTACTGTAATTGCGATTAAGTTCCTGTTGTGCAGTCTAATGTCAATAAATAAAGAAACATATTTGATTATTATTTCCTATTCTGTACAAGAGATACTTAATAACAATTATAGTAAAAAGGACCTACAACTTATAGTAGAATAACTTCTTTTTTAATATATACAAGTTTTTTTTTTAATCCATAAGATTTTTGTTCATTTTAATAAGTCGAATGATATAATTTTATAACTGTTATTTGTGTATTAAGACCGGAAATTGATTCTTTGTTACTCGAACACGGTAATACAGCGTGAACAGAAGGCGAGAGCTGCAATAGTGTAAGAGGAGCAAAGACACTTTACGCTCGTGATACATACATAATTTTTTCTACGATTGCATCTTAAAATTATTAATAAACGTATACGTTCTGTCAAATGTCAATATGACAAGTTTCTGTTTTGCTTGTAACTATTGTTATAAGCACGCATTTAATATCTTCGTCGCGCGTTGCCATCGGAAACGCGCAAATTTATTTTTTTTCGATTGTTCCACACAAAACGTAACTTTATGATAACAAATGATATTGTAATTGTCAACTTTTCATAGCAATTTGCGTTTCAGAAACACGTATTTTAAAAGAGGGATTTTTACAACACATGTGACTAAAATTTAGTTTAATTTTGTTTTTGTTTTTTTGCTTTGAAATTCGCTTGAAAAGTTGACAGTTTTCATATATATATTAAGATACGATCATACACTCTTATTTTACCGCACGGCAAGCGGTTAATGTCAACTTTCTGCAATCGACTGATAGTTGACAATGTTTACTTTCTGTTGGATCGTTAAAACAAATAATACGGCGCAAAAGATATATACGAGTATATCTGTTCTCTATTCTCGTGGACGCGTGAAATCGTTTTGGTTCAATATATAAAATATGATTTACGAAACCGGTGTACAGGAGCGAATGGATGAAGGTTTGTTGCGTGATGATGGATTTTGGTTGTGAGGAAAGAAAGAGCTCGTATGGAGGAAGTGTTAATGTGGTCGAAACGAGTATCGTGTGTCAGGATGAAAATGTTAATGTGCACTGATGCTCTATGAATGTTTCAGGGGTTCGTGCTGCCCCATTTAATAGGATATAGCGTGATGTTATGTATGTATGTATATAAAATAGAAGTATTTGTATATAATAACTTTTAATTGTCCCATATATATTTTTACTTTTCGAATTTGAAACACCAATCCACCGCATAAAAGCATACAATGCATACATTGTACCAACACACAAATCTCATACATACGCATGAGTCAACTTAGCAGAACGCTCTCGATGCGGAAGTATCTACATGTCGGGTGATACCATTCCATCGAGCCATTGTCCGCGTTATTTCCTCTACGTTGTGTGTGCGCCCACACTCACGCTTGCTCTCAGAGGCGGACATCTAGATCTCTTGGTATCGGTGAAGCACCAAGGTTAAGTCAAGGACACATACCTGGGATGATGGAGAGTCTAGCAAATGAATAAAGTACGGATCTGTGGTTATGATGATTAACGCAGTGTGTAGATTTTAATTGGTAAATTATAGGCATGACATTGCAGTAAATATGAGGATGTAGTTTTTTTTTAGTGAATAATGTCATTGTTATTTTTACAGTCATCCGGATTACCGGTTTTTAGATTTATTGTTTTCTAGTGCATTTTTTTTTGTAAGTTGTTCTACCTGCAAAAAATTATATGGAACTTGTTCAGTTTAACTATAAACAGGGGAATAATTGTTTATAATTAGAATTTTAATCTATTTTCAAAGAAAACTATTCACCACAACAATTATAAAACAATAAAATTAAAAAAGAAAATAATTCGATAGCTGTAGAAAACATAACAAAATATAAGCAGGTTGTGCAAATAAAAAACTGTGGCATAAGGAAAATAAATACTTTTGACTCATGGTCAATTGCACCAACAAAATTTAAATTTTAAACTTGATTTAAATAAATAAAAGAAAATTCAATGACAATAACACCAATTATGGGGTAGATGGCTCAGTGGTATCGAGTCGGCCTGTGGATCTTGAGAACCCTGGTTCGATCCCCACAGCCGATAAACAATACTACACCTGTGGCTTCTCTTCCACTAATATCTTTGGGGGCCGTGATTTGACGGCTGGTAACCGCACTTCACGGGGGAAAAATATATCATTTATCGAGATCTGCTTAGACAGAGTGCCATACCCAGTAATGGGTAAAAGGCGTAATGATATATTTATGTATTTATTTAGTAACACCAGTTATTACAAGTTTTCAAAAAATTTCTTAGTATCATTATTTCTTTAACCCAATTTTAGAATTTAACTTTTAGAGATGGAACTCGCCAGAAAGTAAATAATAATTGTAGAAGATTAAATTCTGTGCCTACATACATACATTTATTTATTTATATTTATTTATGTTACGTTGTACAACATGAATTTAACGTCAATTACAGTACTGAGTCCGCACTTACCGAGCCACAGTGTGATAGTTCATATAATGTTTAGCTTGAGTGCGATTCGAATTCCGTAACGCTATATACACTACTGTTCTGACGTACTGACATGCATAACATCACGCTATATCCGATCAATACACGAACCCTAGGAACATTCACTTATCAGATTCATCAAATAATTAGTCCTTGTCAAACATTCATATTAAATTAAATAATATGGCTAAGGGCCAGTTTCTCATCTCCGGATAAAGCACCCTCTTACTATTGACAGGATAATTGAAAAAACTATCGCATGAGAATAAAGTGGGTGAAGTAATCCAATGAAATAAGTAAATGATCTAATATAAATTATGTTTTTGTATCAGTTTGTTGTCAATATTACCATAGTCATTTAAAATGTCCGCAAGGGTAATGTTATATACTATATAATGGCTGGTAGTAAGGATTCGGTTCTAACTTGGCTTTAACTAAAACGATGCAAGAGAAATTTAGACGTGACAACGTTGTAAATAATTCTCCTTGGTTACGAACTAAATACGAATTATTTGACATTAGCTGCCACAGTCATAAGTATAAAATAAAACTGAAAAACAATCATTCATTTTTTTAATGTAGTAGAAAAATAGTAAAAAATAATAATTTTTGATGAATTTTGTTTAATGCCTACGGCACACTGGTCGAAGAGCGTCGAAGAGCTCTTCGATGAAACAACAGAACGCACCCGTCATCGACGAAAAATAGAGGCTCCTCTATTTCCATCGAAGAGCTTATCGATGAAACGAACATGTCTCATTTCACTCGTATCTTTTGTATCTCATTTCACGTTAGCATATTTTTGAAATTTAATTTTTCTTTCTCAACTTTAGAAGCTTTTATTTTTCGTCAATGACGGGTCTGTTCTGTTGTTTCATCGAAGAGCTCATTGATGCTCTTCGATGCTCTTCGACCAGTGTGTAATAAGCATAAGGTAAGTCATATGATTAATGTCAACTTATTTGTATCTGTAGTATTATAAACAACATTTCTGTTGCTGAGTTTTAGCTAAAACCAGGTTAGGAACGAGCTCTTAGTTCAGCCATTGGAAAGATATAAAAAGAATTTTAACAGAAATGAAATAAATGAAGTGTGTAGTTTGATTTAAATGTAAAAGTAGCATAAATATGGTATATTATTAATAATAAAAATTCCGGTATAGGTCAGTAAATTTTTCAATGAACTAATCACAAATTTTCAAAACCACGAGACAAACCCAACACTCATAATTATATCATAAACAATATTCTATAATTATTCTCCCACAATGTTCCTCTTCCGGTGATAGGCGTTTGTTTATTTGGTTTATGATGCGTGTGTTTTCTATAATTAACGCAGCAGTTTTTTTCCCCAAATACGGTAAAACAATGACATAAGCGCGGCAACGTAGCTACTTTGCGGTGAGCGGCAACCGAACGTCAGCGGTGGCGGTGACAAAGTGTCGGCGCAGCAACATGCGGCAACGAACGGAGCCACCGGAAGGATGTGACTGCACGGTAACGAGAAATCTTTGGAAAGTACCTAATTGTGTTTCAACTCTTTGTTTTGATCATTTCTTTTGTTGTTTTGTGAGTAAGTTACTCGTTTGTTTACGTTTTGTTTATGAGTAAGTGGTCTGTAGTTTTAATAGAGGAAAATGTGTGACAATAATTGTAGGTTTAGTTGGGTTGTCCCCGACTATATACCTAGATAAAATTTTCCGGTCTAGTTACTTTTTTTTGTAAATAATCATAATAACATACTTATTTTATATTTTAATATGCATTTTCCTTATTCTTCGTTTAAATAAAAAGACTGATGATGAAATATTTTAGAAAGATGAACAAATTTTGTATTTTTTAAATCAATTTACACTATTCATTTTGCTTACTTAATTATATCCCCTTAGTTATATCTGCCATGGATCAACATACGATCCATGTGCTTGAAACATGAGAAAATACTTGATTGCTATTGGTTAGAGGTAGGCTGTGGATATGTAATTTCATATTACACTAGTATAATATGAGCATCTTTAGAGTTAAATACATAATGACGGAATTATTTTGGAGTTGCAGATAAAATATATTACTTTTGTCACAAATTTGAGCACACCGGGTTGTAGAAAAAAAAATTATTATTCAATGCTAAATATGCTTCTTCTTCTGCAATATTTATTTGTTACTTCAAACAACAGAAACAATCTCAATTCGTCGTTTTCAAACCAATTGCAACAATTTTTTATAGGTCCGAATTGATATGTTTTTAAATAGTACTAATTTCTCAAAATTATTTGTAGTATTCAGTCAACTGACAAGCTTAATAACAGTTTGCACCAACGATACTAAAGTTTTAAGTTTGAAAAACTAGTCTTAATAATATCGCATCAAATACAGCAATGTCTTCATATGACATTTTACTTCGATTTGCTTTGATTTATTTAAGTCAGAAATAAAATTTAAATTTCGTTGGTACAAACGAATATTAGAAACACAAACTTCCATCACCGATTTGTTACAAGTTATCAAGATTTGAGTTCGCAAACTCTCGCTTCTGCAGTGAATGATGTATTTATTGCACTACGGTACGACTAGGATCAATTTATCCCATTAGACAAAAATGGCAGATACTTATGAGCGGCAAAACATAATTAATTTTAATAAACTTGGAAAATGAAACAAAAATTAAAGTTAATACATATATACGGAAAAGATGCTTCGCTCATTCATGAATTCATTCATTTAAATGCGCATTTAAACAACATTGAAACTCCGCTAGAAATATACAAGTATTTGAGATAAAACGGATTAAAAGAAACATTTTGTAATTTTTAAATCAAATATTCGTGGCGAATTCATAACCAAAATAGAATACTTTGCAAACTTATAAGCAAGAGGTCGTGCGTTAAAATTTCAACTTATTATTGTGAGAGATAAGAGGCCTTTTTGTATTGTAATTGGGAGTCCTATTCCTACCGTGGAGAGTAACAAAGTAACAGTCTTTTTTTTATAGAATAAACTGAAGATTTGAACGTGCGAATTTTGACTTAGCAGCATTGACTTTTGTTTCGACGTCACTACCTTGAAATATCAATAATGTATAGATAAACAAAACATAACTATTTAGCTCTTCAAAGAATTGTCTTAAACAAGGTAATAAAATTTGCAAGGTTTGCAACCTATGCATTAAGTTAAACACTGCCAAGTACTTGAAGCAAAACAACCCGACGTTTAGTGTGTTGCAAAGTCGTTTTCAGATTTCATGGCATGTCAAACAATGTAAACAGTGTTACTGGCTCTTCAACGTGCGTACATACATCGAGGCAAGCGCGGTCGGCTGACGACGCGAGCGCAACGCGGCGTATTGGGTAAATTTGCCCACGCGCGCTTGTTATTCCTCAGCAAACACTGATCGAGCTAATGATATGTTGACGCAGACAAGTACCGCTTGACATTGTTTAGAAATCTAGAGCTTCAATGAAGCTGGAAATATCTTCATATGTAGATAAATATCTTTAAGTTGCATTATTTTTGCCGCTCCATTACACAATTGAAAATTAAAAAGATCGTAACAGTATATCTTTATTAGCAAAATAAAATTCAATTCCGGGCACATAACTAACAAAAAATCGTAGAATAAAAATAAATAAATAAATATATCATCACGAGTCTTACTGGATGTGGCATTCTGCCGAAACAGATCTCGGTAAGTGATATATTTCTTCGCGTGAAGTGCGGTTACCAGCCGTCAAATCACGGCCCTCAAAGATGTTAGTGGAGGGGGAGCCACAGGGATAGATTTAATTTGGTGAAAATTGTTTGTCGGCTGTGGGGATCGAACCAGAGTAGGTGGCTCAGTGGTATCGAGTCGGCCTGTGGATCTTGTATAATAATATGATGCGAATAAAAATAAATATTATATTTTAAGACCCGTCTGTCTAGTCCTTTCTTCGCCAAAATCATTTATAAGTTATATTTTTAGTTGAGTCGCATTCAAAAAATAAAATGGATAGGACATAAGGACGTTGTTGGTTCATGGTCGCTCTAAAATTGTTTGTGAAAACAATCTTTCAGAATTAGTTCGTGGTATGATTCCCTATAAATCAGAACTGTGTCGCTGTAGACGAAACCCGTTGTCAATGCCTATCATAGATAAGAGTCTTTGGGATCGATGCTACGTTAGACACTATGACAGAAGAATTCAGTTGATGCCATAAGTCGGACACAGGTGACGTGGTGTAGCGGTTAGCATCTCTGCCCGGCAAGCGAAGGGTCCCTGGTTCGAATCCAGGCGTAATCCGAATTTTTCTGTCATAAAAATTTAACTTTAAAATCTTTCAGATGTCGTGTTCGCAACTGGAATTGATTTCGAACAAAGAAATATCACTCTGACGGACTTATTGAAAAGTATATTAATTTTGTTTAAATCTAGTAAATACTAAAATTTAGAATTTTCATTCGATAAAAATAAAAAATAGATGCCTGTGTTTGCTTTAATATAATTTGTTTCAATTTGTTTTAGGCTGTAAAAAAATAAAATCCGAGTCCGAACAATAGATTATTATTAGGTAAAAAATATACTTGTGGCCAGTTCACCATTAACATTTTAAGTACCATGATTTGACGGCTTGTAACCACTCTTTACACAAAAAAAGTTGAAGCCTATCGGCCTATGGATTCGATTCACGATGCCGTCAAACTCCGTGCTTCATTTACCGAAATCTGCTACGGCACCCAATAATCGGTAAACTAGCATGACTATATATTTATTAATTAATGTAAGCCCGTAATTTTTTATTGAATTATTTCATGTTATAGAACCACTTTAAAGTGGCAATTTGAGAAAAACGAGTTATTCGAAATATTTTTAAAAACCGGATTGAATCGAATTTCATGCTCTACGTGGAACCAAACGAGTTATTAACAAATAATACTGTTTAAGTGTAATTCAAGGAGCAATTTGTTAAATGGCGAGAAAATGTATGTAAATTGGGTGTTTCTTAACAATGCTACCTGTTCAAAATTCAATTCAAAGTAGGAATATTATTAAAATCATCAATTAACAACCTACAAGTATTCTAATAGTTGTCGATAATAACAATTATACCTAATTAAATTTTTCAACTGAAAAGATCATTTTCACACATAATTAATTAACTCCTACAATTTGAAACCTAGAAAAAAATATGCAAATAGTTTAGTGTATAGACAAGAAGTAATAAAGATAAATGAATCCTACTCATGAGATCATGGTTGCTGTCAAGTTAGTATTTTGTTTTTTCCAACAAATGAATAAAAGACAAATGAGCAGGCGAGACTTGAAACCGGAAACGTTAACATATGCATTTTACGACGCGTAAAAACTATTGACTTCAAGAACATACACAGCCTTGCAGTTGCTTTGCGAAATTATTGTTTTCTGGGGAGGCGAGTGATATATTATTCATTACTGCACACTATAAAATACAAGTATATTAATATTGCAGTTTTTATGTACATATACTCGTCCATGAAATATGTGGATACCACTTATGATGAAACGAAAGGTAATTTCACTACATGTGTATATCTACTTTATAGGAATGCTAATGTCATACGAGTACATAACATCATAACATCAAATGGGGTAACACTTTAAACAATCACTGAACATTAGTTAGTCAGATATACAGGGTGTAACAGCGAAACCAATTCTAGTTACAAAAAAATATTATAAAGCAGACTTGTAAAAGACCAAGAGGGACATCGGATTAAAGAATAACATATTTTTTTAAACCAATGGTTCTCAAGTTACAACACAAAGTAATATTTTTCAAATGGGATTATCATTATACATATTTTTTAGGCCTATTCGATAGAGTATTTTTTTCTGAATTCAACCATGTGACCATTCTACATACTTATATAATAAAAATATTGAGAAAAATTCAATTGAAAATTAAATAATTTTTTATTATTAATATTAATGTGCAGTAAGTTATGGATGAGAAACAAAAGACCAAAATATTAAACACACAAAGAATAACAATTTACAACAATTATTATTACTTGACAGCAGCTAAATTTTGTATACCCTGTATACCATTAGTACGATGGTGTGGATAGCAATATGGAATTCGAAGCCGGAGATCCCGAGTTCGAATCTCACTCAAACTAAAAATTATATGAACTACTACACTGCGGCTCGGTGAGAGCCGATCCTGTACTGTAATTGGGATTAAATTCCTGTTGTACAGAGTAACATAAATAAATAAAATGTCGATCTTGTAGAATGATATTGGTTGGTAAGAAAATGACATTCAAGAAATAGTTTATTAGTACGTTCCGGAGATCTATGTCCCAAAATATTTTTACCTCGGTGTAGCCTAAACAATTTTCACCACATTAAAACTATCCCTGTGATTCCTCTTCCATAATATCTTTGGGGACCGAGATTTGACGTCTGATAACTACACTTCACGCGAAGAAATATATCACTTACCGAGATCATGGATAAAAGGAGTGATGATATATTTTTATTTTTTAATTTTAATTGCTCTTGTCAGTTGTTACGAAGTAACCATGTGTCATAAAAATATCCGATTAAAACTGAACCACTTGTGATATTACCCTCAATAATTTCCCTTAACCTGTCGCAATTACTCAAAATGTAAAACATTTTAAAATTCATTCTATAAGTCCAGTTTTATTTAGATCATACCTAGCTACTAGGGTAAAATATATGTAATAAAATATCAAAATAAACACTTGTCTAAGTCTCACAAAATTCAGCCTCCAAGTCACCTTATGAGGGCATCGTCAGAGGCTGGCCAGCACAGTTGGTAACCATAGACGCGTTTCGCTCTTATTAGAGCTCATCAGTATGGTATAACCTACTTCTCCACCTAGAACAAAGTTCACGTGAAGAAGCTGGTGACGAAGGACTGTGCCAGCAGAGAATAAGATCTCTAAAGATTTTGTGAGACTTAGACAAGTGTTTATTTTGATATTTTATTATTAAACCTAGTTTCACCAAGTGAGCATTTAAAGACAATTAATTTTGTCTTTGTTGTTTTTTATTAAAATATATGTGTTTATATGCTGTAAATTTGATATAAAAGTACTTTGTATATCCAAATCATTTCGTGGCCGCGATGCACACAATTAGTTTAGCCGCAATTACATATCGTTCATTAAAAGACTTCAAAATTTATTTTATTTTTTATTTATTATATAACAGGTTGTTATTTTTTAGCGGCATTTTGTAATCATGTTTTTTATTCGTTTAGAACAACTCGCTAAAGTAGCTGACAGTCCAGTAATGAATTTTTATTTCCACCTTATATGTAAATGATACTTTATAGGTATTTATGGTAACTGAGTAAATGATTAATTACAGCGCGTAGCCTTGCAAAATTTGACAGGCTCATCGAAACACCTGTAAAATTTTACAGAAAAACACTAATATAAACTAATTAAAAGTTATTACTTGCATCAATATTTTGCATATTTTCTTGAACTGCAGGATAATCGCCTTCAAAGTATTCATCGGGCATTAAATCCATTATTTCAAAATATTTATTTCTAGAATTTATGAAACTATTGTCACTGACAGTAGTTGTTTTCTCATCACAACGATCATTATGACAACGTCTACCTATAAATTGTCCTACCACCAACAACCTTTGGTTACAAATTTTAATGTATTTTTTTATAAAACTATTAAAATGAATTAATAAAAAACAATGTGAAGGTGAAAATAAAATTTTGTCCGCGGCACGCTTGCAATTAATCTTTACTGAGCTCACTGAATTGTGGTGGCTTGTTCCTTCTTTGCTCGCCGTACAAATTTGCCAGCTCAATCGTAAAAATAATTTTACTATTCTGGCCACACAAATAACAATTGTCGGGTTGTTTACAAAAAAAAGAATTTCTCAAGTAGAATTGTACGACATTTCAGATTTTATTTTCGAACAGACAAATTTTTGACTTGTAGCAAAATCATATTAGATAAAACCTCTCATCCTACTAGCTCGGGATTTACCATAAAATTTGCTCTCATGCTTCTTGAGAGGCAAAAATTTATACAAAATAAATAAAAATTTATCGGTAAAATGAGAAGGTTTTGTGTTATCACTTATGATAATATGTGAATAAATTGCTGAAAATTGTGATTTATTTGTACGCCACTGCAAGTAAGCAAGTGCACTGGCGATGGTGATGGCTATTATTAGCAGAGCAGCTCGCACCAAGCCCATGTCGGGAATTCAACCCGGAATCTGCAGAGTGGGTGCGCGCCCGCACCACAAGCGAACCCACACGGTGCACAGGATACTTGGTGGGATGCTATGATGGATTTGTTCTGCACGGATCTACACCACAGCTGTTGAGAATGTATTTCAATAAATTTGTTAGATTTGTTACGAATGCTTTGTTAATCATACTAAGAGT
The DNA here is from genome assembly GCA_947425015.1 of Pterostichus niger. Taxonomy (NCBI): domain Eukaryota; kingdom Metazoa; phylum Arthropoda; class Insecta; order Coleoptera; family Carabidae; genus Pterostichus; species Pterostichus niger. Next base: position 20,091,805 of record OX380344.1, on the reverse strand, counting down.
AATGCAGGACAGGGTTTCTCAATCTCTGAATTAATGCAAACTGCGATAGGATGATCAAATTACAAGCAACGAAGTGAGGCATTCACTGTTGAAATACAACATTCAATACAAATAAATAAAATAATCATTACGCTTTTAAGTCATTTTATATGCTGGCCGCCGTTAAATCAGTCCCAAAGATGTTTCTAGAAGAAGAGTCACAGGGTTCATTTTAAAGTGGAGTAAAGTTTGTCGGCTTCGGAAATTGAATTTAGGTTCTCAAATCAACAGGTCGCGGCATTAGCATCATCTATTTACCTCATACAATCTGGAGTCAAATATTGAAACTAACTTAAGGGTTAAGTATGAATATTTAATGTTATAATATAAAGATCTGATGTGGACACCACATGACTTCCTTGTACGAGTATTAAACTATAGATATATTTTTAATTGCACATATTTGACATTAAATCATTTTTTTTTTGTTCTAATCCATAGCAAACTTAAATTTTTTTTAAATAAAAAAATGTATAATATTTAAATTTAGATATCTCGTTTATGCAAAAAGCTAATTTAAAAATTCTTAATGTGCTAGACGCAGAATTTAATTCTCTAAAACTTTTATTTGCAGCATTTATTTCTAAAATTAAAATACCATTTTTTTCAAGGAAAACTGTTAGCAGCTTCATGTAATGTGCCACTTCCGGTTAGTCTATTTTAACTAAAATCTATTATGTTATTTCCATTGATGTAGTAGTCTTATATACCAAATTTTGAAAGTTTTAAATTATATTTGAATATAGTTTTTCATGAAAGTCTATTATAGGCTTCAAGTAAAGTACCACTTCCGGTAGTTGTATAATGACCAAAAAGGGAGGTGCAACTAGATATTATAACAGTCCTAAATATAAACTTTCAATTTTCTACGGCTTACCGTTTTTGAGTTATGCGAGATACATACGTACGTACGTACGTACGTACAGACGACATGACGAAATTAGTCAAAATAGATTCAGGGAGGGCCAAAATACATATTTCCGTTGAAATCTAAGAACCGAAAATTTTCGCGATTACAATACTTCCTTTACTTCGTACAAGAAAGTAAAAAAGGCAACTTTGAGAACCCTAAACATCTGATCTGCATCTGCAGATCTTGATGTACTTTCATATACAAGATTCATGTATGTTAAAAAAAAATTATCATCACACCTTTTACCCATTACTAGGTTTGGCAATCTGCTGTAACAGATCTAGGTAAGTGATATATTTCTTTGTATAAAGTGTGGTTATCAGCTGTCACGGTCCCGGTCCTCAAAAATGTTATTGAAGAGGGAGTCACAGGAGTAATTTTAATGTGGTGAATATTGTTACTCGGCTGTGGGAATCGAACCCGGGTTCTCAAATCCATAGTTCGACTCGAGATCACTTAGCCACCTACCCCGTAAAACAAATGTATAACACAAATTAATATCCAATCAGTATAGAAAAAAAAAAACTTGTAACTAGATTCATTCGTGTGCCACCAAATTTTAGAAATGTATATAATAAAAATTATAATGCTTTTTTGTTTTTTTACGAGTACAATTTAAATTACAGAAAAGTACACTCTGCACAATAGAAATAGAAATTCCAATTACAGTACAGGGGGAATACAACTCATAGTACAGTCAACACCACTCAGATACAATCGTAATTTTTAATATAAATAGAAGTCAGAGAGATATAAATGCGCGATCTCTTGCTTGTTAATTAATAAACACAAGTTTTATCTTGTTTGAATTCCCTGAGCTACGATTGCCTGTAGATCTTCATAACGTTATTTTTAAGTTCTTACTAAAATATAATATAAGATTTAAATAAATAATAATCTGCTACCTGTACTATAAACATGAACATGAATTAGCTATTGTTTTTGAATAAATAATTTTAGTTCTAATTACAATAAAGGAATTCATTAAGTTTGTAATTGTGTAACAGACATCAGTATTCGTCATATCAGAATATTTAGGTTTTCAATTGTAACTTAACTTACTTGTAGATGTGTATAAATAAATAATAATAATAATGGTTAAACAAATAACAAATATAAATACCTTTAAACTCCATTGCAATGGCACAGCACAATTACAGAAAACAAAATCACAACTAAAATTGTTCACGGTTCAACACTACACTGACAGACAAGCTCATTATCTCATCGTATGAGCAAGTCTGAACATTGTTCATTAATTAATTTGATTACCGATAAATATATAGTAACACCACCTGTATTTTAAATACATCGGCGGGAAACATTGTTATAGTTCTGATCAGAATGTTTTCATTTTATGAACATGAGCATTTCGTTAAAATTATTGATAACGCAAGGCTATTTAAATATTTAGTATATAAATATATATTTTAGATCGTACCTACTATATTTGAGGTGCAAAAGAAAAACAAAGTGTGGGCATAAACAATGTTGAGAATTCAAAGTCTCAAATATATTTCACAAAACAAACGCAAAATAATATTGAAAATTTGTGGCTATTTATACAGCATGTTTGCTAAACTAAATAATTAAACTTTATGTTTAAATTACGTGATGTATCAATAACGACAAAAATGCTTCCTTTTGAAATGAGTAAAATTAAGGGTGGCCTGTTTGATTATTACTTCTAATGATTAATAATTAATTAATTAATGGGGTAGGTGGCTCAGTGGTATCGAGTCGACCTGTGGATCTTGAGAACCCTGGTTCGATTCCCACAGCCGACAAACAGTTTCACCAATTTAATGTACCCCTGATGCTCCCCCACCACTAACAAATTTGGAGACCGTGATTTGATGGCTGGTAACCGCACTTCCATCGAAAAAATATATCACTTACCTAGATTGTTACGGCAGAGTGCCACACCCAGTAATGGGTAAAAAGCGTGATGATATATTTATTTTATTTATATTTTAAGTTTCGTGTTGACAGGACTGTCAAATTATTTCTTTTACTCTTCATAGTAATCTATAAATAGTCACATATTGTTACTTTTATTTATTTTCCATTTATTTCGTCAAAAAAGAAAAGATATTTGTTCAAAATAATTATTTTCAACTGTTTTAAACTATATTCTTAAAATGGATCCAAGAGGAATTTAAAACGATTGTAAAAGATAATTATATAAATAAAATTTATGTCTGTCAGTACGGTAGTGTGGATAGCGTTCTGGAATTCGAATTCGAAGATCCCGAGTTCGAATCGCACTCAAGCTAAAAAAAAATATGAACCACACTGGGATCGGTGAGTGCGGACCCTGTACTGTGATTGGGATTAAATTCCTGTTATACAGCGTAACATAAATAAATAAATACATAAATAAAAATAAAAACTTGTTGTCGCGGACACAACAGCAATAACTATACGTGGAGAATCAAATAAATTTAGATATAGCAGTAAAAAATATTATAAATAGGTACTCATATGTTATCTTAGAAATATTATATACCTCAACATAACTGCAAATTCAAGTACATCTTATCTCCAACAAAATTAAAAAATCTTATACACTTCCTCTCCAAGTAGCAAATTCCCATGAAGAATCGCCATCCCATACTGCAAGTTGCAGTCGTTGCAGTCGCCATACAGACACGTATTAAGTCGTTGTTATAAATGATGGTGGTCTCGGGACCTGCGTGGCCGTGTGTGGTCTGCACGCGTGCCACACTATAGCTGCATGGCCGCGGAACAATGATTGATATCCGTGCTGGGTACATACATGCGGGTAACGAGATTTCAACACTGCGTAAGATCACAGTAAGAAGATTTATTTATAATGGCGAGGGGCAATATATGTACAGTGAAGATTTTATTGGTTGGTGTGGGTGAATAGCAGAAAATATTTAAATAATGTAATGTAAATTTAACAGCAAGGATTGCTAGCCATAGGCTCATTTAGTCTGAAGTCGCAATAGTTCCAAATAATCGGATGTTATAGCGACACAAGCTCCGTTCAAGGCAATGGAATCTTTATTACCGACGAAGATTTCACTTGTCAGAAAAATAAATATATTTGTTTGAAATATAGTTCAAATGCATGTTTTTAAACTATTTTCATCAACTATTTCATTGACGAATTATAATTTATAAAACGTGGTGAAAATGCTGTTAAAAGTAGAGATGTTATCTCAATGAATTATAATGACAATTCCACTTATAACTTTTCATTCAAATCTAATTACACTATTTTGCCAATCACAGTAGTATTACAGCGAGAATTCACCACACGTCACTGTCAACCAATAGGATCACGAATTTGTTTGAAAATGAACCAATGAAATGTACATTTCGTCGGAAATTCATCACTAGTGAAATTTCATCGGAAATACCACTGTTATTAATATCCTTGGTTACGAATAAAGTAAATGATATTTTCAATATTTTCATAAACGTCAATTCTACATTTGTAATACTGTAATACCTAATTAATAATGTGAAAATAAATACCTAACTATTCTTGTTAATTAACTCTTGTTTGGTAAATTCTCAAGCCGAATACAACTCGTAGTATGAAAATTGACAGATAATATTTTGACATAAATATACATTCGTTGTTACGGAAATAGGAAACACAACTCGTGCTTCGCACTCGTTATATTTCCATTTCCATAACAACTCATAATTTATGTCAAAATATTTTCAGCAATTTTCATACTACTTGTTATATTATATATGACAATTTCACTAGTGAAAATTGGCGAAAATCGTTGCTTAGATATAATGTTTGTTAACTATTTTGAGTAGATGAATATTGTTGATTTTATTTGACTTTGTTTACTTTGCTTAGTTATGTCAAAAAATTAAACAATGTAAATTGATCATCAAGGTAATAATAGATCAGACATTGTTTTAAAAATACTGCATGTAACATTTTTTTGGAGTAACTAAAATATTTCGATGAATTGTCAAGCCGAGTACCATACGTGACTATGATTTTCCTTTGGTAATATTTATCTAGATCACTCCTGTTTGTTGCTTTAAGACGATTTTTAAAATAGTTGAAAAATGGATCAGTCTCTAAATGATTTCGATTTTCATGATCAGTTGTAAAAGAAGTTTTATAGCACGTTTCCATTAGCAGTTGCTACAAAACCAAATTAACTACCAACTACATAGATAACTTGCTGTATGTAGAAAATAAAACTCTTTAATGTTTGAAATAACATTAGTAAAATTAGTATAACAAGTTCAAACTCGATCGTCGAAAAAATAGTGTATATAGCTCGTGTTGCACTCATAGGTTTACTTCCTACTCGTGCAATAAAGTGACTCTATTAACAATACTTCCACATATAACTATTAAAATGTAGTGATTAATAGCTCTCTCGAAAATTAAAATAAGAACAAAAAAGAACTTAACTAACCTTCTTTCTTCAAGTTTATTATATCCCGAACAAGAATTTGTCGGATTTCGCAACAATCTACAAAAGAAAATTGTTTGTTAAAAGATTGCTCCTGATTCATGACGAATTGTTCACCAAAAAATTAAATGTTATATGATTACATATAGGTTTTTTTTAGATCGCACATTTAACAATAAATTGTAAACTCGAAGAATATACACCTAATAAATTCTTGGCATCAAACTGATATAACAAAAATATCTTCCAGGCACTGGAAATACATAGGAAGTTTTACTTCTTAAAACCAGTTTATCAATGATAAAATTACAAATAACGTATAGATACATGAGTGAAAAATATGATATTATGTAATAGTAAAATATAATTTGTGGTATTTATGCGATATTTTTGACTCAAAGACCGCGGAACCTTTTTTCTAAAGGGGTTGTGAAAATTTTTTGACCGGAGTAAAAATAGAACACAGATAAATTTAGGTAATTAAAATGTATAATTAGATGAGATACATTATATTAATAATATAATTTGCTTTTGTCAATTAATGTAACAGTTTTATAAAGTTTTTACATCTGTATAAATTGAAAAAGACAATTTTACACTATTGCTCCGAAAACTGTCATTCGCTCTGCGGTTTTATTGATGAATATTTTCATCACCTTATTTAAATCAATGTCCAATGTTTTAATTTTGTGTATATGAAGAAAAACTAAATGAAACAGTCGTTTTTGTAACATTGAAGTACGGTTCCAAGTCAAAATTCGACGAACCCCGCTGAATGACCTTTCGGCTGACGATTCTGAAGCTGGAATTGTCAACAGTAATATAAGTAGAGTTTACATGCTGACTTAATACAACTTATAATGGATTGTTAATTTATTGCTATAGTCTCGGTTTGGATTTTGAATTTGTCCTCGTATTTCAGTTAGGTATTTTATTTTATTTTTTGTGTCCTGAACAGGGGTTGCGGCGCAACCCCCAAAAATGATTAGGGGTTGCAAGCGCAACCCCTGCAACCCCACTTCCGCGGCCACTGTATTTTACTTATTTGATAGAATAAATTATTCATCTCAACATTTATAAATGGAACTTTACACATAATAATTATTTTGAAAAATCAAGCTATTGCACTTAGTTAGAAGAAAATTTCACCATACCTAATAAAATTGAAAACAACAGAAAGTATTTGAAACATATTGATACGTACAAACTCATAAATTTCAGTTTAAATTACCGCCCACAGTAAATAATGAATGTAAAAATTCAATTACTGTTTAGTAAAGTAAAAAGATTAAATCTTATATCTACTTATGTATCTAGTTCCCAAAATGAAAAAGAATCGTTTTGCAACACATTAAGCATGAACTAAATTAGAGTTCCGTTACGTATAAACCTAACACACGCACAATCGCGTTGTTCTGTCATAAATAAATCTTACAAACTAATAAATATTGCGATAATAATTGTATCTGAGAACAAATTTAAATCATATTTCTTTATAGCTAATTGATTTGGACTTCAATGGAAACACCCGTGTTCCACATATTTCACGACACAACAACCTACGATCTCATGAGCAGGTGATTAATGTTCTTTCTTTCGGTACAAGTAATTAAGAAAATATTTATGAGCCAGAACAATTGTTTATATTCGTGTTCTTATTTAAATTGTCAGTTTGTTGTGTAAGTTGAATGAATTTTAATTTATGGCTATTAGATATTTGGATCACATATAGAAATAATCATAAATTTTCCGTAGTTATATGCAAAATTGATTTATAATTATTTCTTTTTATTTTCGACATATATATATACGAAATATAGAACATAATATAAACTATAAAGAAAATACGCTTTCGGTTCATTGCACTGCATGTACACCTTCGTCGAAAATAAATGTAATTATTTGTGTATTAAGAGTGTAAAATGATTCTTTGTTATTCGAGTAATTGTAGCGCTAGCTGTAATAGTATAAAAACAAGACACCAATTTAAATCTACCCCTGTGGCTCCCCCTCCACTAACATCTTTGGGAGCCGTGATTTGACGACTGGTAACCGCACTTCACGCGAAAAAATATATCACTTACCGAGATCTGCTTCGGTAGAGTGCCACACCAAGTAATGGGTAAAAGGCGTGATGATATATTTATTTATTTATTTTATTTATCTGTTTTATTTGAATTCCTGGTAACTATTGAAATAAGCGCACATTTAATATCTTTTTTCTACGATTGCTATGAAAAGTTGACAATTACGCTCTCATTTGTCATCGTAAAGTTAACGTTTTCTGAGAAACAATTGAAAAATATCTTTTTTACGCCTCTCCAATGGCAACGCGCGAAAAACACGTTAAATGCACGAGTTTCCAATGGCAACGCGCGAAAAAGATTAAAAATGCGCGCTTATTTCAATAGTTACCAGGGATACAAACAAAACAGAAACTTGTCATTTTGACAGTTGACAGAACGAATTTATTTTCAGTACGCATACGTTTTTTAATAATTTTAAGATGCAATCGTAGAAAAAATTATGTGTGTATCACGAGCGAAAAATGTCTTTGTTCCTCTTGCACTATTGCAGCTCTCGCCTTTGGCTCGCGCTGCAATTACCGTGCTCGAGTAACAAAGAATCATTTTACGCTCTTAATACACAAATAACTATTTTGCGCGTTTGCCATTGGAGACGAACGACAAAGATATTTTTCGATTGTTCCCCAAAAAATGTCAACTTTACTATTATTTATTATCACGCCTTTTACCCTATGTAATGTAGCAACTCTGCCATTAAATCCGGACCCCCTAAAGATGTTAGTACAGAGGGACCTACAAGGGTGTTTTTAATGTAGATTAAAGTGTGTCGACAATGTGTGATTTGTCGTAAAATTTAAAATACAGTTACATGTATTTATCACACTCGGGCGCTATAAGCTAGTCACTTATACCCCTTAAATAATGTAGCATTTATTCTTAGATCATCTAAAATTTCACCAGCGTACACGTACACCTGTTTCAATAGAATATTTTATTTCTACAACGTGATGACACTAATTGAAATAGCTCTCAATAAGAGAATAACCCAGCAGGCCATGACAATCTGAAGTGTTCGTGATTCCCTGAAGAGTACTTCTGAGGACAGTATGCCATATATGAGCCAAACTGGTTCTCCACTTGAAGAAATACATTTCAATTGAGGAATTTCAACGATTCTCTGTTAAATATCTGAGCGGAGAACATCAAAGAACAGAAGATTTATTTTTAACTATGTTAAGTATAATTGATGACTTTTTTTCATTTAAACGAAAATATTTAATGCGGAAGCCTTTCATTTTAAGTATTTGAGGTAGTAGGAGTAATGGATACAGTGTATCTCAAACTGTTGTATTAATTATCATCATAAAAAAATTATAAGAATCCTTGATGTCCTAGAAAAATGTGGTACATGTAAGATCTGCAACTGCAGAGTTTTTGCTTTTAGTAATTTCACATTTATATCTTATTCAAGAGGTAATACTGTTTCGCTAGAACTTCATAGTAGACCGAAATTTATTATAAAGAAATTTAAAAATTTTGCAAGTGTAACAAAGTGAAACAATTCAGAATTAGTTTTTGTTATAATCAGGATTTTTCACTATCAAATCAGCTTCGAAAGATACAGACAAGTTAAATATTATGCTAAGTATCTTTTTTGTAAAGTTGACTTGACAGAGTTTTGGTTAACAAATTTATTAGTGCATATGTTTGTAATAATTTCAATATTCTTAGATCATTATTTATCGAGTTTATGGCTTCTGTGAATTGTCGCTTTTGATCCTTGTATTTTATCCCTTAGAAGCGTTTTGTGTTTTTTATGTAAACTCATGCATGGGAACAGGTATCTCTAACCAAGTCAACGATTCCACCCTCTTACCCCTTGTTAGCATATCCCATGGAAAACAACTACAAATAGTCAGTGGTGGTTTAGCTTTTGGATTGACAAGATGTAGTCTTGCCATGTAGTAACTTTAGTTCATATATTGTTGTTGTTTGCCATCTTCAGTCTCTTTGTATTAAATATTGTTTAATCTGTAAATTTTTTAAAATTTAACATAACATTTATTTTCTATAATTCAGTAAAAACGATTTTATTGAAAGACCGAATTACAAGTTAGCAGTTTCGTATTAGACAAGTATCATCCCAATCACAAAATTAAGTAAATGTCCTAGTCATGATTACACGGAAATATATACCCTATGCCAGTGGTCTTTAAACTTTTTAAATATTAGACCCATATTTCAGAAGAAAATAATTTGCTACTTAATGAATGGAATTTTGTTTGGAAAAAGTTATCGTTTACTCCATTCGTAGGCGCTGGTAGGCCTCAAACCTTACGCAAATTCTAAAGAACTGTGTCTAAGGAGAAAAATAATTTGTTGGCTGGTAAGTGATTGTTTATCGCATAGCGTGCAATAAAATAATTAGTACAAAACAAACTCAACTACGTAATCTAAAATGATATACAAAATAAATGATTTTGATGTTTGAAATGCAGGTAATTAATTAAAGCTCGATTGTAGAAAATATAGTGTATGCAACTTGTAGTAAAAGTGTGTTTATTGCTCGTGCTACAAACTTTTCACTCGTGCAATACAATGATACTTTTAACATTTTTCTCAAAAGCAATTATTAAACATTAATGGAAAAGTAACTAATTTAAACTTAGAATTTTTATTTGAAAGTTTTCTTTGCAACCAAGAAACAAGAATAGCGGAAAACTAGTTTCCTATCTTAGTCGAATATGACATAGTTTAAAAACCAATAAAAAAATGAAAACAAACACAATATGTCTTTAACTAAATTGTTAAGCATCCTACTCAAGTTAAAAACAAGAAATAAATAAAAACTTGCGTAATGAAAACAAATATTTTATATTTTATTTATTAAATCTATTTTAAAAATTAATTAATACAGAATACCGGACGCTTTATAGGCCGGTCACACAACCGAGTGTTAAAACTGACACATTGGAATCTTTCTAAACTATCATAAAATATCTATAAATTTTTATTAAATGCTACAATATGGGACACAATAACTTTTTCTGTTTTTGTTCAAGCTATTAATTTTGAATATCGTCTCATCTTCTTAGACAAAACCAGATTTCTAAACTGGATCCATTATATAACTCTAGCGTTTTCAATACGCTACACATGTCAGAAGCTAGAGTAAATTATCTAAACTTTTTTTAAATCTCGTGATTCAAACTCGAACATATGGAATTGTGTTAGTAGCGTTTTATTCATATCCTTGATTTTTATTGTCGCCCATAACAGAAGACTGGCCCACGAATCTGTTCAAGGATTTCAAAAAAAGTTGATTTGATGTTTTTATAGATTTTTAAAATCGCAACTGTATAGAATATTTCGTTTTACGACCTAACGAAACTAGTTTACCAATTTTATTAATCTGATTAATCACTTGATATGTTAATTTCACCTACGGAATTTTTAGACAAACAATCACTATTAACAGGTTGATTTACTTTAAAATATATTTTTTAGACATTTTCAGAATATTTAGAAATTAATTATAATATTTATTTTTTGCTAGTATTTAAGCATTATAATAATAATTTAAGCAAAATAGTTACATTTTTGTAGTACGAGTAAATAAACGCTATATAAGAATATAATAAATTTAAATGCAACTTAACTTTTACAAAATAAATTTTAAAAATGTTAGTAGCAACTCCTCTAAACAGATGTAATGCATACTAAATTTGTTTTGGCCTTTCTTTAAACAATAAAATAAATCATCACACCTTTTACCCATTACCGGGTGTTTTGGACATTTTTCCGTAATATATTTTTATACTCAATGCGAAAAGCGATTGTTTAGTGAGCAGTGTGCGATAAAACGTTTGGATGCTACGAAATAAACTTGACTACAAGATAAAAATAAATGTTTTTGACGTTTGAAATGTAAAATAAATATAAATATATCATCGCGCATTTTACCCATTACTGGGTGTGGCACGCTTCCGTAGATCTTGTTAAGCGATATATTTAAGCATGTGAAGTGCAATCACCTGCCGTCAAATTACGCCCCCCGCAGATGTTAGTGTGGGGGGAGACAGAGGTAATTTGAATGTGGTGAAAATTGTTTGCCTGCTGTGGGAATTGAACCCAGGTTCCGACTAGATATCACTAGAATAATAAAAAAAAAATCACGGCTCCAAAAAGAAGTTAGTGGAGAGGGAACCACAGAGGTACTTTAATGTGGTGAAAATTGTATGTCAGCTGTGGGATTCGAACCCGGGTTCTCCAATCTACAAGCCGACTCGATACCAGTGAACCAGCTACCCAATAATATCACTGGAATGTGGGTATTAAAATTAAAATAATTAATTAAAACTTAGTCATAAAACGACACATTGCAAATAAACAATAAATAAATATATCATCGCGCCCATTACTGGATATGGCACTCTACTGTAGCAGATCTCGGTTAGTAAATTCACAATCGTGAAGTGCGGTTACGAGCCGTCAGATTACGGCCCCCAAAGATGTCAGGGGTAATATCAATGTGGTGAAAATTTTATTTCTTCTAGTAAACAGTTTAAAAACGATACAAAAAAATATTATGAACTTGATTCTCTATTAAAGAATCAAATTACATTTTGATAAATATATATTTTCACTCACTCATTTTATTGTAATTTTTGAGTAAATTTAGAGTCCTTAACGATCTTGAAATGTTTATTCCATTCTTTAACTGTAAAATTATGTGCCTAACCTAACTTAAACAAGCAACATCTTAAATTGGTATGATCTGCCATCATTATCATTCATTCCTAATCACATAATCTTATATCACCAATTTAAAATAAAAGAAACTACGAGTAGTGAAACCAGTAGGAAACAAACACGGAGAAAATTTTTTGCACGTGCGACTGTAGACAAAAAATAGACATCGGCATTGAGTTGGAACGATATCTGTCAACGCAATACAAATGATCGCGTCAAACCTCGAAATTTATAGTCATTGATTTTTCCATCTAATTTAAATATAATCACGCATGGTAGAACTGGAATTACGAATCGAGAAACGAGTGCCACTGCTGTCCTGCCTTGTACAGGATGTTCACTTTGTAAGTTTCTCCTGTAAATATATAAATTACATCATTCAAGTTGCAAAAAAATATGTTATCTGCTTTTATAACTGATTAACTAGATGATTTTTAAACAAGAACATGTACTTCTTGTAATCAATTTAAGCTCGTTTATCTATGCTGCAAGTTACAATGACACATAATTCTTTTGTCATATAATAAAAACGTCGCAAAGGAATCACAGCACACGATATTTTCTCTTATCAGAAGCATGAATTATTTTGGTTTTTTTACTTTATACAAGTTGAATTAATGAACACATCCTTATAATGTTAATATAAATACCCATTACTGGGTGTGGCTGTCCGAAGTAGCAGATCTCGGTAAGTGTCATATTTCTTCGCGTGAAGTAAAGTTATCAGCCGTCAAATCACGGTCCCCAAAGAGGGTAGTTTTAACATGGTGAAAATTGTTCGTCAGCTGTGGGATTCAAATTCAGGTTCTCAAATCCACAGGCCACCTACCTCATACAATATTAATAAATAAATATATCATCACGCCTCTTACCCATTACTGGGTGTGGCACTCTGCCGAAGTAGATCTCGGTAAGTGCTATATTTATTCATGTGAAGTGCGGTTACCAGCCGTCAAATCACGGCCCCTAAAGATGTTAGTGGAGGGGGAGTCACAGGGATAGATTTAATTTGGTTGTTTTTTTCGGCTGTGGGGATCGAACCAGGGTTCTTAAGATCTACAGGCCGACTCGATAATACAATATTAATGATATTATAAAATAAATATATCATCACGCCTTTCACCCATTATTGAGTATGGTTTTCCGTAGCATATCTCGATATGTGATGTATTTTTTTGTGATTCATAACTTGGAAAATTAAATATTTATATATATATGATTTATCACGCCCTCCATAGATGTTAGTGAAAGGAAAGCTACAAGGGTAATTTTAATATGGTTGAAAGTCGGCTGCCGGAATCTACAGTGCGACATGTTACCACTGAGCTATCTACTCCATTTATTAATAATAATAATCGAGACTGTAGATTTAAGAACCTGGGTTTGATTCCCACAGTCGACAAACAATTTTTATTATAACATACTATATATACCCCTGTTACATCTCTACCACTAAAAATTGTTTACGTTGTGAATCTACGGCAAATAACCTTCACGCGCATAAATATATCATTAACCAAGATCTGCTAGAACAGTATTCCAAGAGGAAGAAATAAACTAGCTTGTATGAATAGAATTTTTTTTTGGTTTCCTCGCGGATCAACTACTAAGGTCATATGTCGCCATTACGTCCTGATCCAGCGTTTTAGATCTAGTGTCAACAGTAATGCGGGTTTCTCTGGACGGTCACCCATCCAAATACTCCCCGCGCGCAACGTTGCTTATCTCGCGTTATCACACAGATCAGTTCCAACGAGTTGAGCCATGGCCGTTGAAAAGAATTATGAATGCAGATGAAGAGGAAATGGTATACCAGAATATTAATTGCAAGATATATCTAATTAGTAAAGATTCATGCTCCTTCATTTAATGGAACATAGCACTCTTTTTGTATTGTATCTCAATGGAATCTTTCACGCCGAATTTATGGCGCTAGTGTACGAAACTAATAATTTTATCTCTTTCTTAGTTTTGAACATTTTTCGGCTTGAGAAATAATGCAATGCGCAAACATAGAATAAAAAACACTGTCTTTGTAACAGAGTCAAGTTACATACACTGTAAATATAAAAATATGATGAATTGATACATTACTGCCATCTAGACAAGTTTCTGTCGATCTACCGATTTAATTCCACCCTGTAGATAATCTCGACGTCTCACAAAAGCCGCCGTGGCGTCTGTTGCTCGCCAAGCCAGCGGTTTATTTTATGTTGGAGCGATTTTCTGTTATTTATGGCACAATTCGAATTGAGGCGCGATGTTATAGGATTTCATTCAGGTGTTCGCGACCATATACGTGCGTGCGCGTCATTCGCGTTGAATTCGAAATGAAAAGTGTGTTTCCATGTTACGATTATTGCCGTATAAGATTATAAATAAAGTATTGAACATACGCGACATGTTTATATGGTCTCGTGTTGCATTGGATTATGTAGATTATTCTTAAGATTCTTTATTTGGTTCAGAAGTTGAGAGATTTATTGTATTGATTGGGTTTACTTGTATTATTTTTTATATAGATAGGTACGTATATATTGATAGGCCAGCGCACTTCGTGATCGAATCGAATTTTGCATAAGATACTAATGTTTTAATCAAATTAAGTTCAAATAAAACAATGAAAAATAAATAACAATAACTTCTTTGCCAGTATTTTATCCAATACAGAGTGTTTCAAAATGATTGCAAAAATTTAATGATATATATTATTTGATGTACTGATTACAAGGCAAAAATAAATGCACATAGACTACAATAATACATTTAGTAAACATTAAACTTTGAAAGAACTGTTACACAACTTCAATTACATGACATAAATTTTAATGTTTACTAATTTTTATTAATGTATCGTATCAGTCCAATGGCACGAAAATAGTTTATTTCAAGTAATGTGCTTTTATTTTTGCGAATTTTGGAAAAATTATTTTTGAGTTGTATACCCTTAATATGTTTTACAATATCTATGAAATATCCGGTATAACCAGGATTGGCTCTAGGGCCCGCCATGTATTTCTAACAGAACAGAACAGTACAGAATAAAATATTTACAACAATGTGGTTGCTTGATAACAACTTACGACAGCAATTGATATAAAAGATCGTAATAATGAAGATGCAGAGATATTGTCTAATGACAAACTGCTCCAGTCATTTTATCTCAAAGCAACCAAGAAGTTTGAGTAATGAAAATAACATTTTGACCTGCGAAAATCTCAACCTCGAATTATTGAAAATATTTACAAAATGGACTAATTTATTAAAATGATGACATTAATATTAGCCGACTTCAAGGTAATAAAGATGAATAAAACTTCATCGGCAGTTCTATTGCTTGTTTATTCCATGTCAAAATGACAAAAATGACGTCTCTATATTTAGTTTTTGTTTTTATACATGAAATAAATTATCATAATAAAATGATGTCATCTACTCGCACCTAGAAAGAAATTGGAAAAATTACTATAATCAACATTGTTGTAAATTAATTCTATGCACCTTTTATTTTAAATCTTTTCGTGTAACGTTATCAGGAAAGCAATGGTAGCGTAAAACTATGAGTAGTAGCCTATGACCACAGTTTTTTAAAGACAGCCTGTATATTTGTTATTATATCATTAATTTGTTTATTTATTTATTTATGTTACTCTGTACAACAGGAATTTAATCCCAATTACAGTACAGGGTCCGCACTCACCGAGCCGCAGTGTGGTACTTTTATATAATTTTTAGCTTGAGTACGATTCGAATTCCGTATCGCTATCCACACCACCGTACTGACGGATTTAATTTGCTGTGTTATTTACAATCTATTATTAATAACAATAAGTAAATCTTATATAATTACTGTTCTAACATGGGGAAGTTAGCGTCCAGTGACGTTTCCTTCTATTCTTAATTTAATAATCTTATAGTTGGAGGTTCTATACATCATTAAATTAAAAATCCGTTTGATTTATAGATTATAATATTAGCAATGTCGCAAATTTTAATTATTTGCAAAACTGACCTTATATAGCAAAGATGAAGGTGCTCCTACAAAATTAATGTTGTCGTTTTTAATGAAACTATTTCAAAAATGTTGTATCAGTTTACGTCATCATGTAAATATTTACGTTATGATACATACGCATATTTCTATTAAGAAAGTCAATTTCCATATCAGATATATAAAGCTTAATCTTTAGAAAAGATCGAATATATTAAAGAATAACTAACCGAAAAATCATTAATTATATTATCTGGTTCAAATTGCCTATATCTATTTTCAGTTGGAAAGAAAATGACGGTTATAAATCATGCATATGGCATAATTTATTAATAAAAATCAATGGAACTGAAGGCTTTTACTAGGCAACCAATGAAAATTGAATTTAGATCAAGATTAGAGCAAAATTTTGATGGTTACAAGTTTTGATACAATTTGTTAATAAGTAATTTTTTTATACGGCCATGACGGAAAGTATGTTATTTTAGCAGTCATTTGACAACAGAATACTACAAGCGTTTGTTTTCTATCTTTTTTAGTTTTTTGAGATATAGCCTCCGAAAGACTTGAACGTTCCAAACATTTTTCAAATTTTCAGATTTTCGATTTTCTCGAGGCTCTATCTCAAAAACTAAGCAAGTTATTGAGATACGCTCATTAGCATTGAATTTATGAAATATATGAGTAGAATTGTTTTGCACTGAAATACTACTTACTCCTTATAACATTAACTTTTGGATCAGTTTACTACATATCTGATCAAGTGGATACACATAATCTGGTTAGATTAGATATCCATCGGGTCGGATTGAGTTGGATACCCATCGGGTCGGGTCGGTTAAAATTTTTTGAAAAATACGCATCTCTAGTTTATATTTCAAGAATCTGAACTTAACTAAGGTAACATTTATTTATTAAATAATTGTTGTATTTCTGTTTCTTGACAATGGCCAAAATCAGTGGCCGAAACATCGTCAAATAAATGAAAATTACAGTTTTTAAAATTTTTATCTTTTTTACTAATCCATTTTTGCAAAATTTTAAATTCTTCTTCAAGCGTTTTTAAATGGTCTAATAAATAATAGTAATAAACTTCTTTCTGTTCTAGATATACAAATAACTAAAGGAATATTTATTTCATTATAACACCCATACAGACACTTGTGTTTATAAATTCAATTTCCGCACATGTGTGGAAAGTAGTACTTTCCATATGAACAAACAACAAATATTTACTTTTCTTACATGAAATAAATGCAATAGCACCTATTTCCGTCATGGTCATATAAATATGAGTTTCGCGGCATTAATAAATATAACAAGATGTGCAACCAAATTATAAACAAATTAAATTAGAAACAATCAAACTTACATTAATCTCTGTCAAATTTCTCAATCACGAAAGGACGTTCAATACTCCCAAAAAGAACAAAAAATCTGCACCTGCTGCCTTATTACATCACAACACATTACATTTCGCAAATTTCAATCACCCAAAAATGTAATTAAAATGCAAATAGCTTTCCGAAGCTTGCAATAATTTTTCTGAGAGAATTTTGCTGCGATCTGCGTCAAGTCTACGTCTGATGGTGGCTCTTAATTACGTTAATTACTAATTACAGTGATTAACATAGTCCGAGCTGGTCGCAAACCCGATCCTGCATTGCATATCAAACAGTCACGTGTGCTCGAGCGTGGATTGATGCTCGTACGTGCGACTTGGCGAGTTGCGTGTCGTGTATGTATGTGCATGTGTGCGTGGACATGATAGTGATCTTAGCGAGTGTCAGTCGATCTGTAATTGAATGGTTTAATTGCTAGTGTAATGTTAGGATGTAGTGTGATTTTTATGGAAACATTTGAACATTAAGGTTTAACGTAATGTGTAACTGGTCATTGAAATTATCATCGTGAGTATATTTTATATCACAAATGTTTTTAAAACAGCATGGAGGACATTTTATCTAATTTTTGTCACTAAAAGACTAAAATTATAGTGACACTAAAGGCTTGTAATAGATGTAAATTTATGCTGCTAACTTCAAAAGTAGTATATAGAATGTTAACTTGAACTGTTTGGTTCATATTCAAATCTAAATTCGCGTAATAGTTATTTACTTTATAAATCCGGTAATAGTTATTTACGTGGCCTGCATAGGAAATTAATTTTTACGGGCGAGCCTCCATAATAGAATGAGCCCAGTAAAGATTAATTGCAAGCGTGCCGTGTACAAAATTTTATTTCCACCTTCACAGCGTTTTTTTATTAGTTTTTTTTTTTAAAGATACATTATATTTCGTAATCATAGGTTACTGGCGATAAGACAATTTATAGCTAGACCTTGTTATGGTGTTGTGATCGTTTTGATAAAAAATCAACTACTGTCAGTGTCAACAGTTTCGTGAATTCTAGAAATAAATAATGTTAATGCCCAACGAAGACTTCGAAGGCGATTTTCTTGCAATTCAAAAATATATACAAAATATTGCAGATGTTATAAGTAATAACTTTTAATTAGTTTATATTAGTTCTATTTAATGAGCACTGAAAAATTTTACATTTGTCTTCTATAAACCTGTAACATACAACGTTTTATTTCATACTGTGTCGCATTTCATTATTAAACATTATTTTCATATCGCCTAAACTTTAAAGTAACATCTTAAAATAATTATAATTAAATGTCAAAAACTGTTTGTTACCTAGCAACGATAACACTACTGTAATATTTATGCAGTTTCTAATACTCGTACTATAAAGTCTCCGTTTTCGAACTGAAATCACTACTTTAAACATGGAAATACGATACAGTATGAAATAATAGTTATTTAAGTAAAAAGTCAGGAAATCGTTTAATTACAGGATGAGTAGATAGTAGAAACAGCTTACGAATCCTGTACGACGCTTTACTGACGTGTTACGTATAAAATTTTACCTGAAACTCATAAACAAATAATAAATATTTTAAATTAATTTAAATTAAAAGAAAAAATTTGACTTACATATTCAGTCGGTATTTTATGTTGCTAAGTAACTAGACACTCACGTTTCTTTCATTACCTGTCTAGACAGGCAAAATGTTATTTTCCTGACTAGCCATGCAAAGCAAAGCTTTCCTGATTCTTAAACGTCAGGCAAATGTTAATTTTCCTGTTAGTTTCAGATAAAACAACATTACCTTATCTGTCAAAAATAGTTCTGCTTGCTTAAAAATATATCAATTTTTCAACAAGCGAAATTAATTCGATATCAGAATCATTTATTTTATAAAGAAAACATAAATACTCTATCTTACAAAGAACTAGAAGTGTCAAACGTGAATTCAAGACAAGTTAAAATCAAATACTTGATCACGTGATAAAATACTTTCTTTCTATTGGTTGAAAATAGTCGATATGATAAGAAGAACTCAAAGTTGACAAACTTTACGGCAACAGCATAAGTTAACATCCTATATCATTATGAACCGCAACAAAGAAATGCCTATGTTTAACTTTAGAAATATAGAATAAGTCACCGGTTATTTTATTTTTTATTTTGTCATTATAATATTGAGTATAATTGTATATTCAATTTATTTTGAAGTTTTACTATCGTATAGCTATGGGAAAAGGAATATATTCTTATTCATATTTATTTCATTAAAATACAGACATACATATGTGTTTAATTTTTCAAAAATGTTTCTAAATAAAAAGTGTAAAGAAAAATGTTGCAGTTTACCAAAATTTCTCCCAATTTTATTTGAAACTGTACAAACTTTTGACACTGAATATATACGATACATAGTGTTTATTTATTTATGCTACTGTATGTAACAGGAACTCAATCCCAATTACAGTACCCAAGCTATATTTTATAGCATAAATGGGATTCAAACTCGGAATCTTCAGATTCGAATCACCGTACTGCCCGAAAATATGCAAGAATTTTCTTGAGTAGGTTTCGAACTAAGGATGCCCAGTTGCGAATTCCGTAACACTAACTATACCAGCGTGCTACTGGTTATACTAATCAAACAAAAGAAAAGAAATATTAAATGGAGGAAATAGAACTAACTGTGACTAATTCTAGATTATTTGAAATTCGTCTTTAGATGTTAACCAAACCATATCGTCTTAAACCATACCTCAAAAGAGGAAGGAAAAGAGCAATTCCCATTCGTAACTGTCTAGCGGAACGTGTAGGCCGCGCTACCACTGAGCTTGTTCCACTTCCGGTCACATGATGATGACGCAGAGAAATGGCGGGAGCGCGTTTGCCAACACTCCGATCGAAGTAGGCGGTGCAAGCACTTACTTTGTGCCTTATGCCTCCTGCTTACATTTAAAGAAAGTCATACACGAGGTAATACATGTGAGTGTGAGACAAGTAACTATACTCGTAAATTATTTTACTGCTAATCATCCATCTTGAATTCTTTAGTATTTTATACAACTCTGTGCATATGTTGAATTCACAGTCGTCTTTCGCTATACTTAAGCCAAACATTACATTTATCTAATGGCTTATTTATTTGCTATTCTACACTACAGGAATTTAAATCCAATTACAAGGGGATTATTATTTTTATGTAAGGGATGATGCTTTTGGACAATTCAATACAGAATTAGAGGAATTATTTATTTATACTACGGGTTGATAAATCCGAACCCTGCGATTAATAATTTAATTCTCTTTCAATATTCTTATTTATTGATCTCTTAAGAGTATATGTTTTACTCTACATGTTTCAAGTGGCAATTGTTTAACATCTTCAGGTAAATCATTATACACATTTATACAAAATTATTTTCTAATATTGTAATTATGCAAAACTATATTAGTTTCTAGTTTACCATTGAAATACTCTGGATTTAACTTTGTTAATAAAAGTAACTATTTGTATTCTAATTAATTCATCAATATTAACTCAATCTAACTATTGCTACATTTGCCAATATTTGTATATTTATTTCCCTTTTTAATAAGCCTAACGAGATTCGATTTAAAGCCATCTATTGTCATCTCTTTCTGAATAAATTAAAGTAAAATAACGTTACGTTTTATCACAAAGTAAAATAAAATAAATAAATATATCATCACGCCTGTTACCCATTACTGGGCGTAGCAATCTGCAGAAGCAGATCTTGTGATATATTTCTTCGCGTGAAGTGCGGTTATTAGTTGTCAAATCACGGCCTCCAAAGATGTTAGTAGAGAGAGAGCCACAAGGGTGGTAAAAATTGATTGTCGCCTGTGGGAATCGAACCCGAGTTCTCAAATCCACCGACTTCCCCATATACTCGTATTATGCTGCTGTCCGTCAGTACAGTGTTGTGTATAGTGTTACGAAATTCGTATCCGGAGATCTCGAGTTCGAATCTCACTTAAGCTAAAAATTATATAAACTACCACACTGCGGCTCGGTGAGTGCGGACCCTGTACTGTAATTGGGATTAAATTCCTGTTGTACAGAGTAACATAAATAAATAAACCCTTCATCGTATTCACGTCAAATGAGTAAAGAAAATGAAGTGAAAACTAATAAAAGCTTAGCCGCTAATGCATTCAAAGCAAGTTTCCTTGATGGACATTGAAACATTACAGCTATTTCACTAAAAGAACATTAGCAATAATGCGTATTTGTAAGTAATCGCCTAGGGCCAGGGGCGTGGCCACTTGCATCGAACATTTACACTAGGTACACCGTTAACCAGCGCCAACTCCATGGAGTCACAGGTGATTTAACGCTCGCTGGTTTTGCAATGTCACAGTGCCTGCAGCTTCAATGCTGTCGCTGTCGCTGTCGGTCATGCATATGAACACATGTGTGTCGTACCCACTTGTTTGTGGTCTACCAACCATATTAATTCTAGGTTAAATGTGCGCGTAAATGTAATTGGTGTGTTTAACGCATGGCTGTCGTAGTCGTCTTGTGGGTGTTAAGTGCGAAAGAAATTCACTGCAGTAGTTTTTACTTGGTCAAACAACACATGTTGTGGTCACGTAATTTACGTATAAAGATCTGCAATTAGAAACACTGATATATTTACGGATTCTCAAAGTTATGAAGATATTGATATGTCCTAGTGACTTTTATACTTTAAACAATGATATTAAGATTTTAAATCAGTGCTGCAAACTGCTGAATAAATCGGTTCGTCGATTATCTTACTTTGACGGTTTGGTAATTGTTCTAGTTTGAAGTAATTCAATTTTGAAACGGGTCATGAACTGGTTCACAAATTTGGTTCGGTTAGATATTTCGATTCAATTATTTGTCCGTCAGTACGGTGGTGTGGTAGCGATATGGAATTCGAATCCGGAGATCCCGAGTTCAAATCTCTCCCAAGCTAAAAATTGTATGAACTACTACACTGCGGATCGGTGAGTGCGGACCCTGTACTGTAATTTGGATTAAGTTCCTGTTGTACAGCGTAACATAAATAAATAAATAAATATACAAATATATATTGTTGGTAGATTATAATTTTGTCATACTGTGTTGTGTTTCCATGTATACAGTAGTAATATCAGCTCGGAAAGTGAGACTTATACTACTAGTAATATAGTATATATTGTGGCACTGTCATCGCGAAATTAGTAGGTAACGAACAGTTTTTAACATTTAATTCTAATTATTTTGTCACTTTCACGGTTGGGATATGAAAAGAATTTTTATTTTACACTTAGAATCAAGGGCTGTTCTTCCACCTAACCCTTACAAAGACATCACAAACTTCCTTACTCTTAGGCGGGAATCGAACCTGCAACCTATAGCGAGCAATGTCAAGCAACTGCATCGCTAGCCGCTCGACTACCGTAGCCAATTTGATTAATAATTAAATGCGACACAGTATGAAATAAAACGTTGTACGTCATACGTCCGTTAATAATATTTTACGGTACTTCATCACCTCATACGGAAACATCTTACTAGTACCGTAAAAACTTATTTACTAGGCTAATAACGTTAAGAACTATTAATTTTTCAATTTAAATTTACAAATACATACTTCTACGTACCTACGTTTTTAATCAAAACTATAAATAAAAATTAATTATAAAACTTAAACCAAAATTAGTTGTAAATATTGATATGACATAATTATCAGCCATGGTCCCTTAGCTCTAGTTTAACGCCTTAAGTTTAAAGAATGTGTATAAAATGAATGAATTGGTAACTTAGAATTGTCTATAACCAATGCAATAACAAGTGACCTTGTTTACCCTGCAGTACTCAAAATGGAGTTCTATTTGTACATATTTTCATTTATATTTTATATTTAATTCGAATAAACAACTTGTCTTTGTTGAGCATGCATTTTGGTGTCTGAATGTTTCTTTGAAAGGAAATGAAACAGTCCCAATCAAAAATGTATTTATGGGGTAGGTGGCTCAGTGGTATCAAGTCGGCCTGTGGATCTTGAGAACCCTGGTTCGATCCCCACAGCCGACAAACAATTTTCACCAATTTAAATCTACCCCTGTGGCTTCCTCTCCACTAATATCTTTGAGGACCGTGACTTGACGGCTGGTAACCGCACTTCACGCGAAAAAATATATCACTTACCGAGATCTGCTTAGGCAGAGTGCCACACCCAGTAATGGGTAAAAGACGTGATGATATATTTATTTATTTATTTTATTTAGAATTATATTACAAACTGTTAGAAAATGCGAGTCCTATTCGTCAAACCAC
The DNA here is from genome assembly GCA_947425015.1 of Pterostichus niger. Lineage (NCBI taxonomy): Eukaryota > Metazoa > Arthropoda > Insecta > Coleoptera > Carabidae > Pterostichus > Pterostichus niger. Next base: position 20,067,977 of record OX380344.1, on the reverse strand, counting down.
GAAATCCGCAGATGTTTTTAAAATTATGTCCTATTACAGTAGTAAATTAAAATTATAATTAAGCAACGAAATATTAAATAATTATAATTCAAATATAAATCTAATAGTTAAAATTATATTTATTAAATTTCATAATCATATAAATCAACATAGTAAACAACAACAAAAGTCTATAAATAAATAAAACTTGGAAAAAATATTATTAAAAATTATGCCATTATTTTAACAAGCGTGAAATTCTTTATGTACGTCCTTGAGTTTCATGGCTACCGAACAGCAAGCAAGCAAGCAAGCAATGCTTATTCTAACACATGTTCAAAATTAAAAATCACGCTGCTAACATTTTTTTTACCGTTAATAATTATTTTAGTATGTGATATGAATTATATTAGCATGTAATGGAACTTGGCGCCTGCCATTGCAGAAAAAGCGTCGGTAGAAATAAATTAGTAATCATATCTCAGGCATTCTGTATAATTATATTCCTTTTTGGTTTTCGCTGATGTACATGAAATGCTAATTTGTTAAGAAAATTGTGGCAATAATATGAAAATTATACTATTGAATTTATTTGTGG